>VZRU01016867.1:0-11312 GCA_013398155.1 Pedionomus torquatus | reverse complement strand
AAAAAAACCTGCTACTTTTGTGCTTGGAGTGTAGTCTTGAAAGCCGTAGCTATTTCTGTTGCATAAAAGAACCATTAGTGGTGTTGCACTGAAATCTGATAAAAACCCAAAGGTTTTAGAATGTGCACTGAAATACATATTTTGTTTTGCTTCTGCTTCCCATTATTATTTCAGAATGACAAAAAAGATTCTGCGAGATATCTGTAAACAGCAGAAATTATACTTGACCCCATACTTAAATGATACACTTTACTTGCATTATAAAGGTAAGATGTGGACATGACAGTTTAGATCTATCATTCTAAGTTGTATTTTAGCAGAGAAAGTGTTTTATGGCTCACTGAAGTTAGGTACGTAATGATTCCTTCAAAATAAACACATAGTTTAATTTTATATATAATAGTGAAATTTATATATAATAGTGAATTTTATATATAATAGTGAAATAAGTCAATATGAAGGCAGAAAAGTGGTTACTGACCTAATTCACTTGGTGGAGTCATTCAAAGGATCAGTAGCAAAGGGCACTTCCCTCCCTCCCCCCAAAAACCCAGTAGCCTCCAAAAATGTCTTAAGATACTGGTCTAGCTTACATTCAGAGGAAAATAGGGAAATGTATGTATTTATTCTTAAATGTGTTTGTATAAAAAAGCTGCTTTCCAGCTTTGGGGACATTTTTACTGCCAAATAAAAAAGGTCCAGAAGGAAGCAAAAAGTAAAGACAAGCTGCATGTTCCCAAATATTACTGGAAGTAAAAGAAGTTGCTAGAGGGAACATGGATCATCTTCCTGTGATCTTTCAGCTGGTTTTTGCATGATGCAGTTAGCTGGTTCAGGTTAGCAAAAGAACTGTTTCAAATAAACAGCACATGCTAAATCTACCTTCTATCTTTGGCCTTGTTTTTGCTATTTTCTCAATATGTATTATTTGAGCATCTAAAGGCCTGCACCATAGACCAGACCAGGTATCTTTATGGTTCTGCCTGTTACGGGCCGGGCACTGTACCATTAATTCAGTGGAAATATTGGTAGCAGCTTGAGTACAGGTGTTCTCAAGGACTGTTTCAGCAGCACTGGTTTAATGACACACTTCCAAAGACTTGTTTTCAGCTGATGCAATTTCATTTTAAAACATCTTTTTCTGCAGGATTTGATCGCCTGGAAAACCTGGAAGAGTATACTGGATTGAAGTGTTTATGGCTGGAATGCAATGCATTAACAAAAATCGAGAATTTGGAGACTCTGACCGAGTTGCGTTGCCTCTACTTGCAACTCAATTTAATTAGCAAAATTGAAAACCTTGAACCCTTACAAAAGCTGGATTCCCTCAATATCAGTAACAACTACATTAAAACCATTGAGAATCTCTGTAAGAACTGTTGGTGCAATATGTTTCAACCTACATTGAGCCCATATTCCTACGTTTTGCATAAGTTAAGCTATGATTAGAGGGACAAGTTTCATTATTTTTTTTAATCAATGTTAACATTTTGCACGATATCCCATACAAAAGTCCACAAAGGTTCTACTGTAGTATCAAAAGTATGTATTTTGCCATTTAAATAGATGAGAAAACAGGAAAGACATGGTAACTACTTTCACATAGATACCTAGGACAATTAAGTAGTTTTTTCTCACTTCTTAATAGTACCAACCTGTGTTGCAGACAGGCTGACAATTCAGTTGTCACCATTCACTTTACAGTTAAGCTGTGCTTTGGCAGTTGCAGACATGATCACCAAATCTTTTATGGCTGTTGAAGGATTTATTGTATCTTCAGCAGAAAATAAAAAAGTAATTCCTCTACATTATCATTTGTGAACATTGGCAGTAATTTGAATCACAAGCTCTTGCTTTTGTGTGTCTGACTAGTTTGAAACATGAATTAAAGACATCCACCATCCTAAAGCCAAACAACTGGTGAAGCAAGCAGCTTTGGAAGCCTGGCCAAAAAGCACATCTATTAGAATAAGTTAGGAAAAAGCTCCCAATAAAGAGAAACAATTATTTTGACAACGTGGTTTTCTACTTGCTCCAGAAAATCCTCTGTGAAGCCCTGACTCTTGCCTTTCCTTTCGTTGTCTGGCAGCTTGTCTGAAAGCCCTGCAGACTCTTCAGCTCGCTCACAACAAGCTACAAACAGTGGAAGACATACAGCACCTGCAGGAATGCCCAAGTATTTCTGTCCTCGATCTTTCCCACAACAACCTAAGTGATCCAAATATTATAACTGTTCTGGAGACCATGCCTAATTTGGTAAGCTGGATGCAGCTGAGTGTCATGCATGGGGGGGGTCCCGATAAGTGGTTTTCTCAGTAGTACAGTGCACAATAGCTATTGGTCTAAAAGAAATGTTATTAAATGTTATCTGGGGTTTCTGTAGATTTCTGGTAACACCCAGGATGTTTTATTTACTTCTCATTTTTGAAATGACATGGAAAGCACATATTCAGATCGTGTGTGGGGGGGTGTCTTTTGCTGCTCAGCTTTAAAAATTGTTTCCCTTGTTTCTCTAGCATGTGCTGAATTTGATGGGAAACCAGGTGATAAAGAAAATTGCTAATTATAGAAAAACACTCATTGTTCGGTTAAAAGAACTAACATTCCTGGATGACAGACCAGTTTTCCCAAAAGATAGGTAAGAGACAGAGCCATCTTTACACAGTACTGGAGCTCAAATGCTAATGAGCATAATCCCTGTTTTGTCCGTTTTGTTGTGGATGGAAGACTGACTGGTATAATGTCTTGAAGGTGGGTGACTGGGAATGCAGGATTATTATACTACAGGGTTCAACCTCTAACATACCTAGAAAAAAAACCAAAAAAAATTTTTCACAAGAGGATTAATTGTTGAACAGAATTGTTGTACACAAAGTCTGTAGACTAGAGGCAAACAGAAACTGAAAAAGTATCTGGAAAAGAGCCAAGATGAGCACTCCTGTAGATCTCTGCTGGTGTCATCGCCAGCATTTGGATATCTTTGTCTCTTTTGTTGCAGTTCCACAACAGAAGATACAATACACATGCATCTTTGTTGTGTAAATGATTGCCTTTGCTGTTTGTTCTACACCTTTTTTTTTTTTTTTTTTCTGTTGCAAGCTATTTTAAATTTCTCTTTTGTTATACAGACGGGGGTTTAGAGCTATATTACAGCGAGCTTTTGTCTTTTTATTAGAGCCTGTGCAGAAGCCTGGGCTGTTGGAGGGCTTGAAGCTGAGAGAGCAGAAAGGGAAAAATGGGAAACCAGGGAGAGAAAAAAAATCGAAGACAGCATCAATGCCTTAGCAGCAATCAGACAAAAAGCAGAGGAAAAGAAAAGACAAAAGTATATGGAAGAAGGAGATAGAAGTGTAAAATGGGGAAATGGAGGTGCAACAGACATCTTGGAAGGTTTGTCGTTGCTATTTTGAGAGATGCCTGTGTCTGCTTCAATTTGCATGTTTAAAATAAATGAATAGCTCCTAAATGTTCACAAGCAGGCTGGTGCAATTTTCGTTTATAATTCTTTTCCCATACTGACTGCTTTATTAGTCTTGGTGCTTCTTAGATTAACCATAATGATTTTAAGCAATCTTCACCTTTATCACTACTGATAGAAAAACAAGTAATGACTTTCTGTCTCAGCGTTTCAAGCTCTTGTGCCCTTCACCAGAGCAACCAGGTGTTGGTCAGGGTTCCAGCAGGCACCCACCCATCGATACCAGAAAATTACTCTAGAATTTTCTCTAGATGAGTTTTTTGCAGGGAAACTGTAGCTGCTGGGGAGTTGAGATGGAAAACCCCACAACATTGCTTCAATCTTGGGAGGACTATTGATCCGCAAATAGCTGCTGAAACAAAGTAGGAGCTCTGGATGTATATTTTAGGCCAAACATTTAAGAGCATGTAATAAAATTTGGATATTTAGAATGGGTTACGCTAGATTAACTCAGCAGTTGTAATGAACTTGTTTCTTCTGTACTAGCACCTGCAAATACAGATGACAGTAATGGAAATTGTAATGCACCAGAAACTTCAAATGCAGCAGAAGAGGAAGAAACTCAAGAGAAGAACGAGAAATTTAGAAATGAAAATTTTTATGCTTGTGATGAAGTCACCTCACTGCTACCAAACAGGGGAGGTAACACAGATTTCCCATCTGGAAATATTCCTGCTAGGATTCAAGAGGATGTACAGGAATCAGCCTCTTACAGAGACTCAAACTCCCACGAGATGACAGATGGTAATGTACCCAGTGAAGAATCAAACCAAAGTGGGGAAGCAGAGGCAATGAGACAAACTCTGTCTTGGTGTAAAACCGCCTCTGCCATGATTCAAACAGATTCATAGATAAGAATGTCGCATTAGATTTCCACTTGGGAAATCTACTGGGACTACTTGTAAATCAAGTAATACCAGATAAAATATTCTGTAAGTGCAACAAACAAAAAGAATTCCGAGGGCTCAACCTGCAGCTGCTGCTACGTAAGGGTGGAATTCCACATCTTGTACATGCCAGATTTAGCAACAGGCAGGAGAGCTCTAGAGGTAGTTTTGTGTCTTCACACATGGAAGAATGCTTTTATAGATTTCTGGAATACATCATTGCAAAATGCAAATACTAATTTATACAACATAAGGAAGACCAAGGATCTGATGGAAAGAGCTGGATTCAGCTGTGAGTTTTGCAGTGTTAGTCAGGTCCCCAGCAGTTTGGTTTTGCAGTGCTTGCTGTTGCCATGTAGAATGCCTTCTATTCAGTCAGTTCTCTGCATCTGACTGTTTATTCTGTAGATCTACCAAGAGAGAAGACAGCTACTGAAAAGGCCACACTTGCTGAACTGGATGAATATGCTGAAATCAAAGAGATCAAACTGGAGACACCAGAGAAACTTTATCTTGACGTATGTATTGGATTCAGATTTTGGGAAGTTTAGATTTGAGTATTGTCTGCTCCCAAATTAATTCTTGTAACATCCTGCATAATAACTACATGGCCAGGTTTCTAAGAATGGTCTACCATTAGGAAAACTAAAGAAAAGAAAGAAAAAAACCTCAAAGTAAAGTTGTAGGGGTATTCATTCTCTCCAGTGTAGCATGTGTAGAGAGTTTACCACTGCTTCCAAAGTTTATTTTGTCCTTTGGCCATAAATCACCTGAAGTTGACCTTGTGTCTCTGTGATTTCTCTGGAAAAGTTAATGAGGGCTCTCTTTTAATAAAACAGCAATCACAACAAAAGGAATCTAATGATGCATGTATTCTCTTAGGCAAGACTGACATGAAATACGCAGTTGGAAATGTGAACTATCGCCGATAAAGCATAAGGAAGAAATAGCTGCCCAGTCACTGTAAATGTTAGCTAGCAGTGTTAGATGTTATAAATTAATTCTCAAAATACAGCTTTTAAGTATATTTCCAAGAAGAGCAAAACATGCATTAATCAGGTATATAATTGACAACTGACATTGGTAATATGGTCTTCTGTTGTCTAAGATTTCTGTCTGATGATGCAAACACTTAAACGTGTTGAATCACATCTAACCATGAGGAGGACATGGATGATGCTACCGAAAAAGTCTCACTTCAAAGGAGTGAGATATTCAGCATGTCCTAGTTAGGACACTGCTGCTAAACTGCCAGTATCAGATCATGACATAATTAGCAATAACAAACTTCTGAGCATATGATTTCCCATAACAATATACTCTGTGATCTCTTATACTGCTACTCTTAACTAAATTTTACTAGAATGTTTTAGAAAAATGTCTCAGATCTTTTATGTGCTCTTTAATTTCACAGGTAGAAATTCCATGCTGTTATCAAAGGGCTCACCTCACTGCATCATTGCAGCAGAGAGGACTGGCAGCAATTCCAAGTATAGGCAATATTATGTTTATAAGCAGATCTTGCAGAGTCTGAAGTAAAAGCGTTAAATGAGTAGTGATGCTGCAGGTACCCCCAAGGCAAAGATCTCGTAGATGCAGTCAGTATTTGTTTCTCCCTTGGTGCTGTATGGCACCACTCCTTTGGGCAAACTTTAAGACAGTGGAAAAGGAACTCCCTGACATGTGTGCATGGGGTTTCTCTTGACACATAAAAAGCGTGACTATTCTAATTCTACAGAAGGAAAAAAAACCCAGATCACACACTAATACACATTCCTGTGTTCTCTGCTACTTTGTTATCCAACAGAAATTTAGTAATGGAAAGAGTTTCTCCCAGTGCCCTCCAATACTTACACTATTGCAGCTTTTCCAAGTAGGCTTACCGCTGCCATTACAGGGGGTGGCGGTGACGCTGCCAAAGGCGAGAAGCTCTGGAGCAGCACTGTCGTCTTTATTCATATCCCAGAGTCAGCAGATGGTCTCAGTAGTAATATAAGGGAGAAAAGCGGAGGCGGATTTGTAATGTGGTGGTTATGACATCTCCCTGTCAAGCAGAAACAAGCCCGTGTTGCTGCACATGCCCTGGTGGTGTTTGAACTGCATTCTCTGAACCTAAACCAGGAGAACTTGTAGTGATTTTGGTGTAAGCTGCAAATGCACCCTACTGACTGGAACAAGACTAGCAGCTGTTTCACTTTCCTATTGACATCAGATTCCACCTGCTAGCATTAGTCTCAAATTTTCACTTCTACATTCTTATGTAATTCATACATGCAATTATATACATGCAATTCTTATAAACCTGTGGGATGTCAGGAAATTCTTCAACAGGTGCAACCACATCAGGAAACAACTTCCTTTGTTCATTTTAATTCTGTAATAGTCGTCACCACACAAGACAGATGTGATGTTTCCTGGTGCTATCATGCCAAGCAGCGTGCTACAAAATCATTAAGCTCTAAAAACACCTAAACCCAAAAGGTTTTACTTCTACCAGTACTGGCCTGCACTAAAAAAAAATGACAAAAAGGTATTAATTTCTACCTGTGATTTTGTATTCCCACCCTCTTATTTTTACTTTTGTGTCAGCAAGTAACACTTGCCTTGGATAATATTTTCTAACAGAAAGCTGAAATGAATGGACCTGTCTGCAACCAGTTCTCAGCAAGTTTGCGGCTCTATATTCTTAATGATGAGGCATTCCAAGTAAACCATTGTTTTATGAGATGTATTTAGGTTAACAGATTTTCCCAATAAACAGTTTCAGGTAGAATTCAGATCCTTGTTTGTTTCTCATCCATAAAGATGGGTTGCAGTTGAGATTAAGTCTATCGAAAAGATAAGAAGCAGCTTATAGACATAAACTGCATGTACGGCTTCTCCTTTATACCATGTTTGCTTTTAAAATCCTGGTAATGCCTCATGGTTTATCCTTTTATCTCCACCCCCCATCACACAGGAGAGTAGAAAACGGCATTCAGTTTGACATTAGGGTTATTGCTTTCCTGCCTGCTATTTCTGGAGACAAATGAATTTTCCTTTCCCCATGGGTGCTTAACAGAGGTGACTGTCATCTTGGAGGGTAACAGTGCACTGCTCCTGGCTGTGGCTTTTTACCCTGAAAAGTTTGCTTTGAAGGAGATTCCCAGTGCGCTACAGATATCGTTTTTATTGGTTAGAGTAGCTTCTTCCACTGATTAATGATCTTGTGATTGTCCTCAGGAACTGCCCGATTTAGAAGATACAGATCTAAGTGAATTTTCCCCAGAAGAGGAAATCTTTATTCAAAAGGTAAGATTCTTGTTAATTCTAGTGCTCAAGCTTCCCTAAACACTGTCGTGGTTTCAACCATATTTACCAAAACCAGACTGACAGGTGGCCCTTCCTCTCTCAACAAAAAGAGAGGAAGGGATTAAAGAGATTCAAAATTTTAGAATGAACTGAAATACTTTAACGAGGTATTAGTACTAAAATTAAAATAAGAAGAAAATAATTAAAGAGATACAGTATATACAAAAGCATATCAAGCTGGTGATCACATCACCAGCAGGCATCGGGAAAAGTCCCAGACTGGACTCGGTGATGGACAGGAGCTGGATTCCAGCTCTGGAGTCAGGAACACTTGGATTGGGGTCAGAGGCAGACAAACAGACAGGGTCCTCCATGGACATTGGCCATTGAAGGAAGAGAGCTGACCCTTTGATCCCTCAGCTTTTATACGGGGCATGATGGGATGGGATGGAATCCCCCAGCTGGTCAGGTTTGGGTCCCCTGTCCTGTCCCCTCCTCCCCACAGGGGTGACCCCTCAAGGCTTTTCCGCTTCCCACCCTCCAAGGGGGCAAATAAGGCAATTCCTGCCCTGGGTTGTTCCAGCAATGAGGATGAGCAAGGGCCTCTCTGCACCATCCCTTGGGGTCATCAGGTCTCATCGCTGGGAGAGGGAGCACTTTCTGAACAAGGTGCTGGTAATTGCAGAGTTTAGTCAGTTGGAAGAGGCCCAGCTAAAAATGTAAAATTGTAAAACAGAAAATCGGTTTGTGTTACCTCAAACCAGGATAAACACATTTACAAATGTTTTGCAAGAAGATGATGATTTAAGTTATAAAACGCTGCTTTAGGAAATGCAATGGGTTATTTATAAATTAAAATAGTGGATGTCACAGCAGATCTTCTTTATCCACTTGTAAATCTTTTTTATTAATTATTATTATTTGAATTTGTTCTATGATTGCATTGCAAAAATAGGAGAATGAAAACCTAAGATCAAGTAATGCAACAGTTAAATAAGATTAATCTCTTAGTAGGATGTAGTGTGTTTATGAAGATTACTCTGAAAATATACTTTACCAGTACTGATATGCTGCAAAAGACTGAAGAGATAATACAAATCACCTACAACTGAATAAGATCAGATTTTTCATCTGAAAACACTGAGATTGAAACTCCGCTGCTCCGCTTTGGCTGCTCAGGGAGAAGGCACATTGGCTTTGTGCTGTGCTGAGACTGGGCTAGGCAACAGCCTGTGAACAGAAACAGAAGAGGAGAAAGACAGCAGCAAGGATTAAAAGCCCAGCGCTGGTTCTGGCGCTGCTGTTGACTCATACTTGCTTTGCTGGAGAAAGAGGCTGATGCAGTACGCGTTTTCACAAGTCCCTCCAAGATAATGCAAACTTTCCCTACAGTCAGTGTAAGGCACGGCATTTATTTGCTTTTCTGGCCACAGACTCCTAACAGCATTGCAAAATGTCTTGGCCAACCAAGCCTCCGGTTAAGATAAGGGAAGGGAACAAAGAGTATTACTAAAGGAGTAAACTTTGAGCAACTCTCACACTCCAGAGGGTGTTCAGCTCTTAACCGAAACCAGATGAAGATGTTATTTGGGTCCCTGAGTAAAGTAATAGAACTGAGCCCACAGATCGCTGAAACGGGTCTTCCTTTTATGAACCGGTAATAGTTTATGGTCAGTTTGTTGCTAATGCCTGAGAAATTTGAAATTTGAAACCCAAGAGTCACCCACAACGCAGCAGAGCTGTGGGCATGATGCCACGTCCCATACCTCTTGGGAGAACATACAGCAAAGCTGACAGCTGTTAGGGGTGTCCAAGAGGTATTTACCCACTTTGTAGCTTTTATATCTAATGTATTTTCAACTATGTTTTCTACCTTTACAGCAGGAATATCACCCAAAGATTGAAATCATTTCAGAAATGACAAATGACACCGATTCTGCATTAGAGGAAAACAATAAAAGCATGTTTATGAATTCAGTAGAAGTCCCAACAGCAATTTTTTCAAATGTGTGTAAGATACATAAAGAGCATGAAATGGAGCACCTAAGGCCCCTTGTCAAAAGCTTCCTTGCAGAGCCAGCTAATTCAGGAAGATACTCAGAGATCAAAGATAAACAAGCAACCCCCTTGATACAAGAGGTTGTCACTGAACGCCAGGAGAATCTGCTCTTGTCTCCAGTCTGTGGTCGAGCAGAGGACCCAAGCCCATGGGAAGGGGGCAGCAAGATCACGGTTACTTGCTCTGGTAAGATGACAGTGACATAATTAATCACAAAGGAAAAGGTTGGTGGCACATTCACACTAAAAGAAGGGATTTGTTCAGCTCTTGTGGAAAAAGTTCGATATCCACTGTTAGTTAATAATCACTTCTTCCTTTTATTTATGTGTGAATTCCAATAAATTAGGAATTTAAATGCTATTTTTTTCTATACAGAATTTCTTGCTGAATTTTATTTAAATTGTTTTTCAAAATTGGGCTCTACAGTTCTTCTCTTCCAGTATTAAAGGCCACCAGTAAGTCTCATTTGCCTTCTGCCTTCATGCTTTCACAGGGAACGGCAGTGATGGAGAAGTACCGTCGTGCCTGGCTGAGGGCAGGGGATGTCTTCAAAAAGCACAGGGGGACAAGGACCCTGGAAGCGAATGAGATGAATCCCTTTGAAAAAACTCACAGACCAAATGTGGAGCACAGTGCCCGTGGTTATTCTCAAAATACAGAGTTCAGCACTGGAAGGGTTAGTTTGAACTGACATAGTGCTTTTTTTGACAGAAAATCCACCACCTTCAGCAGAAAGGCATGGTGTTTCAGGCGGTCTGAGGCTGCTGCGACCTCCAGCCTCCCACCTTCAGGGCAGAACTTGTGGTTGTGTCAGCGTGAAAAGAGCCCGTGTTCCCTGTGACCCGCAGGGGGACACTGCCAAACCTGCCGGGGTTCCTTGGCTCCCAGCCCTTTGGGGTAGCAGGCAGGGGCTGCTGCCACTGGAAATGGGGTCATTACTGTTTTAAGCTTAAATTACACCCTCTTATGTATTTTTTCTCCTCACATCCTTCTAGAAATTACTCAGTTAAATGTCTATATCTTGAGGTTTCATTACATCTCGTTTCAGTCCATAGTGTTTCAATCCCTGGCATAATTCTCTCATTTGAGTTAAATAAAGATTCTGCTTGTAACCAAATATATTTTAACTTATATTTTGTATCATCTCCTGTAGGCTTTGAAGGGAGCTCCAGGAGAGCCAGAGAGGGACTCTTTGTGAGGGAGTGGAGGGACAGGACAAAGGGTAATATTTTTAAACTGGAAGAGGGGAGATTTAGATTGGATCTTAGGAAGAACTTCTTTGCTGTGAGGGTGGTGAGGCACTGGAAGAGGTTGCCCCGAGAAGCTGTGGCTGCCCCATCCCTGGAGGGGTTCAAGGCCAGGCTGGATGGGGCTTGGAGCCACCTGGTGTGGTGGGAGGTGTCCCTGCCCAGGGCAGGGGGGTTGGAACTGGATGATCTTTGAGGTCCCTTCCAGCTCTAACCGTTCTGTGATTCTATGATTACAAATATGTCATGCCAAAGGGACTTAACAGCAAATGGAGATTACTTCTTAAGAGGGCACTTTATGGATCTGATATTCATAAACATTACTGTCCTGGTTTTCTGGGAGGGACAGG
>VZRU01016866.1:129102-190197 GCA_013398155.1 Pedionomus torquatus | reverse complement strand
GCCTCTCTACAGCCTCCTTTCAGGTAGTTGTAGAGAGCGATAAAGTCTCCCCTCAGTCTCCTCCTCCTCAGACTGAACAACCCCAGCTCCCTCAGCCTCTCCTCATAAGACTTGTGCTCCAGACCCCTCACCAGCTTCGTTGCCCTTCTCTGGACCTGCTCCAGTGCCTCAATGTCTTTCTTGTGGCAGGGGGCTCAAAACTGGACACAGTACTCGATGTGTGGTCTCACCAGTGAAGAGTACAGGGGGATGATCACCTCTTGGGTCCTACTCACCACACTGTTCTTGATACAGGCCAGGATGCTCTTGGCCTTCGTGGACACACTGAGGGCTCATGTTCAGCCAACAGTTGACCAACACCCCTAAGTCCTTTTCTACCAGGCAGCTCTCCAGCCATTCTTCCCCAAGCTGCCTGGGGAATGAATTATACATTATAATGGTAGTAGTGGATAAATAAATAAAATAAGAACAAAATGGTTATCTCTCCTGAACTGAAGTGTTTCAAGATAGTTTCTTAGAAGACAAAGAACAAACCAACAAATTATATACAGGAAGCCTGTCCATTTATTTCAAAATTGTAGATTTTATAAAAGAAAGTGGAACTATTCGCTAGTAAATACTAAGCCTATTACAGTGTAACAGTTTCTAAAAACATCTTCTAGTGTACCAGCTATACACAAGAATATATCTTTCTCACAAAAATTAGCTTTGAGTAAGTGCAAACATTCAATACAAACCACTGATTGAAAGCATCCAGAAGAAATTATTTGAAAGTACACAAAAATGCATCTCCTTCATTTTATCTTTTGATAACACTCAAATCCTCCCAGCCTCTGTTCTCATTTAAATAAGCAATATTCCTCACCACTTGCCAAAGAGAATCGTGTACTTTAAATGTTACATTCCTTACTTACCAATTATTTCTTCAGCTTAAAAGTCCCTCATTAACTCTTCTGCAAACTATCATATTACAGGTTACATTTTAAACTGCAGAACTTTACCAGGAAGGCTAAAACAATTTCTTCAGCTTTTTACACAGAAGAATACAACAGCACAAAGCGGCGTGCCTCCTAAAATATGTTGTGTTTTGTTCAAGACAAAAGCAGAAGTTGAAGTTATTTTACTACAATAAAAATAGACGTATTTGACTTGTGTAAGTTATTTGGCATTAAAAAATAACTGTTATCTCACTTCAAAAATTAGCAGCATTTAATTTGAAAGTTATGTGATTTATATCAGACCAGTCATTTCTAACTAAACCCTGGTGATTTTCTGTTGCAGTCTAATAATGGTCGTGGATCAGGAGCCCCTGTATGAATCGATCCCTGGATGCAGAGCAAATCTATTCTGTCAGTCAAAAAGATTCCAGGAAGACCCAGCAAAAGGCATGAAACTACTTTTGAAATAAAGTACTACCTGAGCCGAGCACAGCAGTGAAAGCTGGGATCTAGCCTTTCTTGGAATGGCAGGTTTTAGTGTTTCTCACTGAAGTAAAATTAATTATTTTTATTGCCCCTTCTAATCTTTTCATGAAGAAAGAAGTACATTAGTCATGCAGGGGCCAATTTTGTATACCAGAGACAGAAACTTAAGACATTTGCTTCATGGTGAGAAAAGAACACAGGCCTCATTTTCCAATACCAGCAGTAGCAGCTGCCTGGAAGGGAGTCATCAAAAGCGCCACTGAGGTGGAAGGAGGCTTTGCATGTCTCACATTTAGAAGAGGAAAGAAGTATTTTGATGTTCCACAATTTCAGTTAAGATAACCCTGAAATGGATTTGAGAATAAAAACATTATTTTTTCACCCTTGGTGAGCTCCACAGTTGTGTTAAGCAGTGGTCAGAGTAAGCAAGTCACCTTGTTCAGAAAATGACTTTTTCTATATCGTTTAATGTGTATATACCTCCCATCCTCCTGCACGAATAGCTTCAGCATCTCGGGATGGCCTGCATGGGAACAAGCCATACTGCAAGTCCTCTTTTGATACAAACCTGGAATAGGAGCAGTCAGAAGTTGAGCAGCTACCAATTAGTGTCAGTGGTATGTAGAGGGGAAGAATTTGATGTTATTTACCTGACAAAACACTGGACAATGTGGAAATACAAAACCTTAAGTGTTTTTTAGCTCTATTCAGATGCACTACCTCTTAGCTCAATGGAAAACAGCAGGCAACCTGTAGCCCTTCAGGAACTTTCACGGCTGCATTCCAGCCTGTAACCTCACTCTGTCTTCTGGCCATTCTTTCTCCCACTGCTGTTCTCTTAATCATAAATGGACATACATGTTAACTTCCCAGAAGGAAGGGGGGATTGATCCTGCAGAATTTAGGCAAATACTATGCATACAGTGGGGTTAACCGAAGGCAGTGGGATTGTTTGTGTACATTGGATTTGAGGGGATCCGGCCTAAGGGCCACGCATAGGCTTCAGCTACTTCTTGGCCTATGTGATTAATGCTGATTTAAGTCCCCTCAGAGCAGATCCCGTAGCGTGTGCTTAGCACACAGATGCATTGCACAGACTTCCACAGAAGTCGAGGAACTGAATACATCACTGGGTGCATTCAGGTTTGTGCTTGGCAAGAAGGGACTCCAAGTAGTTAAAGCTAGCATAAGCGATAATGCACTATTAGAACTATAACCTTGTTAGATGGCCAAATTAATCTTGTAAAGATCTGATTCTGTGGGGATTGGTGCAGAAAACCCTAAAAAGAAACCCTGGGTTTCATGGTACCCCTGTAAAGTCAATGGAGCACTACATGGAAAAAGAAGTTGCAGTTTTACTGAGCTGGAGTCAGTTAATAGTCTCCAGAAGATGTAGAGGATTAAAGTGTTTTTAGACATCAAATATCAACATGTAGAAATTTCAGCCTCAGGAAGTTTTAATGGAAGAAAGTAGCTTAATCACTCTGTATATTTTGCAACTTTAGCTGAAAGTTTAACATCACAAAATGACATATTGCTATGCAGCTTTAGGAATCACACAATTGTATTAAGTCATTTCCCATGTTTTTCAAGTCTACCGTTCATTAAAAACTCTTCTCATTTGCAGTTTCCAGTTTCCAAATGGATGACACAAGTGATGCATAGCTTAATGTTCATTCTCACGAGTCATAATTAATAAATAATCATATCACATACATAGAATTTTACAGGTACTCTTAAAATGGTTTTACAGTTCTATTAAATATATAGATAAAATAATCACTGCTATATAAAAAATTATTTTAAAACAGCTGAACTCTCAAGCTTTGCATAAAATTCTGTAGACACATTCATTACAATCTAGAAACTCAATAAAAATACATTTTAGAGCTCAATCTATCAAAAATATTCATGGCATTGAAAAGTGATTGTCATTTTTTACTGTAATCCATGCTTGCCCTATCTTTGCACTGGTCATTTCCTACGCTTTGGCAAAGGCTATCTTCGATTCAGTTTGCAGATTCTGTGACTGTTTAACTCTCGTTTCTTCAGCGCTAAGACATCTGCCCCATGAATGCTGAGCAGGGTTCTGTCTTTAATAGTGTATCTCTCCTTGCATTTTCTGTAACCTCACAAGGAAACACTTTGCCCATTCAGTGACATGACTACAATAGCATTGAACCAGCCTGTTACAGTTGTCTTTCAGTCTTTAATGGTGCTTTTGTGAACACCAAACACCCTTTATCTAGTGATCCTCAAGCACCTCCTTGACACTTACACTTCACAATACGTTGCTACCCACACGTTTTCCCAACAATGGGGTTTAGAAACAATCCAAACAGATCAGCGTATCTGAATTTTGCTGCTAAATCAAAATACCAAATGCAGTCCATTCAAACTTAGCATTTTTGCAAACCCAAGCCAAAATTCAGGAAAAACTTCCTCCTTCACAGAATGCACGCATCTGTTGGAAAATGGATAGATGATAAACTGCCCACCAGCTGCTAAAACCTCTGGTACCTCAAGCCAGTCCTCTAGCCAGCAAGTTAAAAGGGGCTTTGCCATAGCGAATGCTTCACAATCAGGCTTTCAGATGATGAGCTCAGAACAGGACACAAAGTCTAACAACAAGCAGTATCTTCAGAACATGGCACTTGCATTGAGGGACTGGATTTTGTGCTGTGGAAAAAGAGATGCAGGCTTACAAGTCAATTCAAGTCAGAGGGAACTGCTGCCTATCAAGAAGGCATTTTTTGCAGTTCCAAGTAATAGCAAAACTCCTGAAGAGCAGCCCCTTTTCAGGCACAGTGGAACATACCTTAACGATTACTCTTAAGTCTTTACCCTGGGGCTTCTGACCCATGGCATGGCTGAGTAAGGTAGACTGAGGCTATATTTCTGTTACAGAAAACCCACAACCAAACCAACCCAAATACAGGAAGCAACTTAATACCAAGTATCACGGACTCATTTAGTCCATTTTTTAATCGACTTTGAGTGGAAGAAAAATTCTCAATCTCTTAATGGGAGAGGCTGGAAGGTGTACATCAGTTTCAACCCTGGGTGAGATGATGAAGACAATTGCTGGATGCTGTTTGACATTTAAACTACTCATTTCACTGTTTCAGTCACTGCTCATCAGTGGGAGGCAAGAAAACCCTGGGGTTTCTCCCTCTTGGAAGAAAATACTCTATAATAAAGTTTCCAGCATCAGTGCATTTCCATTCACGTTTTCATTCTTCATGGGTGTCTGTTGTTTAGATGAAACATCCAAAGGCCTCTTCATTCTCATTAATTTTCTTGGGAGGAAGGAGAGAAGACAAGAAGGGAGCTTATTTTATATGACTGAACTTTGATAGTGGTAAAATTCTACAAAGGGATTGTAATCCAACTCCAGGTAATCTCTGCTGAAGACCAAGAAAACATGGAAGAACAAGAGAATGAAGATACAAAGGCTCAGAAAAAGTTGTCATAAACCAAAGGAGCCTATGAAGAGTGGCACATAATGAAGAGCTGTCTGCACTTTTGCTCCAAACTCTGTGTATTTCTACTTGCTGCCATTTAATAGCTGCCATGCCCCAGCCTGGTATTCAGTGGTTTTCAGGATAGAGAGATAAAGTTTCTTGTGTTAAGTTCTGTTCTTTCAGAGAAAAACCAGAAGCCCTTCCATGTTATATTTTATCCTGCTTCAAGAGACCATCTTCAAAAATTCTGACAGGTTTTCTTTCAGAAGAAAGGATTACTGTCTCCATCAACAAGCACTAACAGGATCACATATCACAAGATCAGGTGATTCCAAATGCTGACCATTTTCATCAGAAAGATGAAGGGCTATTTTTACACTGAATTAAGTTGGGAAGTTCAGATCTGTTCCTCATCACGCACAAAGAATCTTATTTTTTGGTTCACAGGATGAATCCAGGTCTAGTCAATGGTGACAAGTCAGAATAGAAAAGATTTCAGCTTTCTGTTGACTGAAAGAGGTTCTGAATTTTACTTTCAGTGTTTAAGATCTCCTACCATGAAGAGCTGCTGTTGAATTCTAACTGCAGCTCCTAAGAAAAATCCCTGGGAAATAACAAATTTATAAAGAAGAATAAAGTGTGATGGATTGTTGGGATTACCCCAGCAGATGACATGACTACAAACAAGTTTTAAGTACCTGCAAATAAAATGCTATATATTATGATGTGTCCTGACTCCAGGTACCATTAGTTCAGCTGAAAACTATGCCAGGTTAGAGGCTGAAAACTATGCCAGGCTTGTTTTACCTTGTGGTAAAACAAAATGTGTAAAACCTACAGTCATGTGTTTTAACTTTCACTCAATGTAAATCATGAAAGCCTCCATTTTATGAAGCACATTGCAGCCAACCTTTGCAATGTTCAAACAGAAGCAGCAACATGATGTTGTCTCATAAAATTTAATATGAAACTAAAGATGTGCTTATGAAAAATAGTGGCTTCACCAGAAGTAACACATAGATAAGCTACTGATATTAAACTGGATTTGAAAACTTCTCTTTTGTCCTGTAATGCACGAGTACACCTTCTCTGTCAAAAATCCCAAATCAAATATTCTGAAGTGTTTACTGGCATGGACAAAAATTACAAGATGCAGAAGTGGCTCAACAATGTCTATGGACAAGCCACAGAAGTCTCTTCAGTTGCACAACAAAGTCAATACCACCTGTCAACGTTTCTCTGTATTTAGTTTTACACCTGTCCTTTCTTTATTGATTTGGGCACTTAAAGGATATTTCTAATCCTTTTACCATGCACTTGTGCCCTAGCAGTAGTCTCAGCAAATTAGGTTACCTATTGTTTTTTTGTATCTTCAAAAAAGAAAAATCTTCATGTGATTCGGTAAATGAAAGCAGCAGAGAAAAGGGAGCAGATGCAGCCTCAGAAGCAGTGAGGTACTTTAAAAGAAAAAACAACCACAAAAAAATGTTATCCATTCCTGATAAAATTACTAGGCTTCCCTGAACACTTTTTCAAAGATGGCTATCATCATTACTGTACAATAAGTGTACTTCTTCAGGTATTCTCTTCAGAAGTTTCTAGGCTAAGATTTCCCATATGATCCTCCCTAAGAAGCAGCTAGCCTACATGTTCTTCACAGTTCTCCACACCCAAGTTAATCCTGCAAATTAAACCTAACAAAAGGTGCAGGTTAAAAACTAATTTGAATCCTAGAAAACTCAAACTCCTCTACCCAAATAAACCCTCAACCTGATTTTGCTGGCCTGCCGGATTGCCATTAGAATTGCAACCAATTTCTGGGGTCAGCATGTTCCACCACCTCCAGCTCTCCTCAGCTCCCAGCTTTCTCAAAGAATTGCATGGAAAACAAGAAAAAGCATTTCTAGCTTTGCCCTTCCAGGTGAGCCAGATTCATAGGCAAGTTGACACCAACCCTCTTCCACAGCTGTCAGGACCTACATAAGTAAGTGAAGCCAGAAGAATAATTTTTGAAGACTAGAGCTCTGAATTGTTCATATTTCTACTGATAATTATCTGGTTTTATTTAGCATCTTATAAAGCAAGGCACAAATGTACAAAATTGCATCTACTAAATCAGGTCATTTTTATATATATTTACACAATTATCATAATATAAAATGTGCTTAGACACTGTCATAGCACAACAGCAGAGGAATTGAGGACAACCTGATAATCAACACAAATACCAGGTCCTACATTTCTGTTTGTGCTTCACCTGAAGGAACATACTCATATGCAGATACACAAAGCAATCCAGACACCGTCCTTTATTTTTCCACCTCTCACAGAGATCAAACTTTGTTGCTAAGAAGCTGTGGAAGGAGTAAAAGGCAGTAGACCAGCACCCAGAAAAAAATGATGAAGTAGAATAGCTCTGGCTGCTCGGCAATCGTAATCTCATGAGTTGGCGTTGCAGTCTCAATTGTTTCCGATTCCTTTTCCTTCCTGAAAACAGGACAGAATTTGATAAGCCGCAGGAAGAAGAAGAAAAAAAAGCCCTCACTGTTAACATTTACTGTAAAGATCGGGGTCAGACTAAAAGACAGCAGTTTAATGAACCACTTCAATCTAGTCAGTTGGAGTCCAAGCTAGAGTACAAGGTGCATAATGGGCTTTAGCAGTGTGTTTCCTTAGGAGTCACGGTGTGTAGCAATTAAACCTCTGAAAACTCTGGACAAATTCTCAGGTAGTTTAAATACCAGCCATTGTAGCACAGTCCTGTGATGTAAGGTGATTTCCATCAGTCAAAAAAATGCCCTTTTATATTCAGAAGAATAAACATAGCTCTGGGCAACACATACCACACTTCCACAATTTTACCTACATGCCACAGCTGACATGATATACTTTCCCCAAATCATCTACTTTCAAGGCTTCTTATGTTAGACACCAGAACGTTAAGCAGGAAAAGCCCAAGACTTCCAGAAACCAAATAGCAGTTGGGGCTTTGTACGACAACTCCAAAATTCCAACCTTCCAGAATTCCAGCTTTGGTTAATGAGGGCAAAGCCCAATGGACTCTGCCAGCACCACTGAGCACTCACAAAGGGAATAACAGGTCTTACTTAGAAAGGCACAAGATGGTACACTTGTATGTACACTTGTACCATCTTTTATACAGATATTTTATAAATTTGTGATACTACATCAATCATCCTCTGGTAGATTTTTTTTAAATCTACTTTTGGAGAAAACTGGTTTTTTGGCCTGTTTTAATGAGTCCTTTTTCTGGCTTGGGGCATCCAGCTTGTTCAGATACTATACTGGATATATATCTTAAGAATTACAGAAAACTTGTTCACTATCAGCAGTCTGCAAACAGGCAGAACTGTGACAGCTATTATTTTTTTTTTAACAGTAATGTGAGACCAGGTCACTGGGTCCCGATAATATTTAGTGTGTTTTCTGCATTTAAATGCAGCCATCATTTTAACTTGAAGTTCTGGGACACGCTATTCAGTATCAACTGAGAGGGAAAACGTAAAGCAATCTTTGTTTCTTATAGTTATGTAGACCCTAATAACAAAGGGATGGACACTCTGAGTCCAGGATCCATCACAGCACCCTAAGTCTATACGAAACACATATAGACATTACAGAAACAGATGGGTGCTTTAACAATTTTTCCCTTGCACTGACCACACTAAACATCGTGTTGACAGTCTTCCAAAACTGTAGTCATCACTGCCAGAAGACCTCTTATCTGAAGTCCTTGCACTCCTTTCTTGGTCTGAAATACTCACCATGCTGGGACGGTGCTCTCAATTTTGCTTAGGCAGCTGAATCTTTCAAGTCAAGAAAAAGTGTGTGAGTCAAGGGGGAGATCTAGCAATAAAATTTTGTACCTTACACCTATAGGAAATAAGGCCTCTGAGCCATTACACATGATGTACAGTCAGTCTCTACCATAATAGTTAATTTTCATTTCCCTTTGTCATATTCTTAGAAGTACCTATGAGTTATGGATTCCTTGCAAAAGGCTTTGTATGAATAAGAACGACTCACCTAACATTTAATGGATTTTCATCCGTATCTGTCACCTTGTTTTCACCACAGGTTTCCTGAAACAAGCAAACACACCAGGAATAGATTATATAAACAAATAAAATCCAGCATCTCATAAAGAGGGAAGTTGTGTGTGCATCCTTTGCAGAGTATGTCTAACGTTTGCTCATATAAAATGATTAAGTGTGTCTATATATTTGTTTCCTGCCTGCACAGTTGGGTACACACACAGAAAAGGAAGAAAAATTGTGAAAGAATATTTTTTTTTTGCTTTCAGCTGTTTTTATTCAGTGAATAAGGCTCCTCTCATTCATTTATATTTCTAGTAGCTCTGACAGCATGGCAAAACCACAGCATCTATGTGAAACCTCCATTTCATTGAACCTTGGTGGCAGCATTTCTTTCAAACTTCAAGAAGGTCAGAATTTTCTTTGGTGCTGAAAAGAGCCACACTCCTGTCCTTGCTAAGCGTGCCCAGACTGCTGTTGCTGTCCCTTCCTTCCAAGTAAAAAAATAAAAATCCAGAGCTCAGTTGTTTAGCATGCTCTCAAGAAATGATTATGAATTACAGCTGCCATTAAAGATGCAGTTTCACATTACAGCTAAAATCCTTTTAGGGCCAGCTGCTGGTATTGAGATAATATAATACATTACTACTGTGAAGAAGAGGGAAGGAGCCCAATCTTTTCTAAGAAATGCACTTCAAGAGACACCCAGCTTTTTTGCAGGGCAGTAACCAGGACACTGACATACATATAGAGAATGCCAAAACTCCAAGAAACTACTAAGAAGCAGAATGTTGCAGCTATACAGGTACAACAGAGTAAGCATCAAGGAAAGTTACAATAGATTTAATTGCAGTATTAAGTGCTCCTTTGTGAGTTTGTTCAAGGTTCAGTGAGATTCAGCTCCATATATTTGGGACAGTTCAATAAAGCTTTTACAGCTTTGCCTGGCAATAACATTATTAGAAGCCACAGGGCTTTTGGATTATCACAGAGCTCATCTATAGTGTAGACCCTTTTACAGTATGTGAACTTCTACAGTTTAAGAGACATAGAGAAACAGTGACAGAAAAGTAAATTTCCACATACTTACCTCCTCAGAAGTGTTAGGAAATCTTTTTCGGAGATGAATGCTGGAATCACTATCACTGGTTCTGAAATGTATGCGAAATCAAATTTTTTAAAATTCATAAAGATAAGTTTTGTTCTGATTTCAAAGACAGCCCTGGCAGTTGCACATGCTTGTTTTAAGTAATGCAAAACCACAAATATGCACTGTTGCATGTATTACAATATGGACTTGAATTTATCAGTAATATTATGGAAAATAGCTTTGGGAAAATCTGACCCACGGTAAAACATCCATATGCCCCAAATTCAAATAATTTCTGAAAAATGTTATCTGATAGCATTTTTGTACCTTTGGTGTCATTTACATTTAATTAAGAGTACACCCCAGGTTTTATCGTTGCCTGTATAAAAAATTGACAGACTTTGCAGGGAACAGAAAGCTTGAGGGAAACAATGGATTCTTCCAAGCAAATTCTTTCAAATGCTATAGTGATAAGCATCAGCAAATTACAGGTCACATCCCACTCAAACACATTACGTAAGAACTAAATTAGAACATAAGAGGAAACAGAAGCGAATGGAGTGCAATTAGCTGAGTGTCTCTGTCGTGGGTCTGGCTCGGGTGCAGATAAACTCCCCTAAAGCAGCCCCTATAGTTCTGTGCTCTGTATGTGTAGCTGGAACAGTGCTGGTAACACACCAGTGTTTCAGCCCTTGCTCACACAGCACTAAGGCTGTCTCTCCAACCCTCCACAAAGGCCCGTAGGCTGGAGGTGGGCAAGAGGCTGGGAGGGAACACAGCTGGGACAGCTGACTCAAACTGACCAAAGGGATATTCTATACCATATGATGCTGTGCTCATCAATAAAAACTAAGAGAAAGGAGGAAGCTGGCAGAGGGACACACAGAAACACACACTCATTATTTAGGCATTTCTTCTGAAGCAATCCATGAGTTTTCCACCTTATTTTCTTACCCCACCCTGCTAAGGATGGGGAGTTAGAGAATGGCTTGGTGGACACCTGGTGGCCAGCCAAGGTCAACCTACCACAGACTTGTTCATTTGTTCCTATAGAGAAACAAATTTGGAATGAAGCAATGTTACACTTCCACACAGTGTAACAATGTGCATGGATTATTTCATCTAAGTTACAAAACACTCTTTCCATTGGAAGAACAGTTATAACACTGCCATGTTCAAAATGGGGTTCCAGTTGGGTTTTCTATAGCAAAGTTTGTGTAGCAAAATCAAATCAAGTCCCATTGGCACTGAATCACTCATGTTTAATATAAACACATTTAAAAGAAACACAGGAAGAAGCCAATGAGTCACAGTACACTGCTCCTGAAAGAAGTCTGCAAGAAACATCCAATGAACGAGGAACACTTCAAAAGACCAGGCATTCATACCAGTTAGGTGTATTTAAAACAAAGTAAATGTGAAATACCTGAATAATTCCTGACAATCATCGATTTCTTCCAGTTTATCTTGTGACAGAGCAGTAGTGGCAACTTCTGAGATCTGCAAGTCTTCTTCTTTGACCATACATTTCTCTTCTTCCTCACTAATACTACTTTTTTCTGGTCTCTCTATACCTATTGATAAATCCTCTAGATGTTCTACTATGGCCTGTTGAAATTAAGAAACATTTTCCATTAGACAACAAGACTGCTGACCCTACCTTCTAAATATCTTAGTGATGTAGCCTACTCAGATGATAAATCGCATGTGTGCAAGATTGCAAGTCTCTCTAAAGAGAATAAAAAGCAATTAATTTCTTGAAGATCATATTGGCTACGTTGAATTATAAAGTAATATCGGTTCAACATACATATAATTAGTTGTCAGTTCTTTTTATATAAGAAGGCAAGGCTCTTCGAAATAGTCCACTAAAACTCTTTTTATAATATATCCCCAATTAGTCTTTGAAGCTAACAGCAAATGAACTTCATTACTCTAGTAAGTGTCAGCACCAAAACACGTCCAAGCAATTTATCTAAGTAACATGTAGAGTAACATTAAATGGACACCCATTTCTGAAAAACACTGTCTAAAATTACTGCACTGGAAAACGTGTAAGACAATTCAAAATCAGTGTCTGCAAGAAGAGATACAGTAGCGAATTGCCTAAATCCAATACACAGAACAGTGACCAAAAATCTCTTCCTCCCCCTCCAGTGTAGACAAGCCTTCATTTTATCCACATGAATTCTCCTACTCAAATTTGTTTAAGGTTTTGTAGGCAAACTTATTTGGATTCTGACAAAAATTATCTTGCCTGTATCCTTTCTAGATCGACAATACTACTCTCTGCTCATCTCATTACAAATTATTAAAAATACCCTCTGTGATAATCTTTTACGTCTAGAGATCATACAGGAGCCTCAAACTACTTTAAGAGGTAATTGAAATCCACTTTTTGCAGTATTACTAGTATCAGGGCTTATTCTGTCTTTCAATGTTAGATCTTCCTAGGGATCTGCAATTCCATTAATTCCAGTAGAGGGCTGTGGCAAACAGCGTTAACAAACAGGAAATCGAGTACATTTCTCTAAAACATTGCAAAATGAAAGCAAATAAAAACCATTGAGATCGGATGCTGGTCCTCAACATATACAAAAAGAAATGCTGGTAATAAAACCATAAAATACCTCAGGATGTTGTGGAGCAGTGTAATCTTGATGGTTGGTGGCTTTGCCATCTTTTTCAATTTCTAACTCTTCTACTAGTAATGGCACTTCATTTTCATCAGAAGAATTCATGTGACTGTTAATGTCTGTTGCTTCCTCCTTGCCATTCTTAGTAGCCATTTCTGATGGAGGGACACTACCTAGTTTACTCCCTAAATTCAGCTCTGCAGCATCTTCCTTGTAATTCTGTTCTGGTATGTCCTTCTCATGTAAAACATCTGTTACTGTTTCAAAAGAAGCTTTGTCATTTCCAGTATTATAACCTTCAATACAAGGCTCAAGGTAAGCATCCAAAACTGCTGATATGGGAACATTATAATGTGGATAATAAAAGAGATCATGGGGTATTACAGATACTTTTGAAGAACTGGGTAGCATTTCATCTGAAGTCTCAGCTTCATCAGAGCTGTCCAGGTCCTCTGGAGTTTTAGGTACATCTGAGAGAGAGTCATCAGATGTTTCATGCTGTGTAGATTGTTCGTGGCTTTTGAGATTAGAACCGTTCAGTGAACAATGGTTAGTTTCTGCTGTCTCAAAGACAGGTGATTGCTTTGTGTCTTCATTCTGTGGAAATTTCAGTATTTCCTCATTTAGAAGATCAAGAACATACTTATTTGTATCTTCTTGTTTTGAGGTATCTTCTGGTAAAAGAATTGAAGTTTCGGGTTTGGTCTCTTCTACTTTATTTATAGATTCATCTGTAAGTATACCTGAAGTCCAGGATAATGGACTTAAAGAAGAAGTATTGGCTGAAAGGCTCTTAGTTTCGTTGTCATATTCTGTAGAGGTTTCCTTTGTTAATTCTTCAGAATAGTCTTCAAAAGAGTCAACAGAATTTTTCTGATCTGTCAGAACAGCTGGAGAAAGCTCATTGTTGTGCTTCAGTGGATCATAAGATATGCCCCCTTCACCTGGTATGATTTTGTCACTTATAACCTCCCAAGAGGAATTGGATTCAAAACTGACAGATCCCGTGATTTTCAGTGAGGTAGGCCTCTGAGGCTCCTCTTCAGATGTTTCCTGTGCATCACTGAACATGTGACTCAATTTCCCATTACATTTTTCAGGAACAGTTTCTGATGGGATGCTCTCAAGTGTGTCATGAATATGAACCTTTGGAGGAGCAGGATGACTCCTTTCGTGATTAACAGTATACATGTTTTCTTCACTTTCACTTAAAATCAAGATTTTGCTTTCTTCTTCTGAAGGTGTGTCTTTGATGCGGACATACGTGGACTCAATTGGAAGCTCCTTGTCAGGATCTGTAAAGTCTTCCTATAAGCAATGATACACCATTAAAAGACAAATCCTACCTCAGGTACCTCTTTACTTTTCCCAAGCGCTACAGGCAGAGTAACTACCTACCACTACCTACCGCATCACCTCATTACCTTGTGAATGGCTAATTAATGACTCACTTATTTTGAAAGTAGGGAAACCAATTTGGCAAGTCAAGTGAGTTGAACAAAGCTGAGTGTCAAAAAGCCACTTGTAGAGGATGATTAGAATGTAGACAAGCCTACTCCTCAGCTGGTAATGTATGCATCTCTCCAAGCTGCACTTGTGGAGACAACTGACTTGGCTTTTGGACACAATTCCAAACCCTGGGAATAAAATAAATCTAAAAAGTCTGCCAAATCCACTGTGAAATATATTAATATGCTAGAGTATTCCATTCCAACTGACTATATATTTTTAAAAAGGTAGGCTTTTTCTTTCTCCATTAAAATGCCCACAAATCTTAATGCCAACATATCTTAATGCTCATCTACTCTAATAATCACAAATAGATTGTTATAGCAATTTTAATTCCAGTGACTTTAGTGATATCACCAATTTTATAAGCTACAAAATACACATCAACTGGAACCTTCAGTCACAAAATGAGAGGAAATGCCTTTCATGTAGGAACCATCATTTATGTGCAGGTACTTTAGCACAAAAAATTACCCAGCTACTCCAGTGGCACTGGGTTCCTTGGGACCCCTTTCAAACCAAAAAGTCTATACTGAACTAGGCTTGTCTGGAAGTACAAGCAGCCTCCAGAACAGCTGTTTCAATTTAGGCAGATCTCTTCTCCAGTTCCTGAAGCTTCCCATTTTATCTTGAGTTTTCTGTCTCTTATCCTTTAATTTCTCTGTAAGTTTATCCTGTCTTTGTCCAGAATACCTTTGTCAGTCCCTGGCACTGTCAGTCCCTGCTTGGTCCTCAATTCTTTATTTTTGATAAAGTTTACAGTACAGTCCTGGTCCTCTAAGCTATAGTTTATTTTGTGTTTACAAGGAGTACTTTTGACTGCTCTATTGGCAAGATTCAACCTCTGATATCTGGTGTCTGTTAAATTCAGGTTGATTGTGGCTCTCTAACTTGAGAAGATAGAAGTCAAAATGAAATTCAAAGTCCAGCAAATCATCTTGGATGAATGGATAAACATCAGCCTTACTCTGAGACTAATACAGCAACATAGTAACCAGTTCTAACCTGTGAAAGCTATAATTGGATGTTAATGTTTAAAAGCACAGTTCTACCTAAAGCATTTTAGCAATCACTAATGAAAGCCCATTTGACTGGATTTAAGAAAAATGTGAAAAAATAAAACTGAGCTTGTGGTTTATTTTCAATAGCTTAGGAAGAAACCTGGATTATAAATACAGCAATATCTGACTTCATTAAGTACAACAAAGCAAATTAAAGACATAAAAATAAACACATACCCCCTCCAGCTCTGGGAAATGTTCCAGAAATTGTGCCACATACGTCACAATTGACTGTTCATCGGGTGATTCCACCATGATATCTATGGGGACAGACACAAGGGGCTTGAGCACACGTGGCTTTAAAATGCTCTTGCATTGGAACAGATTGTCAGACTTTTACCTGGCCTTTATGATAAGAGAAATAACAGCTACAAGGACTTTTCTGTCTCTGACAGATCAGAGAGGGTAAAATCCTTCTCACCGTTGTTGGTTCTTGAAAAAGTTCTCAACACCTTATTGACATTAACTTTTTATTTCCAAACACATCCCAAACCCTGATCAGGGTCCCTTTTCATCCACCTTCATACTTGTCATTTATAAGACATATGTTAGAAGACATTTATGTTATGTTATAAGACTGGATGGCCCAGTCTTCAGACAGGTGACTCGTGAAAGCACAAAGGAGCATTCTGTGCTTTCAGTCATAAAATCAAGGCCTAATACCTGTCTAGTAAAGTTCAGTAAAACAAACTGCAAGAAGCAGCTCCATTTATATACATATACTTTTATACACACATATGTACTTATGTTTACGTATAAAAATATATCTGTGTATATATGCATTGTAAAGGAAAAACTAGGAGATTCAAATCCGTTTGAATAGCTGTCTATTTTTCTTATCAATCAGCCCAATGCACTGATCACATCAACAGCCTAATCACTGGGAGGTTTTTGATAGGTATCACAATGCAATATTCATGAATTCATTATAGATAGAATGTTACCCAACAAAGCTGATGTAGGCGTTTTACCTTCTGGTTCCAGGAGCCGAGGAACACCCAGCTTGTTTTGTGCTATGCTGAAAGCATCCTCCAAGTTTTCTCGAGCTGATTTCTCCAGTGCTTGCTTCATGTCTACCAAAGTTGAGTCTATTGCTTTTATGACAGCTAAGAAAGCAAGGCCACTCCTCCAACTGCTGGCAAAATCCTGAACTGCGACACCGTACCTGAACAGAATTACATACAGTTTACAGGGGTGGTTGTGTTACAAAATCCAAAGTAAAGGCATCATCATTTTCAAAGACTCCTGAAAGTCAAAAGTAAGGTTGCTGAATTGCAGTAGTCACATATGAGATCTTTTTGGACTCCAAAACACACAAAATACATCCATAAAACACCAGGATTCACAAGCTGGACTGGTGTCACTAACAGCTGACATCAACCTGCTTGTAGGAAGTAGTAAGTAAAAAACGAAGCCCGCAAGAACATTTAACATTCCCAAAACCAAATGTCTCTGTGATTCCTGTTTCTGTTGCTCTCCAGCATTTTAATGCCATAGCTTGGGAAGACTGCTTAAACACTTAAGTATTTAAAAACATAAGCATAAATGATTCACATTCCTACGCACTTGGCCTTCTATAGCAGAAAACTGTGCTTTGCCAAATGCAAATGGTGTCAGGATATGTATAAACCACAAGTGTATTAGATCCCCAAAGTTTTGGAGGGAAAAACAACCATCAGTGATACACAGCCCCAGACGAGAAAATTCTGCACAGGTCATTGGATAACAGTATTATAATGACACTATTATGTTTTTAATGGTGCAGTTGCAAGAACAATTTTCTCCTCTTAGGCATTTGCAAATTGTACTGACTGCTCTGAAAAGCCTATGGCCTTTACTTTTCTGGTCCTCACTTTCCTTGAAATCTCTCCCTGTTAATGACATTATCAGCATTATTTTGGCATTAAACTGTGCTTCCTTTACAGGTTGCAGTGGCAGTAGTGAACTACAGATCTCAGTGGGACTGCTATATCTACACAACAAGCACGCTTAGCTTCATTGGAGATAACCATGGGAAGATGCGGTCCACAGGACCTACTATTTAGGATATAAATTTTTATCTTCAACACTAGACACAGGATGTCTGTGTTCACATGCAGATTTGGACATATAAATTCATCAACAGGCAGAAACACCAAATATTCAGCTATCCAAGTTGTGTAAGTGCGTTTAACCCATGCCCTCCTTAAAACTCTCTGGCAGTCATGGCTTCCAGTAACAATGTATGTAAATACACTCCAAGATTTACACATGCACTGGACATCTTATGCTAAAGTATTTTAACCTAACAGTAACTCTGCCAGGTTAAAACATTACTAGACAAAATGCTTTGGTGAAAGAACTGTTTTTCTACTAAAAAGGAAAGACATATGTTGAGCAATGGAAATGGATTGAAATGTTACACGTTCATGAGAAGCAACCCAAGATTCACCTCCTTCCCTTTCAGTTCAGAATCACAGCATCATAGAATGGTTAGAGTTGGAAAGGACTTTAAAGACCGTCGAGTTCCAACCCCCCTGCCATGGGCAGGGACACCTCCCACTGGAGCAGGTTGCTCAAAGCCCCATCCAGCCTGGCCTTAAACACTTCCAGGGATGGGGCATCCACAACTTCCCTGCACAACCTGTTCCAGTGCCTCACCACCCAGAGAGTGAAAAATGTCTTCCTGATATCTAATTTAAATCTACCCTCTTCCATTTGAAGCAGTTACCCTTTCTGTTACTGAACAGCTTGAAGCTGTTACCCCTTGTCCTATCACTACCTGCCCTTGTAAAATGTCTCTCTCCACCTTTCTTGTAGACCCCCTTCAGATACTGGAGACTATAAGGTCTCTCCAGAGGCTTCTTTTCTCCAGACTGAACAACCCCAGTTCCCTCACTCTGTCTTCATAGTAGAGGTGCTCCAGCCCTCTGATCATCTTCATGGTGAGGGAAGAGGGACTCTAGTATGAGCCCTGCCCTTCAAGACACTGCAGCACACAGAGAAGCTCTCTCAGAGCTGCTGCTTAATTCGAAGGCTGTTGCTAAAGTCTTTCAATACATTTATTTTTTCAGTTCACCCCTGGTTTGTGTCTACCCTTTAATGAGCAAAATGTATCAAACAGAGTGAACGAAAGCCAGGGGGCAGGGGGAGGAGGGAATGGTCCTGTATTAAGCAGCACCAAGCAGATTAGTGAAAGTTAACATTTAACACCTAAATGACGAAGCCAGCAACACATACAGCTTCAAGGTCAAACTGCTGCTGGAGATACCCAGCTGGAGTGATCTACCGCCCTGCAGAGACTTTGCGTTGCACAAAAGCCACAGCAAATGGTAACACACACATGGGGCAGGAGAGAGAAAAGAGATTCAGCTTCAAAAGGGCAGGTGGCAAAACGCATTTTTCCCTGAGGATTTGTTAGCTTACTTTCTGGTTTTCCTCTGAACCCAGATTAAAAGGGCTCTGATGGCTTTCCGCTGGTCCTTCACTGTAATGGACATGTTTCTCTCCACGCAGGGAGTGCTGGGGTGGGACGTATCTGACTCAGGACCACTGGGCCCAGAGGACAAGCTGGAGGAGGAAGAGTTCCTGTTGAGGTTACCCGTCAGCTCCTTAATCTGCAATAAAAGGGCAAAACACCCAGCGCTCTGGTTTAATGCAGACTGCACAGAAAACTCTAGTGCCTGTTTTCAGGCAAACTTGAAAGATAACAGTGCCATAACTGAATTTTAAGAGGTAATTATAGACTTGTCCATTATAACTCTCACACATATTGCAGAGGCGTGACAGGCAGCAGCAGCCCAGCTGGCAATCCCAGGAAACAGAAAGGGCAAGGTACCAGTTCAGGCTGAACCGAGAAAATTCATATTAAACAGAAAGCAAAGAAACATGTCTTTGAAAGAAAAGTTAGTTTAACTGAAATTGTTCTTTCTTTTCCTGGGACATGCTTGAGTGAAATATTTTCAGTCAAGTACTGTTGATGAGCAGCAGCACTACTGTCCTGCTTAGCGTTGACATTTGAGCCCAAATCATCCGCTTTGCTGCTTTTAGGTCCCCCACGTCCTCCCTCTGCTGCTGGGGCAACAGATTCTGCTCATACTACCTCTGCCTGCAAGCCCATCCGGCCAAAATGGTGCTGTGCTCGAGGAGCTCAGCCAGGGAGAGAAATCCCAATGGCACTCTGAGGTTATTTTTAAAACTGCTAGCCATTTAAGAAATGAGTCAAAGAGAATGAAAGAGCCTCATAGTCTTATGAGAGCTGCAGAATCCCTCCCTCTATCTCTCTCCGTTCATAACAATTTGGTATTGTCTGAAAGGATATTTTCAAAATATGTGTAGATAGGGGACAGTTTTAGTCTAAGCCTGGGGCTAAATCAATTTTCAGGCCCAAATCAGTTTTATCAGTTCCAGGCCCTTCGAGATCTTTCATTTGGCCCTTCACATCAGTTGTGAATTTTTGCCACATTGAGTAAGTCTCTGGAGATCAGTGATTCTACATGGAATTTCCCACCACATTGGACCAAATCCCGAGAAGGTTATTGAAAATAAACTATGACCTGGAACCAAACCTGAGACGTTGGTTCAGATCCAGGGAATCTGGAGCAGAACCCCGAGAAGGCACAGGAGAGAAGGGAAAGTAGTAATCTGAAGCTCTAACTCTGGTCCAAATCAAACAAGGGCTTAAATTATCTGCTATTTACACCAAAATAGGTCCAATGAAGTAAAATGAAAGCAGCTGCAGGTATAAAATTAGCGTATATTAGAAGGGAAAAGGTCAGGGTTAGCATGCTTAATTATGTTCTTTAGGATTAAAAATCAATTTAAAAATCAGTATTCAGCTGGAATAGATTGATACCATGAAGATTGTTCTCTTATAATTAGAGTATTCAAGTTTTATTACCTGAAAAAACAAGATTATGTTCCATATTAGTCCAAGTACCAGAGATGAATTTCCATCTGCTATTTCTGCTGCATCGATGCTAACAAGCTTTACCTGTAGAAGAGATCATAAATGCAGAGCCAAATTCAAAGAAGCAAGGTAAATGCAAAGAATGCACTGCGACAACTGGGTATGGCCAGAACACTTCTGCCACTGACTGGTCAGACAAGAAGCAAGACTGAAATCTTGTGTTAATGATAATTTGCCCTGATCACAACCACCCTGCTCGCGGAACTCTTCTATCAAGCCCCCAGTATAGTCCTCAGAAGAGAAGTGATCCTAGTTCTGCATCCTGAGCACCACGAACGTGTTGCCTCTATACAAAAATGGAACAAGATGATGCCCTCTCCACTGGGTCTTATTCTTAAGAAGTAGAGAGTAAATTCTCATAGAAAAATTAAAGTCCTGGTAAGATCTGCTTACTTCTGTTTTGCTGTGCACCTCCTTTCTTCTTGCTTATCTAACCTTACACAGCTTGTCACAGAGTTCTGATTAAATCAGTTAGCAAAGGATAGAGTTGCTTAATGCAAGCAAACTCTAGACTTTCCCACACTGTGGTTTCTTCCACCTGATAACACCAGGATGTTATTCTCTTAGACGACACAGACTTGGTTTTGGCAAAGGTCACAGAGAAGGGAGGAAGCAAGGAACTGTCAGTACTGCACATGGCGCCCAGACCGAGTTAAAGCCCAGCATACAGCCCGTTTATCACTGAGAAGTCCTGGACAGGATGAATCACTTAGCAGTGCTTTACTCTGCTACGGGTTCCACAGAAGCACACGTTGATGGGTTCCACCCATTGTGGTTTAATATCTAACCCTGAAGTTCTTGGTAGCCAAGGCTTTTTGCCAATGCTTTCGTCACCACCCTTCACTAACCGGTTTGGTTACACTGGAAAAAGGAAAGCAAAATAACTCTTTATCTAGTGGTTCACACAACAGTTTTCGGTCTTAGCAAGAAGGCACCTCTAGCTGTCATATTTCAAAGCTCGTATTTCTTCCTAGTTTCAAGGTATTGGGTATGGGGAAGCCTTTAAGACCTAATACATTTGAACAGCAGTTTCTCCAGTATGGGGAGCAAGTGGCATTTACCATTAGACTGCTCTCAGTGTCAGCTCTGCCCTCTCACTGCTGGTCGTGTTTGTCACCCAGTCCAGTAGAGATACCTGGCTATAACATACTTGCTGCTTCCTCTTAAGGAAACAAGACATCCATAGAAAAGTAGGTGCTTTAGCACCACAGGGACCAAAAGGCCACCTGTGTCCAAGACCCCTCCTGCCTGATCTTGCTCTCTGAGGGTCCACATTGTTCTCTGCGGAGCTCCTGGTAACCAGATGTGCTTCAGCTGTAGCTCTGCAATGTGTTGGTATCAACAGAGGAAAAAAAAAAAAAATCTTGTCTGCCAATAGCTGGATTTGGGTAGAAATCATCAATCGGGAAACTGTTAAGAAATTTGAGTACTTGTAAAATATTTCTTAGCAGTTCTACAGCAGGACCTGTAGACATACGCATTTAGGGCCAGAGCAGCCCCTACTGGTGGAGTTTCCAAAAGGAGACTGGAACACCTAGAAGTTACTGGACGACTACTTGTCTTTTCACATCATCTCCTGGGGAAAAAGACAAAGGAGATTAAACCTCCCACATCTACCAGGTGGGTAGATCTACCCACATGTAGATGTAGATCTACATCTACATCTCTTAGCAAGAGCTAAGCTATTTGCAAGGAAGCAGCAAAGTGATATGAGTTGCTAGTGTGGCATTCCGTGCAAGGCAGGGTTTTGCCCATATGCACACACTGGATCCCTCCTTGCCCATAAAATTTTAACCCTGTGGAGTACTTGCACCCTGGAGTCAATAGGATCTTTAATTACATTTTCTTCCCAGATGGTATAGTGGAGAAGTTGCAAAACTTTATTTCATAGAAATAGAAAGATAGATAGATAGATAGATAGATAGATAGATAGAAAGAAAGAAAGAAAGAAAGAAAGAAAGAAAGAAAGAAAGAAAATAATTATTCATTGCAGCACGAATGCTGCAGACTATTATAGGAAATAGTCCAATATTTGTTTTTGCTTTCTGAAAGATCTAAGTATACTATGTATACGAGTTATTACATGGCTGGGACTTCTCTTAACCCCATCACTTCTTCAAAAGCAGAGAGTCTGCAAGAAACAGGCCGTATCTGTAACACTTTGGAATAAAGCCCTAATGGGGCAAATTAAAAAAAAAAAAAAAAAAAAAAAAAAAGAAAGAATCATTTAAAGCTACAGGGTCTGATCTTGCTTGGTTACAAGTTTAGGAAATGATGTTGCAGTAGTGCCACACGGACTATATCCTTAAAAGGTTTTGATTCCTGGAATTATGCATTTTTGTCATGTTCCCAGTTTTTATTTTCTCTTGGCTTTGACTCATGATCAGCTGCTGCAGCAGTTTACCAGATAAATACATGATTTGTAATACTGAAAGTATTTCTGATGAAAGAAAGTCATCTACATTCAATGTAACTGAAGTAATGCCACTAAGACCCAGTTCATAAAGATTACTCGCATTTCTTTTTATTTTCTTTTAATATTGAGTTCCTGATCCTTTAATCCTGTTGAACTTTTACGTTATAAAGTGAACAAATAATCCTTGTTTTAGACTCTGTAGGTGTTCTCCTTGGGCATTTTTATGTGGCTTTTCAGCTTTACTGCTAAGGTAAGTCACAATGCCTTTAAGCAGTGCATTCCTCCAATGTACATGCAGCACATCAGACTAGTTAAAATTACAACAATTACAGTTTGCAATATATATCAAGAAAAGATATTAGGACCAGCCTTTGAAAATACTCACATTACTGTCCTCCAAGAACTTAAGCGCTTTGGCTATATTGTTCAAACGAAAAATGCGATGGGTTGAAGATTTGTACTCGTGCATCTAGAAAAAATAAAAGCCATGCTGTTTTTAGAAATGGTGAAATTATTCACCACTGTATACAAAGCTTACAAGATCTACAAACACAGAGGTAAATTAAAGCTAAGGAAGCCTAACTATATAATAATATTGCCATCTTTTCTGATTAGTAAAGTGCTTCAACTACATGATCTGTCCTTGCTGGAGCAAAACAGGGTTAGCAACCAGTGTTCCTTCTCTCCAGATGTTATCACGCTCTTGGACCTGCCATGTTGATTATTTATGTAATCACTCCCCAACCATGTTCAGTCACAGGATCAAATTTACCTGAAAATTCATAATAATATTTTTTGTTTGTCTTGAATTTAATTCAATGATCCTAATTAGGAAGTGTGAGCAGATTTTGTAGCAGGCACAGGCAGGTGGGAAGCAGAAACCTTAACTTTGGCAGAGATTAAATGGATTTGTTGCATGCCCATCTCTCTGCAATCCCGCTTGGGCACACTGTTTTTACCAGGTGTGTGCAGGATCACCTAACTGCCAGTGCAGCAGGTTTGGCCAGCTGACTTCACCTCCTTCCTTGCCCTTCTCCCTGACCTTCTGAGGCAAAGCCTGGGGATGTCACTCCTCTCTCAGCTCATTTCCAGCCTGGCTCTCAATGCAATCTGTCTGAATGCACACAAGAGACGCTTCTGCTTCTGCTACAGCTCCCCAAAACTGCAAGAATATTAAAACCTGGGTGTTTCTGAACGTGTGACCACAGTGCAGTATGCTGCTGTATGCAGAGGGTTCAGTCACCACAGAGCATCACCAGCTGCTTGCAAGTGCCTCTGCAGTGGTGGGATGGCTGCAGAACAGGTCCCTCACCCAAGTGTGACACCACGCAGAAGACAGTATTTGCTGAAAAGGTTGATATAGGAAGAAAACATTAAATTTAACTGTAATAGATAATTTTTATTTGCACTGGGTGTTTCCGTTTGTGGTATGTAGAAGTTTATACAGCTCTTACAAAGAAAGGAGGAGAGAAAAAGATTCTGGTAAGTGAAGCTTTGCCCTACTGATGTAGGCCAAATCAGTAAGACAAATGAACCCTAAGCTATGATACTGGAACTAAACTCACAACTACACCAAGCATCAGCAGACCTAGTAAGTGTCATAATGATCACAGGCAAAACAGAAACAGAATTTATGGATTAAAAAAATAATGCAGCAAATATATCTCTTCCTGGTAATGTGTCTTGGGTTATCTCCAAATGAAAAATGTGAGTGTCCATGTATTAAAGCCTTAAAAAAACCAAGGAGTAGGAACATTTAGACTGATGGCACACCACTTACTCCTCATTGTTATGTACTTTCTTTCAAACTAAGTTACAACTCAGGATGCCAGTCTGTACCATGAGGAAATAGCAATAAAGTTGCTGGGATTCTTATTACCATACCCAAGATATGGAACCAAATTCCCCCATATTCCTTGGATGTCCACACATTGTTGCCCACAACAGACAGCTCCATACCTACAGAGATTTCTCCCCCTTGTATACATACCAGCTTTTGTCCTGACAGGACTTCCAGTAGTGCCATCAAGATTTTGCCATCTTGTATATCAATAAACAAGTCTTTCACTTTCAGAGGCGGCTTGCACTGTGGGGAATAGATACCAGAGAGCTTTTAAAGCAGTACTGCTTGGCATGTCACCGTGGTTTCAGCAAGTAAGAAAGAGAATTTTACAAGACAGAGATACTAGAAATAAATCTTAGCTGACTGTTCTTCACACCAGTGGCAATTCTGTCCTAGGAATGTTGGAGCTAGAACTGGGATATAGTGCTCATGTAATTGAGATCAGACAAGGACTTAATCCAGACTTCCCATAACAGAATATCACCCTAAATACTCTGCCTAGGAAGCAACCACCCAAGGGCTTTTATGCCCAAAATAAGCCCAAGATACAGCTTGGCCACAATGTCCTGTCTCCTCTCTAACATTTCTGGCAGTGCCATTCTGTTTCCCAGTATTTTCTAAGTACTTTAAAAAGCAGTTTCTTGTATTGTGTCTCTCTCTTCTCAGCAAACTCCTCCAAAGGGAATCATCTCCTCACTTAACCAAAGTGTCTGATGATGTGCACACTGCGAGGCACACAGCCAAGTCAGCTCAGCCCTTAGGGAAAGTCTCAGCTGCAGCAATTATACTCTGCTCAGGTGCCACTCACTCTCTTGTCCCTAAAGAGCCACGTCTTTTTATCTTTGATTGGGCAATGCCCTACTGTTCAATTAAGCAGCTTCTGGCAAACTGGGACTGTACATTTTTGTTGCTAGTCTTTAATTTATCCAGAAGTAGAATCATAGAACCTAAACATTCATTTTAAAATTAAATAACCTATCTGAAAGCATCAAACCCAAGCCTTTTTTTTTAATTCTTTCAGTACTTAAGACAAGTACCACCAGAAATCGGAAGATGAAGACTACTCCCAACTATCCCGTCATGAGCAAGAGCCAGCTCCTCTTAAAAGATGACCCAAATGGGATGGTCTGCTCCAAAAGAGGACATACTGCACCATAAGGTTCCTGAAGAAGTACAAGAAGACAACTTCATTGCTGCCCTTAAAAGAAAGAAGCTACTCTGCATGGAGTGCTTCTTTGAGGCTAAATACAGAAGCCACCTTCCTCAGTGGGTGTCCTCAGGGAATCACCTGTAATTAAAGAGAGCTTTAGCAAAGCTCTCACTATTTATATGGATATGTTTATTATGCTACTTTCAGGAAAAACATTAATATAGCAGCAGACTTTTGCCCTCTCTTTAGAAGAGCATTTTTTTTGGTTGAATCAGAGAGAAAAAAAAATATTGTATGCGCTCCAGAGAAAACACTTCACCTGCCCACAAAGTTACTAAGACTTCATATGCTTGGCACTGCAGAATTAAAAGCACCCTACAGCCTTTTTTGTGATCTAATTCTTTCTGTAAATCAAAGACCTTCTCCACAGTGACATATTTGACAACCCTTTTTGACGACTTCCAAACTTGCATTTAGTTTAAAGCCCTAGAGCCTGATTCCCAAAGGAATCATGTAACGATGTCTTGGTTCTGAGAGACCTCTGGGAGCAACTGCTAGTCAAAATATTTCTAACTAGCCTTATTCTGATTTTCCAGTGAGATTTAAGAGGATCCCTTTATTCCTTCAGCAACACTCACTGAAGTGTACTGGACTTAAGCAACCATACACGAGATGCCTTTCTTCTAAAGCTCCTTTGCTTTACAATGTATGAAATGTGATTGCTTCCAAGAACTACAGGACCTAGAATAAGAGTTTGCTTGAAGCCCAAACTTAGTCCCAATCTCTTATTTATGAAGTTTGGCTACAGATACTGCACTGTGAAGCTCAAACTCCAGTCTGAGTTAGGAGTTTGTCTAGATCAGGAGGCTGGTCCAATTCCTTGATCCTCCACTGAGCTTTGCTGCTGTCTCAGTGACAGTAGAATTTTTTTTCTCTTTTCATCCCAACAGCAGAAAAATCATTCTCTGGATGGCAGACTACTCAGGAGAGTCAGTACTTCTCCACTATCATTAAGAACTGTAAATTAGGTTTAATAGCCGTATTATGATGTGATTAAGAAACAATTATATCTTAAAAATATGAAGTGATGGCCAAAAAAATTAGTTTTCTAATGTAAGTGGATACGTAAAAATCCCATCAAACAGTCCTCCCCTGCCAAACATGACCGACAAGGTTCCTATCTGCAGATCTGGGATGAAGCCACCTTCTGAAGAACATTTGTCTTTGGCCACGATGCCTTAGATGTTCGAACTTCCAGTCCAGGGAAGAACACAGTCATCATCACCTCAGAGCAGCCTCAACCACATTTGATTTTATGTGGGTATATTCCTTGGGAGAATTCTAGCCTCATGGTAACATTAAAGACTTAAATGCACCTGAGATGAACTGAACCCAGCCAAGCATTTTTCATTTACCCAGAAACAAGCTTTCAGCTTCCCCTCATTCTCCTCCAAATATCCCCATAGGCACAGAAGTCAACTTTGGGTCCAAATTTTAACTACTTTAAAAGGAATTAACTGCAATCTGTCTATGGTTGTGTCCTTCTATCTTAGTATCAAGAATGTTTGTCAGTCTTACCTTTCCCAAGTGTAGGTTTATCCATCTGGTGAAGGTCCTCTTCTGTACATTTTCCCGTTCCACTAGAAATAGCAGAAAGAAAAAACAGCACTTAAGTTGCCAGAAGAGGGAAAGCTGGTAGGAAATTTTAAAAACCGATGGACAAAAAAGTCAGAATTCATAAGAGGTCTCCGAATAAAACAAATATATTCCAAACTGGGAGATACAAAGTTGAGTCTCTGCCCAGACATGAGCTCTACACTGGAAGATGCATTCTACAGGACACAGGAAGAAGTCTCTCTTAGTTTTGCAATCTTATGTGTTGTGCACAGTTCTCCAGTAGTGTTAGCCTCTGAGCAGGCAGCTTGATCCTTCTATGTCAATTTATAGCATTATTGCTCCAACATCCTCATGCAAATGGGACTGGCGTGGATTCCAATGTACTTACTTGCATGCACAAGGAAGCAGGACTGCACTAGCCAGCACAACAATTGTGTCTTCATTCTTATGAATAAAAAAGCCTCATTAAATCTCATCTTCCCAATCTCTCCTTTTAAATCAAAATTCCAAGTCCCTACATCGAAGAATCATGTTATTTATATTGCAATAAGATGGGAAGTGCCTGTTCCTTGCCAGAAGCACTGTGTGCTAGGTGCTGTACAAACAGCTCTTGGGCCAGCTGAAGAGTTTTTAATCACATCTGCCATTTCCTGAATCCATTTCCATAGTGAGCTACAGCAAAAGCGTAAGGGGAATCATATTACTGACCAACCTTCATTTACCTTCTAATATAAAAAAGTAAACCATATATTTAATATAAATGAAGTAGACTGACAAAGTAATATTTCGTTTTAGAGACAATTATTCTCAGGTGGTTCTCAAATTTCACTTGAATTAAGGGAATCTGGAAATTTATGAACAAAAAACATTAAAAGTATTTATATGCTGTATTTCAATCCACTCATAGAGCGTATCAAATATATTTTAAAACCATTTTGTGTTTCTTCAGCCCTACAAAAATAGCTAACCTATCTTCTGGGAAATCACATTCTGTAAAAGTCTGGTTTGTTTTTATTGGTCAGAGTAATTATAGGCTAAGTAGTAGCTTCTGTAAATCAAATTTTAATATTGTTCTTTTTGATCATTTTAACTGAAGGGTCAGCAGCTTCTAATCATATGTATAATTGTTTTCCTTATTTTGATGTATTGGAACAGAGCTTTCAGCATTAATTACATGTCAGTGATGGCCATTCAGACCTTTTAAGTCCTCTTATTCCTGTAAAACCTGATTTTATGTAAGATTGGTTAAAAAAAGTCATTACCCCTTAAGTGCTTTAGAAAACATGGAAAATGCCAAGCTAATTATTGCTGTTGGCTTTTCTTTTAAAACATCTTAGAAGAATGCACAGATTTGAAACAGCTCTCTACAAATGAAACTGTAAATTATATTAGGGTTCCAGAATATCTGTAAAAAACCCACATCATTTACCACCTACAAATGTCAAAGTACAATAAACTAAGAGATGTGTCACATCATTCTTGGGCTTCCCTTCCTTCAGCACCTCAACCCCAGAACTTCTTGCCACACACTCACACATCCAGGGCTGAGCAGCAGAAGTGCTATGTACCACCTAGGGTGTAACTTCTACCATCGATGTGTTAAAATTAACTCTTGAGGGTGGGTGGAGGTTAATGTTATGCAAGATTTGTTCCCTGAGACGCTTCTTTGTGTTAAAATACATGTGTTGGTGCAAAGGGGAAGGCAGAATGGCGCAGGAGCTAGTGGCAGGCAACGGGGCCACCTCTTTGTCAAGCTCAGGAATGCTCGTATGGGCAGTGCCAGGTTCTAGAGGCTGGACATACAGACTTCCAATGTTGGCCAAAATCAAAGAAGAAACACAGAAGGGTACACAGAAGAATAATTAATGTTTTCTGGTTTCATTGGAGGGTTAGTTTCTTGGGCTTGGGTCCTATTTTTCACCAATCACTTTGGCAACCTTCATTTTCAGGGGAAATAAGGATGCAAAAGATAGCTGTTTATTTACAGATCATCCATAAAGCTGAGCACACATTGGCTCCTAATTTTGCTGCAGAAATTCTGCCATCGATACAAATTAGAGTTGCACATATGCCTGAAAGGATGGGTGAGCCAAGCTGGTATGCCTGCTTCAGGAAGCTCACACACCAAGGTAAAAAAAAAAAAAGGCACATTCAGAAAAGCACTTGCATATATACACAGGTTTCTGACACTGATCAGTGAATATTTCTGCAGCAAACAGCTACTTTCCGTTAAGCATGATGACCCCAGAATGGACACTATTCAATTCTGTAATAGTCTAAAGCAGTAATAACTGGGCGGGGAAGAGGAAGGGAGAGGAAATGTGTTTATAAAATCCCTAAGGCAAACAAACCCCTAACGCAGTCCATATGCTCGACGGCAGAGTTAATAGGAAAAGTTCAGTGCAGGTATTTACTGATGTGTGCCTTTAGCTGTTATTCTTCTCTTCGTGGACCTCCCAGTTTCGGTACAGCCCCTCTTCTCCACAGCCTTTTCATTTGAGATGATTGTAGAGACTCTATAAACTTTATACAGTTTCTGTAAATCCAATGGAATCTTTTTTCCTCCTTCGCACCTACGATTGTGTAATAGGTAAGAAAATCACTCAAGTCTAAAGTTCCTATGCTCATGCATATAGTTTACCGAAACCGCACTGGGTTTACTGGGCAACTAGAGAGCAGTAACACCATTATAAAATTATAATTACACACACCATATGGCTGGACTGCACACAAATCCTGTGCTGGAAAAGCAGGATGCCTGCTGTGAGGGTTGGATTCAAAGATGTAATGCTGAAAGGTAGTAAAAAATTTGGAATTGCCATTTTGGTTCAGCTCAGCCCAGGCCTTGGCATAAGAGAAAAATCATAAAGAGAAATTTTGACCACCACACAGAAGCTGCGCCTTCCATACTCTACCAATAAGCTCAACTGCAACGTGCTTTCATAGGACGGTCTAAGATGTGGCAGAGAGACAGTATTTATATCAAAGTACACAGGAAGGGCATGAACAGCCATTCACTGCAATAATTCAGAGGGGAAGAAACCTCTAGAGAAGGAAGAGGTGTACTGGTAGGATGCTGAGCCTATTGCATAACCCACATGGTTCTCTGCTGTCTCCCAGAGGACAGCAGAATTTGGCTTGGCCAGTGTCTGCACCCTAGTCAGTTGGCAAATAAATATTTACAAGGATGTACATTCTCTTTTGTCAATTCTTAGGGTAAAGGCAACTGAGTTATCACAGAAAACTAAGCTAGCTAAAAAACCACTTGGGCAAATCAAGGTTAAGGTGTTAATGGAGAAGAGAGTTCAGCTACTTCCCTCTGTGGCACTATTTCCTTCTTCATCAGCCTAGAAATTCCTTAGGCATTTACTGCTAATGCCACTTCTTTCTCCTTCAGATCTCCTCAAAGGTCACAACTGTTGCAATACCTGCAAGAAGCCAATCCCTTAACAGCCTCTGGGTTCAACAGCAAATTGGAGACAGCGAATATTGATTTCCTTTTAAATACTATTTATTCTGTTGTTGTAGAACCAGTTATGAATAAACCTCTCAGGCACACCACCACGGGGCTGGGCACATGAAGGAATGATGAAACATGGAAGCTGATTTGAGTGGAACACTCATCAGTGTGTAATTACGTAGCTTGAGAAAACTGCTTGATTTGCATGTATGGATATTACTCCCAAAGCAAAGCAGAAGGTCACTTAAATTTGTTTCCAGAGCTATTACCATTTTATCCAGGATATCATCATCAGATGACGTTAAAACCTTCACAACAGGCCAAGCTGGCTTTTAGATCCACTTGCAACTTACCTTCAAGTCATCTTGCTAACTACTAGTTTTATAACACACAAAAAAGCCAGCTTCCTTGTTTCTACCGCAAGTTATAACCTCTACAGATACAAGATATACCTGTTGTTAACATGAAGCAAGCGTTCAAAACACAAATGCTGGTGTTGGCCACCTAACTGTGAATGAGGATGCTTTGACTGCCCTTGGCTTCAGAGGAAATAATTTGTGAGAAGAATCATCCATATCCACATTATCAGAACCATCTCATAACGTGTTTGGCTGTAGAGGCACCTGAGCACCTGCCAAAGTCTTAGATCATAGAATCGTAGAATGTTTAGTGTTGGAAGTGACCTCAAAGATCATTGAGTTCCAACCTCCCTGCCATGGGCGGGGACACCTCCCACTAGAGCAGGTTGCTCAAAGCCCCATCCAGCCTGGCCTTGAACACTCCCAGGGATGGGGCATCAACAGTTTCTCTGGGCAACCTGTTCCAGTGCCTCACCACCCTTATCGTGAAAAATTTCTTCCTGACATCTTAGAAAATGGATTTTACCTAAAATTGCTCATTTGCTGCCCACAATGTTCCAAGCTTGTGCTACTAAGTCTCACACACTGAAGAGTGCGTTTTCAGACATCAAAGCCCATGTTGTTCTTACCCATCACATCAAAGTGCAAGGTCCTGCACCTGGGACATGGCAATACCAGGCACAAATACAGGTTGGGCAGCGAATGGCTGGAGAGCAGCACTGAAGAGAAGGACCTGGGAGCGCTCGTGGATGAGAANTCAGCCTGGAGAAGAGAAGGCTCCAGGGAGACCTTATTGCAGCCTTCCAGTATCTGAAGGGAGCCTACAGGAGAGCAGGAGAGGGACTCTGTCAGGAAGCATAGTGATAGGACAAGGGGTAAAGGTTTTAAACTGGAAGAGGGGAGATTTAGATTGGATATTAGGAAAAAAATTACTGTGAGTTTAGTGAGGCACAGGAACAGGTTGCCCAGAGAAGTTGTGGATGCCCCATCCCTGGAAGTATTTCAGGCCAGGCTGGATGGGGCTTTGAGCAACCTGCTGTAGTGGGAGGTGTCCCTGCCCATGGCAGGGGGGTTGGAACTTGATGTTCCTTGAGGTCCCTTCCAACTCTAACCATTCTATGATTCTATGATCACGACAAGGGTGCCAGCAGTACCATCAGCTAACAAGAACTTCTTAGGTTTTTGTTTTAATTAGATAGTTGTATCTTTGCATACACCCAGACAAATGGCACTGGGTACCTAGGGGGGAAAGCTGGTGTCAAACCAGCAAAAAGAGGATGGTGCCTGGCTAAGATCTGCCTTAATAACCTTCTGCACACAGTGCAGCTGGGACACATGAATCCTGTTGTGCCTTTTCGTTTTGTGCAGATACAAGTACCTGCATATGCTATACGAGCAAATAAAGGCCTTGCCACTAGTTACAATAAGCGGTCAGACACGAGATCCAGGATGTTGATACTCAGCACAGGGTATCGACAGCAGTAAGGAAGCACAGATCCTTGTCCAGGAGACCTTTTACTGTTCAAACACAACACATGGATCAAAGTTCAGATGCAAAGACAAAAAGACAGGGCAACGTATCTGACATGGGAGGGGTGATTAGAGGTGAGCTGTAACAATGAAAATAAAGAGGGTGTGAGAAAGGGAGACTGGGTGGGATGTAGCAACTGACAGCAAAATAAATGGAGATGAAAGTGTAAGATGAAATGTGTGAAGTGGGGCTGGGAAAACTGCAATGAAATTTTCCTCTTTTGCTTCATCTCAGCACCGAGTTACATTAAACACACTGAGCTATGAACCCTCAGAGACTTAATCTCTATTATAGATTTTTGTAAGAGGCTGAAAAGTAGCTCACAATGTAAGGCAACGTGTAGGAAAACACATTCCTCTCAAGTCTATAATGGCACAGTCCAGCTACACTGCTCCATAAGTAGTCGGTACTTACAAGAAAATCTCCATATTTGTAGCAGTGTGAATTTTAATGGCATAATCAAAGTTTAAGGAATAATTTTATCCAAATTACCCACAAAATTCATTTTATAAGCTTCTGAATTCCTGAGAATTGTATATTTTCCTTGTGCTCAAGAAACCCAAACCCCCCCAACAGCTTAGAAGATTAATATAAATTTTCTTTTTGATCTATACAGGGATTGAAAGCTTTGTTGTGTACCACACGCCAATTTGACGTAATTTGGAGCACATGAAATATTAAATTTTAAAAAACTCTGGTTTTCTAAAGGAAACATTAACTACACTATATAACATGAGACTGCTCTCAAGTTACCTCCAATGAAAAAGGGCCTCTAAGCCTTCCAGATGAAGTTGTTAAGTTAATTGTTTGTTGAAACTGACCCATTTATTACAGTCCTTATTAAATTTCTATGGCAGGTGTTGAAAGCTTGAGGCTTTTACATTCCATCAAAGTTGCAGAGTCTGAGTCTTAGTAGTTCAAAATTCTTTAAAACTCAGGTTGGTGCTGCAGAACACAAACATCGCAGGATCACAGGCATTACATTTTCATTAGCTGCAACTAAACAGGTCTCTTTCGGAGTTCACTTTCTGGTTACAGAAAAATATCTACTGCTGCAATTGTCATATTAGGATTATATGGACCAGACAAATATTGCAGGATGAATATGAGATTTCTAAAAAACTCAGTGCTGCAATTCTCACAATGTCTAAGACAGATGTTCCTCTTACCAAAGCATTAGAAAGATGAATTTTCTTGTAAATTCTACTGGGCTCTGGAAGAGAAATCCTACATAAAATATTACTGTTAGAGCTGATCAAAATAGCTTCTAATGAGAGGGATTTATTTTTCCTCTTTGAAAAGTAATTTGGTAGTGGCAGATGGTAAAGATTCCCCTTCCTGTACCCTTCAATCACAAAGCAAACATCTTTGTTCTCATGACTTTTTATACACATGGAAATGTTATTGAGCAGATTAACTAAATTACTCATTTACATACCAGGAAAGTTCCTGTGAAACAAAATTGGGCAATTTTGAAAAAAGAGAGATATAATTCTGTTCTGAACACTTTGAATGAAGCAAACATCAGTATTTACTGGGAATGTTACTGGACCCAATGAAGTAGTAATTAGGTTAAATTCAACAGTTTTGGAATTGATTTAACAAGTGATTTAAGTGTTGATCCAGCAAGGGGTTTCCAGATGGTGCACACCACCTCTCATGATATTACATACTGTATAAGGAGCGTAATACCTCATTCTGTACATGAAAATCAGCAGGGTTTGCTGTTACCAGCAGTGGCCATTAGAAGCAACTCACTCTACAACATCTTAAGATGTTAACTCAAGCAACTTTACAACATCTTCACTCAAGAGTTGCTCTGGGGTTCACTGTGTTCAAATGCTTTTTGCTATGCTAGTCTCAGTTTCTACAAATGGTTCAACTCCTGCCGATCTTTCTTGGGTGAATTTAGGTCCGCAGCTCTTCAATGGGCAAATTTCCAACCCTTGCCATTGCCAGAGTGCTGAACTCTGCTTCAAGGGGAAATGCTTCACTTCAGTATCAACCTCTTCTTGCACCTTTTCTACCTACTTGAGTATATCAGGGCTGATTCTCTTCACTTGCTCAAAAATAAAATCAGGGGTGCCCTTCTGAAAATGACAGAATTTTAATCACTACATTCAGCCAGGAACCAGTTAACCCTATCCTGTTAGTTAGAGGAATGGCTTTTTGAGTCAACTCTACACCAACATGGTTTAACCAGCCCTAGCACAGCCCTTTTCCTCCCACTGACATGGAGAAGAATGCTCTGTACCTGTGCCAATATCTGCACCAATATCTACATATCCCATCACTCCTAACTGAAGATCTCGGTGCTCATCCTGTAGCATCTAAGAAAAAAAACAACCAACCCAGCTTCCAGAAGCCATCCTACCTCAACCAAGTAAGGGCTAGTCACAAAGTCTGTTTCATCTCAAGTGTTCTGCCTTATATATACATATATGTATATTTATATACCCTTATATTTGTGGTGACAAACCTAGAAAGCCTAGACTGTGAAACATGCCCTATTCTTTATGGCTTTTTTCTTCCAGAGGGAAAAAAAATATCCATTTTGCTGGTTAATTTTGTTCAAACATAAAAGCTGAAATGCAACAACATACTCTGCTTTACATCAGTTCTGACATCAGGGCTAAAGCCTGACTAAATTGAGATGAGCAATGAAGCCCAACAAAACCCACACTGTGTCAGGGTTATTTCTTGACATTCAGAGTCAGATGAGAACTAGCGTACCCAGATTCCCACTGCTTCCTATATTCCTTGGTTGATGCTAATAGGTTGGTAGTTAACTGTACTTATGCATTTGAAAACGTTGTAACTGAATGTGCCCGTAAAAGGAAGAAAATGTAGGTGGCAATGATGGGCAACACATCCACTTCCAACAGACATCCCGGGCAGCTTCCTGAGCTCCTCTACAGGAGTCGGTCTTTAACATAAAATTTGAACTCTCCCAATTGGCAACCAGGACCTTCAAAGAACTACAGGATGGTGCAGAAGGGCTGAGAAGACAACTGCCAGAGATGTACAATTTCCTTTGGAATTTGCTTTTACCTGTAGGAGACTTGTACTTAGAAGACAGTAGTCTTATCTTCTAAAATCAGGTAAGGAAAGGCAACCACAAACTTGGTGTGACACAGAACTACCTTGCAGAAGCCATGAAATCATAAAGAATTGCCAGTTGGGGTTCCTGTGGCTTCTGGATTTCTCTTTTCTGGTTCCCCCATTGTCCCGAAACAATTCAGGGGCATTACTCACCAGTATATAACCCAAACCGAAAAATGCTTATAAAGCCTTCTGAACAGGACACCACAGAGGTGTCAGAAGAGATTCAGAAGTAAATCTTAATTATACATATGCAGATCTGCAAAACCAGTATTAAAGCAAGAAAGAGTAACCCACTACACAGACCACCAAAACCTACTGGTATGTTCAAGAAAGGAAGGGGCCTCATATGGGTATCCCCAGTGAAAAAAAAACACAAATCACACTGTGTTCTGCCTCTCTCCCATTTATCCATCCCTTTAATGTCTCTTATCAAAGCCACTAAGAAGTGCAGAAGAAATAGTGAGGAGCATAGCAGTCAGATGAATATTAGAAACATGCAGAAATAGATGTAACTCCAGGAGCAAAAGATTGAAGAGAATTACAGAGATTAATATTAACTAGCACAAAATCCTGTGGCTTTGGAGGAATAAGCAGATGCTTTGTCTCTTGTGGGCCAGACACGTGATGTGAAATAAAGGCTACGAGACTGTTCTTGGAGGTATGGAGAGGAAAACAAAGCCAATAACACAACATAAGAGATGGGAGCTATGCTGTAAGGTGCTGTGTTGCAGAGCAAGGCAACTGCCATTTAAGAATGGATGAATCGTAGAATCATAGAATGGTTAGAGTTGGAAAAGACCTTAAAGATCATCCATTTCCAACCCCCCTGCCATGGGCAGGGACACCTCCCACTACAGCAGGTTGCTCAAAGCCCCATCAAGCCTGGCCTTAAATACTTCCAGGGATGGGGCATCCACAACCTTTCTGGGCAACCTGTTCCAGTGCCTCACCATCCTCACAGTAAAGAATTTCTTCCTAACATCTAATCTAAATCTCCCCTCTTCCAATTTATAACTGTTACCCCTTGTCCTATCACTACACTTCCTGACAAAGAGTCCCTCTCCAGCTCTCCTGTAGTGTAAGCTGCCAAAGTTAGATTATAATAGCTAACAAGCTGAACTGTAGTAGAGGCATTTTTAAAATGCATTATAAAATTCAAGAGCTGAGTAGGGACCAGTGAATACCCCTGAAGAGTTGCCATGTGTCTCAAATGACCTTCTAGGAGGTATGCTTCAAGTGTGACACCTGCTTTTCTGAGAAAAGGCTAGCTGCCACAGAATTATGGGCAGATCAAAGATGGCAAACTTCTGAGTGCTCAGCTAAGTCAATCATGTAGCCTCCTCTACGAGACTGACCCTAACTCTACCCCCTCTGACCCTAGCACAGGCTTTGTGAGCAGCACAGCAGAAAGCCCAGTCCCCTCTGCATGCTGGTGAGCACTGCTTTAGGTAGCACAGGGAACCATTAGTTGGAAGTTGTGAGCATTGTTCTGGGTGATGCTATCCAGCTGCCAAAAGTTAGCAGAGATTTTTCCTGAAGTCTGTAGCAGTCTTTCTTTTGCTCCAGTGGGCTTTGAAACCAGGCTATCACGTGTGAAGATCATTCAGAAATAGCATTAGCACAGCTCATCAATTAATCAAAACTAGAAGGTGTCAGACAAAATCTTGGACTGAGCTTGGATTGAGGCCTGATGTGATGCTCGGGTTCCCAGTTCTTCCTAAGAGTCTCCCAGACTCTAGCGGCAATGCAGCCCTCAAGTAACTGACTGAAGCCTGAAGGCAGGTTTCAGCAAATCTGCCAGGATGAAAACCCAAGGAAAGGAAACGTGTACACAGGCTCTCTTGTTCTGAGTATCCAATACTAAAGTACTACCAATTTATAGCATTAAACCCATGCCACCAAAAGAGCAGAGCCCAACGAGCTATAGACACTGCACGCATTTCCAACACTGACACTGCCCTTCCTCCAGACTCTGTCACTAAATAGTTCACTGTAACTTGCAGGACAACAACAACCTTTCTATTTCTATATTTTTTGCAACTCTTTTCCAAAATTCAAGTGAGAACTTTGTGAGAACCATGAAAACTCACCCTTTCTCCTTCATGGCCCATGCAGGGCATCCACTCAGAAAAAAAAACAAACACAAAAGAACTTGGACGTTAGTGCCAAGCAGACATTTGTGTTATTTGTGGAAATTTCCAGAAGCAAATTTTAGCAGAGGCATTCAGTACAGTATTATTCATAGCAAGACAACCTTCTTTCAAGCAAAAACCTGTCACTTTATAGCTAGACTCTGTCTCTGGACAGTACCTTCATTGCGACGAGCTCCGTGACTTTCCACATCAGACTTTCATTTCCCTGGGAACAAGACATAGGACTGTCTCCTAACACAAAGGAGAACATGGGAGCACCAAGAATTTCAGGGACTAATTACCACGCAAGCAATAAGCCCTTCCTTTAATACACTTAATGGTGCTCATATGNGAATTTTTTTTCAGACTTGTTCTCTGCTTATACCTACTTCACTGTACATACAAAAAAAAAAAAAAAAAAAAAAAAGCTCATGGAAAGAACATGCATTCTGTTGGTCTAAACTGTGTTCAACATGCATAACGATCCCTCCTGAGATGGATTTAAGAGATATATTTGCTATGTTAGCCTGTATTCACAAGAACGGTGATCAGACATTCCAGAGAAAGGTGGACCTTCAAATGTACATGATAGTCCATAGCATAAGCGGAATAAAGGCACTCTGGAAAGCGAGGCAGCTTCTGACAGAGGGTCTGGTTTTTACAGCTCTTTGAATCAGTTCTATACTTTAATTTTTCTTTTAATGCCAATTAAAATGTTTTTTCCCCAGCTTCCTGGTGCTCTTGGCCACTCCCCAAGACTAATAGAGAGACAAAGAGAAGGAACTGTTCAGTCACTGGTGGCACATCAAAGTTGCACCACGCAGAAGCGTAGTTTCGTATACCCTTTAACCCAGTACAGCTCCACGCTGGCACGAGGAGGCTTAGCAAACACTTCAGCTGGCGCAAAGGAGGGTGTCAAACAGCATTTTGGCAGCAAAGCTGGCCTCCTGTGTACATCAACCCTTCGCCTGAGAGCACTCATGCCTCTATACACTATCAGATTAGCTCCTTCTCCCTGCCCCACGTTGCTTTAGCACTGCCTTGCACCTCTCGCCTCAAGCCCAAGCAACAGAATTCTGGTTAATGTGGGTTCCTCACAGTTTTTATCCATTTGCCACATCAAACCATGAACATTGTGCAATGGGAATAATGCAGAGCATGAGGACTGACAGCATTCCTACTTCTGTAGGAGTCAGAAGAGCTCTAATCAGTCGGCTCCTGTTCTGCCTCTTTTTGCCAGTGTTGCAGGCACACCTGCCAATTTCACCACAGAGCACTGCTGGTATGTGCTGGATATAGTTAACAGATGATACAACTACCTTCTTGAGGCCTGCAGGTACTTACAGAGCTGGTATGTGCACGCTCTCCAACAGAAAAATCACTATTCAGCCTCCATTTTTCTTCATCTGTAGGATGCGAGATGGGTAGATGAGGAATGGAAGAAGATAGCAAGGACACTGCTGTTCTTAAAACTACACACTCCAGTTCCTTATGGCAACTCAGCTGAACAAGCAGGTAAAATAGGAGAAGACATCAGAAGCACCAGGAAGGCTGCCCTGCACACAACCTCTGATGTCTGCAACACCTTCGTATCAACAACATTGAGACCAGCCCAGCTAGTACCACCATAGACACTGCGTTTTGGGTGACAGAGGATGACAAGACCCTCTCTTCACTAAGGCCGTGTCTATGCTTAGACCTAAGACTTTAAGATGAGAAGCTTTTGCAGATGGTCAAGGTTCTGCTCAGCAATCAGCGCTGTGCCTTGCTCCCACTGTTCAACAGCTGCTTTGTTTTGAGAGTCTGGTTTTAAGGTAAGAAGTTTAACTCTTGCAAACAGTTTCTACTCTTTACAGTTTTATGAAATGACCTGAGGCAAACCAAACATTTCAGGAATATGAGACCTGACTCATGGGTTTTGAGAGCCGTATATCCCCAGTGTCTGTCATTTCAGGGTCACGGAAAGACATTATTAAGTATTCCAAGGACTCTGGCAGGCTTGAAGTATGCATGGCAATGAGCCTCATCAAAGCACTCACAGCACACAGGGTACAAGCAAAGTCAGACCAGAGAGTTGAGTAAGCATGACTAAAACATGATCAGGTCCCTTCAGGACTAGAAACACAATGAAATCTTCATAGGGACAAAAAAAAAAAAAAAAAAAAAAAAATATCCCCAAACCAGGAACACAAGCACCTGATTGCAACCTGTTGCATGGCAACACGGAAACAGTAAGTCTTTAAGCAAAGGATGCTACTTTGAAACTGATGTATCATTTAAAAAAACCCTAAAAGAACTCTCAATGCCAAAGAGCATTTAGACTCAGCTACAACACATTGCTAGAAAGGTGATGGATACCAGAATATGGCCTCTATTAAAAATATTAGGTACAAGATGCAGATGAGGAGGAGGCTCGAAGTCCTAAATGACTGAAATAATCCCTTTCAGACCTTGGGCACATTTTCATGATCTCCACGCTCTTCATTTCTGGAATCATTCTAGCTTTGAAAGGATCTTGAAATTAAACCCACAAGCACTGACTGCAAAGGCAGTCAGTCAGACACTTCAGTGACAACTACACTGACAGGCCCTAATGTTTAGGGAAAAAACAATTACAAGATGGCTTTTGTGATGCAGCCGTCTACCAATATCACAGCTGCTGATCGATAGCATCATTTACGCAGCCGAGAAAGGAAGGCCGATAGGAAGATGTGACAGTGTGCTGGTTTTAACTCTTGGGCTAGTTTTGTTTGCACATGTATAAAACGCAATCCCGGGCAGGCAGGTTGGAAAGACAGCAACACCTTTTACCTCCTAACCCTGTGAACACTGGAAGCAACCAAGGGGACAAAATTGCTACGGGGCTTCATCAGCAGACCATTCTTCCCTTGCTCACCAACATTACATTCATAACCAAGTCACCGAAAAAGTCAGGGTGAGAATTTTGTTTGACGTAACTACCCTTGGAAGAAAAGAGTGCAACTTTTCATTATTATCTTTTAGTTTATTTCTTCGTTAATAATAATGACTGCAATTTAGCTGTAAGAACGGCTTTGAAAATACACCTTCTCTATTTCAATTTATTTCTACAGCTGCAGAATTACATTGTTTAATTTTTCTTTCTTAAGTGGATTTCCTTTGGCTTTGGCTCCCACTTAATAAAGCGACGAGTTTACTGAGAACAGCCTTTGCAGTTTCGGTGGATTAGTACGATAAAGCCTAACTTGATTGAAAAATAACTTCACTCCATGTAGCTTTACTGCCAGTCAGCTCACACTATTGACTACAGCTGCGTCTGGCCGCCAGACCAGTTATTTCACTTTTTGTTTGTTTTCAAAGGGTCAGCAATAGCAATACCAATAACATGCACACTCTTCATTTTCACGTTCTGCCGTGTGTGCAGAGCAGGTGGGAACCATCTGACTGGAGACAGATCGTCAGAAGAGGGCTTCTCCTGCTTTGCTGGAGATCAGCAGGTGATAAAAAAGAAACTGAGTGTGGACCAGAGACAGCAATATAATTACTTACAATTCTAAGCCAGATAAAATACGTGGGTGGCAATTAAGTAGGAAAAGCTTGTCAGAAATCCCTAAGCACGTAATTTAATCAGGATTTGATGCTATGACACCACAACATGCTGCACACCTCTAAGGTCTGGAGAGCCTTCATCCCCCACATCCTGCAGAGCTCTGGTGACAGCGGTGTCCCAAAGAGACTCCTCCTTGACAGCACCCACAGCTAAGGCACCGTGATTTAGCTTTTATTTGTCTGCTAAAATGAACAGATTTAATCTGTAGTCCATTTTATTAGGACACAAATAATAGTTCCTCTGTTCTTTCAACAACTGAAAAGGTTTAATTTTATAACTGCCTTACAGACGGTCACATTAAACCTCACACATGTAAGCAAACAAAGTCTCTTGGACATTAACAGATGAGAAGTAAGGGCCATGGTCCTTTCAAATTCCCCAGACCAACTTTATCTGCCCTCTCCTACCTTGGCCAGAAAACTCAAAATGGAGATAAATGCTGACTTTTACAAATGCCAGTATTGGCTCATATGTCTCTGCTAGAAAAATAATAACTAAATGATTCACTTCTGTGTCCACTGAGGATTTTAAAGCTTAATTCTGTAATTCTTTTCACTTATATGCTTCCAGACTACTCTCCCCATTAAAAACAAACAAATAAAGAATCAGGTATAGAAGAACAAGTACAGAACAAAGCACATATTTTTGTCACAGGCAAGAAAAAGCTTTGAGTTTCTGAATAATTCAATTGCAATAATGACAAAAATACTTAGACAAGTTCATAGTATTTGCAATTTCAACAGAAACCTCCTCGGTATAAAGAGCATAAACTTTGTTCACTGGGTGAAAGTCTTCTAGAGAACTTGCCTGGTAAGGAAGCTGCCAAGGGGTTAAGAGAAGAAACGCTGGTTTCAGGAGGAAGAGCTAGTCAAAGGAAAACTTTCAGTCCTTTTTCTCTGGATTTCTAGAAGCCTAATAAATTGCTCCTTGCAATTTTAGGGGTGAAGATAAGAAACTATCACTAGACTGATTTCACAAACATGTTACAGTTAGTGGACTTGCCTGATGTCCCACGAGAAGCCAAGTTACAACCTAAGTCTTGCTCTTGGGGCCAGGCTTTGCGTGCTATGTACAGATATGCTTAGAACATGCTGATTTGATTGCAGTTGCTATGCAAGCAATTCATCTTTAAGCTGCAGCTTGTGTGAGCCCTTTTCTTAATGAAATCCACTGAGATACTGGACTCCACAGTTAAAATAGGTTTTACCATGCGGGTCTGAAGCGGATGAATCTGGAGCAGAATGTACTCGCTATAAAAAGTAGGGAGAAAAAAAAGTCTTCAAACTTACATTTGTCCCAAGAGTCACATACAATTTCATGTCTTGGGGTTGTCTTCCAGAGAAACTAATGTTTCCCTGGAAACATGTTTCTAAATACAGTTGATCCACTCATATCTTGTACTAACAGTTTGTTCTTCAAGTACAGAGATGGGCTAATCAGTGCTGAAAGTTGCCTGCTCTTAGTCAAATCTCATAATTTCTCAGGATTCATCTATTTTTAATAACTGAGAGAGCAATAACAGTAATCTGTGATCCAAGTTACTTCCAGAAGTCAATGGATGCACGTCCTCATCCATTAGGAGGAGCACTAATGCATTTTTTTCAACTCTGGCATAAAAATAGAGATGCACTACTACTAAACACTCTTCAAATCTGAGAGAGCTGGCCTTGAGCAGGCACCGCGGGCACTCCAGGGAAGGGACTGTACCTTGACTTCATACCATGACTGGCACAATGGAGCACCAGTCACTTATAAAAGAAGGATCTAGAGCTGCCCTAGCTAAGCTATGATATACATTTCTGAGGAGGTCCTGGGAACCAGTGGGAGAAACCTGTGAAGTCACCATGGTGCCGGGTTGCAGGAGATGGGTTCCCTCCTTGCCCAGGCACTAATGTAATCATTAGTCTTAGTTTCTTCAAGGATAAATCATAAATACTGGTGAATACTTCACTGTGAGAGTGCAAGAAGATAAAGGAGCTGCATATTTCCAGCATCCCTTCTGGTTACCCTGCATTGAACTTCTTGCCAATACCCACCTACAAGTAGGAGGCAGAGCTGGTCCTGGCATGTTTCCTAACAAGATCTCCAAGTTGCAGTGGGTTTGGCAGAGCGTCTGCTGGTTTATGTCTCTTCTTCAGAAGAGCCGGCTCTGAAAAAAAGTGGGTGGATGACACCAGCCTTTGCCCTGTCTTCGTTATGCTTTACCAGAACAGATGTGCTGGAAGACATCATGCTAATCTCTTGTGACTACCTACCTGGCAGATGTTTTTTTTCTGGTGACAAACAATTCTTTTATCTTTTGATATAAGGGAGAAGGCAAGAAAAAGATTATTTGATCCGAAGAAAAGAAGACTTAAGATTTGACAGAATATATCTTTCTCTTTGTGCAAAGTCTATAACATCACGAGTGGCACTGAGAAAGACTTACTTATAATTGTCTCTCCCAGCAAAACAACTAAAGAAGATCAAATGAAAACATCAGGACGCAAGCTTAATAACAAAATTAAGGGAATTGCCTCTTCACACACAACAGGTGCGTTGTGGAAGTCATCACAGTCTGATGGATTCGACACATTTAGTGAGGGCTTATGGAGCGGCACATTCAGATAAGGGAAATCTACCCACATTTACTAACTACAATGAACTCCCTTCTGGCTCTGAAAGTCCCTGGTTTGCAAATGGTGAAATGGAGGGAACTGTGAAAATGGATTGCCCTGTTCTTATACTAGAACAGGGTTTTTTTGGTCACTGTTAGATAGAGAGACTTGGCTAGACAGACCTTTGGTGTGACTACATGGCCTCCAGTACATTCTTCTACCAGGTATTATACTGGACAAGTCTCAGCTTTGGGCTAAGGTAGAGAGAACCTGGTCATAGCCTTAGGCTGAATAAAAGATCACTTTGGATAAAAGGCTCTGGGGGGGGAAGGACTGAATAAGACAACCCTTTCGGCTACCTGCTCCAAGAGCTTTTCTCTCACTTTTACTGGTAAAAAGTAGCACCTCTTGTTAAAGTCAACAGATTTAACAAATGATTGTATTAATTTGAAATGTATTACTCTATTATAAAACAGCTGGCCTTATTAAACCAGCCTGACTGTTAATAAAACATTCATGAAAAATCTCTGCAGTGTATGTCTTACAGGGCATAGCTATTGCTGAGCCCACGGGTGGGAGAGAAGTATTGGCATCTGAAGTTGGACACCCAGAGAAAAAACCCTACGATAAGTGTAAGAACCAAACTAAATAAACAGGTCCCCTGTCACAGCCTGAAGGTTGCCACCACCCAGCGCCTGCCAAGGAAAGCACATTCCAGATCCGGGGCCCTTCCTTGCTGAGACAGGACTGCTGCAATTACTCCCAGAAACAGGTCTAATCCATCAGAATCCAGATCTCTATGGGAAATCAAAAGCCAGAAATAAAGTCAGGAAAGTGATACAAAATTATTCTCAGACAGGTCAGCACAGAGAATATTTTTAGACTAGAAACAGTCTGCTTAAAGTGGACTGGAATGCAAAGAGCAGTTACTTTCTCTTACTCACATAATGAGCACTATTTCACTGAAGCCAACATCCTTGGGAGATTTTTGTCTTCATCCCTTTCCAGATCTGTTTAGTTCAGCCTGTCCCTAATTGCATCTCAGACATCAGAAAACGCCACCTCTGCCTACATTGCCTTAGGCTGTCCCTGCCTTGCCTTGGGCTGTATGGCAAGGCTGTATGAACACCCCCTCCTCTTCCTCTTCCTTCATCAGCAGAGGTTCTTGTACTGAAGTGTAGGTTTGCTGAACAGCTGGGGATATGGAAACCCCTGCTGTTAAAGGTTTTGTTAATAATGAAATTTCTTGACAGACAAGGTCACCATTGCATTTACTTGCTTTAAAAAGGAAATATTACAATTTCAACTGAATGCCTTTGGAGAAACCTGCAGCTCCAGGAAAGCCAGCACCTTCTGTTCAATGCACTTGCCTTTGGCTCATAAGAGTATCCTGGGACTTCACAATAAGGTCTGGGCAAAAAAGTTATCAGTCAAATACCAAGCTAAAAGTTTGACCCTGATAAATTCTGCTGGTGTGGTGTTATATGAGAATGCTTTTTTAATTGAAAGTATCTCATTGCCTCAGTTCTTTTTTGAGGGGGGAAAAAAAAACCAAACAGCCCAGGAAAAAAATGTTTCTTAACTGGTATTTTTTCAGGAATTGCACCTGGAACAAAAGAGCAGAACCCCACAGTTACCAAAAAGGACTCTGTGTTCTTACTGAGGAAGCAATTCAGTCCCCAGCCGCGGAAACTACTCACCTCATGATTCACACATAAGATGCACATCTAAGCACTTTTTCCACAAAGCTGTGCTGCACTCCCAAGGACATGTCCCTTTCAGTGTATCTGACACCAGTTGCAGCTTCTGGGCAGGAACTTCTCACACCGTAGAACTTGAACTCAAATGATCTGCATCAGTCTGGAGGCATTCACCAGCAGTTTCCTGCAGCTCTGAGACTCCATATCCACTTCAGACAGGTGGAATTGTTCCACACTGAGGAACACTGTCAGCAATCCATCTATTTTGGAGATGTTCCTTTAACAGCTTATAGTTTCTCAGGTTGTAACATGGATCAATGAGAGGCCAGTGGCCAGTATGGGACACCTGAATTTTTACCTTCAGTTTGGAAGCACCAACTCAGGCTTTTCTATTAGATGCCCTTCTAATTCTTGCTTCAAATTGTACCAAAACATCCACAAAACCAAGCGGATGTCCAGAGTTTCCTGTACTCAAGAAGTTTATAAGTGATATTAGGTGTTTCAGCTAGTCCTGTAAACCATACCCTCCACCCTGGTTTAAAACAGGGAAACCCTCTGCCCTGGATATAGTTGAAGGTATGAGTAGTATCAGGCACATGAGTCCTTGGAAATGGAGAATTTCTGTCCTCTAGTTGGTAATTTTAGACAGAAAAAGAAATTTCTACCTCATTATGAAGTTACAGACCCGATGAGGCCTAATTCAGCTATCCCCATGTCCTCTGGGTGCCCATTTGCTGATGCATGCCCTCGTGCTCCACATCACTACATCAGTGTCCCAGATCACTGTCCCAGATTTGTGCCCTCTTACCAATTCTTCTCAAAACTGCAGAGAAACTCACTCCTAACCCAGTTCTGTCACAATGACCCCCATTTGCTAACCCACCTCTGGAACCACAGCAGCCAAGCCCCAACTGGGGGTCCCATGTGCACAGCAATGCTGTGGAGGAGCACCATGCCCACCCACAGCCCAGTTCCCTACACCCTACAGCCAACCTGTGGGGATTTCTGCCACCCTGGGACCATGTATGGTGCTGTCCTCCTTCCTTCTCTCATTTGTCTCAACCGTCAATGAGGAATTTTACTTCATACTTTGCATGCCACTGTCTAAAACTCACACAGGGGATAAGATGCTACTTTTTCTGCCTTTGATAATCTCTTTGAGCTCCTTTAATTGCAGCTTTTTCCACACTAGTGACTGGTATTTTATCCTTTCCCCAGAGAGTTCAGCTGCCTTTGCCATTTTCAGGCATTTCTCTGGGATTGAATCTGTTCCTCTAAATTTTTCCTGGGCTATAAAGTCACATGTTCCACAGATTATCTCACCATCCTTCCCTCTTCTGCTTCTTGAATTGAGTCAGGAAAGAAAAAACAACTGCATACCTTTTTCTCCCCCAAAAGTACATTCCATCCCATTTAAAACTGATGGCAACAGTCAACAGAAAGAAATACTGCAGATTCACCAGCTTGTCATCTCCTCTACCATTCTACCACTAGGCAATAAAATTAAGTAAACCTTTCTGATTTGATTTTTTTTTTCTCCTATGATCCTCTCGGCACTCAGACTCTGCTCTTGATTCCATATGCACATAAACATTTTTTCCAAGAAGCCCATTTCGCTGGGTAGTTCATGCTGGATATAGCCTTTCTTGGTATTGCTACTTTGCTTTCCCTTTTTATTTCTTATTTGCTACATTGATGACTTCATCTCTATTGCACATACCAAGCACCAGAAGACATCAAGTTTGAGAAAAGATCAGAAAAGGCTGGTTTCAGACAGACCCAGGATAATTCCAAGACCAGCTCATGGAAGCACTGCAAGGATGGCTTGTATCACACAGGCTGTCTTGCTGATGCTCTCTGGATTCTTCCCCTCTGTAACCTATGGTTTCTTCTTCAAGGTTCAGTGTAAATTGCTCCATCTTGCTTTTTCAGTTTTTGAGGTTCCTCATAGACACACTACTTCTCTAGCTACTTCCTCAGCTTTGATAATTTGACCTGCAGTAGGAACATGCCTTTACACCATTGTGGCAAAAGATCACCTCCTTTTATTCAAGGCCAAGTAAAAAATGTGGATGCAAACTCTAAACATTTTATATTTCATTTTTTAATGTGCACATGTGAAAAGAGAATAGAAAAGCAAGCACAGCAGACCAGCACTGTAAATAATTCAGGAGCATGAAAGGTTCCTCTACAGAAGCATCCGCAGAAGCAGCATTATGTTTTAAGCTGTTTTCAGTTTAAATGTTTTCAACAATAAGGAAATGGCTATGTCTGCCGCTTCCTTTAAAAAGCATTGCTCTCACCAGTAAGTACATTATTCCTCAACCGACTAAATGCTATTAAGATTTCCAAAAGGATCACTGACTCCTGTTGTATAATTGGAGTATGACTCCTTGATAAGATTAATCAGCAGCTCAGAGCTTCTTCCCCCAAATGAAAAAAGCGTGGCAGTGTAATGCATCAAAACGGGCTGTGCAATTGCAGCCTGACAGAAACTGACACTTTCCATGCCATGAGGATTCTGGACGGAAGGAAAGAAGAGAGAAAAGGAAGGATTTATGCGCACTATTAAGTATACATCCAACTCTAGATTTTCTCTTCATATCAAGTGTCAGCATCTCAGACATTTTTGTAGCTCCAAACAAGAATATCCAATCCAACCATGATTTACTGAAACATTAAGTTTCTGTAAGTTTGGGTTAAACTGTATTTCTGATGTCTGTTAAAAAATACAAAGTCTAGTGAGTTCTATTGAATCATAAGGAATTAAGAGATGTGTTGAATTTTTAACTAGTTCATCCTCTCTACCTATCAGAAGGAACTTTTTTATTATGAAACCCCAAATCCAACCCTGCTTTTGCAAAATGCTATTAACCTGTGAATAGGGCATAAGTCCTGCAGTCCCACTTGCAGACAGGCACCTTCGACTCCGCTCCAGGCACACAAGCAGGAAAAGAATAAGATAAGAAGGTGCCAAAGGAAGACTGATGGTGTTCCTTGGAAAGGAGATCCTGGTGTGCCTTTGGAGCCTAAAGCATTATTCAGAGATTTCAGGTCACCTACATGTTAGAAGCCCAAACAACATACCTGTTGTTTAACAACCTGTTGAAATGACTCGCTGGATATTTCTTTAGTAAGCTGACAGTGTTCCCTGCACATGGTTTTTTTTAACAGGATTATTTCCATCATCTTTTATTCCTTTGCCAGCTTAGCTTTTATGCTACATTCTGAAAACAGCTGAAGTATTTGCTTAATGCTTTCAGAAGAATGCACTCCTACCCTTATAAAAATGTCATTTATTTTAACATTTATTGATGTTCCAAGACACGTGACAAGAAAAGCAATTAGAGACAGTGTGAATTTTTTCCCCATATGCATTCAATTTCTCCATTTCTCACAGTAATTTGGGTTACAATTGTAGGTTTTAGTATTTTTCCAGAAAATCATTCAAGAAGATATTCTTAATGCTTGGTTGAGGATGATTTCCCTAGCCAAGAGTTCGCCTCCTAAAAGCTGTGCTAAGCGAAGTCAATTTTGAGTTCATTTTCATTATCTTCAGAGATAAACACAGTACCTTAATAACATAAGCAGCAAAGAACAACGCTGTAGTTCAACAGTACAGCAAATCCATCCTAAAGCTTGTAGAATCAAATTTTTTCAATAAATCCCACACCATGCAAAATGCTGAACTAATATAAACTTAACCTAGCAACTTTATTATTTAAAACATGTTGCAAGTTAACTCTGTACCACCAAGTTTCAGAAGACATCAGTTCTTATCTGCTCTCCTGCAGCAGGCACCTAAGCGTAGAGCTGCCACACTCTTCATTGAACGTTCTGGTGACTTCAGCAGAGAAGTGAGCCCACACGTGACCTGGATCACCTCTATGTTGCTTTATTGTACAGTAACCTGAAAGGAGGCTGTAGAGAGGCGGGGGTTGGTTTCTTCTCCCAAGTTACAGATTATAGGACAAGGGGTGATGGCTTCAAGTTGCACCAGGAGAAGTTCAGGGTAGATATTAGGAAATATTTCTTTACTGAAAGGGTTGTCAGGTATTGGAATGGGCTGCCCAGGGAGGTGGTGGAGGCACCATCCCTGGAGGTATTCAAGAGAGAAGTTGACTTGGTGCTCAGGGATATGAATTAGTGTTGGGTGGTGTGTTGGGTGTGGTGGTTTGTGGCTTTTTTTGTTGTTTTGGGCTATTTTTGTTGTTTTGCTTTGTTTTGCTTTTTTCTTTTTTGGTTGGACTAGATGATCTTAAGAGTTCCCTTCCAACCTAGGTGATTCTGTTATTCTGTAACAACATATATTCACCATTAAAAATTATGGGCCAGGCAGTGTTAAAACAACCCCTGGTTTTAATGAGCTGGGGCACTGGGAAACACTTCCTTCGTGGGCTAGGCTGTCACCCATTAGCCTGTGCACCATGCCCCGGCATTAAATTGAAGGAGGGAAAAATTTAATGCCTAGTCTGCTCTTGGTTCACCTTGTATTTTAGCACTGGCAGTTGCTACCCAGCCCAGGACAGCTTCAGACTGCCTTTTATACCCACTGAGGGTATCCAAATGCAGAGCAGGATGAGCAGATCCTGCTGTTCCCCCTTTGCCCTCAATTCCTTACCAATGAAGGTCTGGATGCAAACTAAAGCCCTTATACCTGTAAATATACTGGCTGAGGAGAGGCTGGAGCTTATTCACAAGGGACGGGATATTCTCACAGAAGGTAATGAGAGACGGTATCCAAAAGCAAAGAAGTTCTATCTATTACTTTTAATATGAATGTCATATTTGAATAGGTTTATGACTCCATCACATGTAATTACCTGCTCCTGGACACAGCAGTTTTAACTAAAACATTAAAGTATCCCTCAAACTTAGAAATGTTAATATAGATGCATTCAAATCTTCATCCTGGGAAGGAAACCAAGGAAGAAATGCAGAAAGGGAGAAAGAATTGCCTATAACAGGCTTCATCAACCACGTAATACATATTTCACAAATGCAAGTCTGCAGTACCAATCAGGTATCTCATCAGGAAGAAAAGACCCAACAGAATCACAACTTGCTTCCTTTCTTGTCCTTTAGTGCTATATGACTAAAATTTGCTTTCCCCTACCTTTATCACAGATTCACAGTTTGCATACCTGACAAGGGCACGCAGATAGCCCTTGCGCAAAGATTTACTTAATGTTCTCCAGCAGTTCACAAACTGTAATGGCCTGGGCAAAGCGGGAGATTGGGAAGAGTGATCTAAATCCTTCTGTGACTCTATGGGAAACCAGATGCGGGATTTGATGCCAGCTAAAATTAACCTGGTGGACAAAAGGGTTTATTTTAACTTGGTCACTTAATCCAATTCACTGCACAGTCACACAAACACTGTGCCTGTACGAGCCAAGGGGGAAAAGGGTGTGTTATAGCTCAGCCTGTCTTGGCAGCAGCACTGGCTTATTTCTATTTAAACTGTATGTAAAAGTATGTCTTAATAGCCCTTGAGCCATTTTATTTAGTCTCCTGAGTCACACATACATCACACAGATTTTTGTTGCTGTCCAGACTGGAGACACTCCATAAACAAAGCTTGAGTCCTCACACAGGGTGGAAAATGACGATACGTCTAATCAAATATTCAGAGATCCAATGGCTTTATATAATGATTGTATTTTCAGAAATATTTGTAGCCTGGTAATTAGAGCAGACGATTGCCCACCAACACGAGAAAAGCAAATGAATCCACCTCCATGCCCCAGTGTCATCACCTTTCATAAACATTTTGTAAGGTCTCAGGATGAGAGCTAATCTTTTGATTGCGTATCTATGAAAAAAATAACTGACAAAACCTTAAGATTCTTGAGATTTTTAAAAGCATTTAAAAATGTAGCATAGAGCTGTGGCACAAACCAAGTAAGTGCAATGTATGTTAACAGGGTGGCTGCCCAGTGTATTTGCAGGGCTGCTCAGAGGCAGCATCCCTGCATTACAAGTCCTTGTCCTAAGAGTTCGTTCATTTTCTCTCTTCCTGTTGTCCCTAATCCTTGCCTCTACCTACCCTGTGATAAGCCACAGAATACAGTTGATTTAGAACTGTTAAAATACACAATTTGTTACCTGCTCATCCCAATCCTACTCCAAATGATGTATATAGAGGAACTTGTTTTGCATAGGTGGCTGAAGACGGAAGGATCAAGAACCTCCTTGACTTCTTTGCATTTATCATTCCTACCCCCTATTTTGTTAGTACTGATTTCCCCATTCAGTCTTTGATCTTGTCTGTAATCTTGGTACAGGATTATCTGTTCCTCTTCCCTTCTCTGTTTGCTCTTTCCATCTCATAGCAGATAAAGTGGCGCAGATCCTAGAGGTAGTTCCCTTCCTTACGAGATAACAAGTTAGAAAACCAGAACTGATGCTGCTGTGATATAGCTGTGGTTAGAGGAGCGTTACACATATCTAGTCACTCCAGCTATAACATTTCAGGTCAGGACAAAATGAGCTAAATTCCCCTCAGGCATCTCTGCATTATGCTGCCCAAAGGCAGCATCTGATGCACCATCTCAGGAGGCCCCATAGCAGGATTCAGTCCCTGCTCATGCATTAAATATCAGAATCACAAGGGGCTGCTACCTTTTAAATCCAGCTAACTATAAAAGGATCCTCTATATTGATTATTTCCTATCTGAAGGAATGAAGAATTAAAAAGTTACTAGGTATTCTGCACAAGAATTGAATCTTCAGTTACGAGCAGAACTACATCTAGCAGATCAAGACTTCGATATGTAAGCAAAAGCTTGGGACAGTCAAAGATCAATCACTCAGAGGTACACAGGGCAGGCTGGTGGCGGAGGTCTGACTTGCAAAGTGCTCCTGAGTCACTCTGGCTCTCGGCTGAGAAACGTGGTCATTGCTCGGGCATCTCCCTGCCTCACACAGGATTCACACAATTGTCCAGTTTTCCCCACCCTGGTGGCACATTATAGGCAGATGATGATTCCCCCTTTTTCAGTTGAATTTTACAAGCTGCTCCAGGATGAAAAGTGCCAAAGGGTTAAACAAGAGTGCAGGATTTGACTTGCATTAGCTGCAAGATGCCACATTAGTGGAAATGAAACAATAAACTTATCTTGTTCCAATGATTTAATGTGGCACAAACTGAAGGTGGCTAAATATAGGCCATGCCTGCAGAAATCACTTTCCATAGGTGAAGCCCACTTAAATTCCTGCTCTCCACGAGGCTGCAAAGCTTGCTGCTCGCTGCCATCCCTGGCAGCCCCTCCAAAGGACACAGTGCTTTGCTGGGGCTCTCTGCAATCCCCTGGGCACAGGCAGTGCCATCCACACCTACACAGGCAGGACCAGAGGTAGAACAAATTATTCTCTCCTCCAGAAATCTCTGTGTTACAGCTTGGCAATGGAGGCCGGCTCTGCTGCCCGCAGACACGTGCAAAGTCTGTAGTAAAGCTGGCAGCTGAACCTTCCTCCTCAATAGCCTGACAGCTTTGAAATGCCAGTGGCACAGTCAGAAGTCCTTTTATCCTTATTAGTGGGAGGAAAAGTACTAAGGATATACCTCAGGCTAAGAGGTGGATCTATCATATGAGGCAAGGACGTGGAAACAAGAAAAATCAGAGAGCAGCATTTGGAGACAGAGTCCCTTTGAATACTCAGCTTGCTAAACTGAACTAAAGCACCTGAAGACAGATCATGGAAGAGTCCTCTGTCTGACTCCACTTACAAATGCATCATCCCTACCATAGGATGAAGTGTTTCAGCATCAGTCACAACCAGTATTCCCCTAGGAGTGGTCACATCACAGTTGGCATTTGCCAGCTGTGAGAACAGCAGCCAGAAGGGGAGCGTGCAGAGCAAGCACTGGGCTCAGGTGCAGGTCTTGGCCTCTGAGAAGACATCCCCATGCACTTGAAACACTGCGTTTCTTCTAAACACGGTAGGCAGATGTGTAACATCACTAAGATTAGATGGCACAAAAATCACTTCTATTTCCTCCTTCAGTTCTTTTTAAAAACGGGGTTATTTTAGACAAAGAAAAGCCATTGTTTCAACAATTTGTAATTACCTATTACCATTTTTCCTGCCTTAGCATATTAATATTTTTTCAGGTTTCCTTTGGAACTGCAAACAGGCAAAGTTCAAGAACAACAGTATGAAAATACAGACCATGCAAATGCAGATTTGGTCACTCCTCGTGCAGTCACAGGCTTACTGGATGGAAGGGACCTCCAGAGGTCCGTATTCCATGGTATCTTTTTCTAGGACGTGCTCTAGTCATCTTACCATCTTCCTAGTCCTGCACTGGACTCTCTCCACATGCTTATTGACCTGGGAGGTGGCCCAAAACTGGACACATCGCTCCAGGTGTGGCCTCTCCAGTAACCGAGGGGCACTGTAACATCCCCCAGTCTGCTGGATGGTGACCTTCCCAGTGTAGCCTGGTAGAAGGTTTGCCTTATTCGCAATCAGGGTGCACTGTTGGTTTGTTTTCAACTTTCATATCTACTGTCATCTTTTGGCATCCATGGTAATATCCATGTCCATATAATCTGGGCCACAAGTGACTTCCCAGCCTCTACCAGTGCAAGCAGTTGTTATGGCCAAGGTGCAGACTGATTCGTTTTTTCTCCCTGAACTCCACAAGCTTCATGTTGGCCTCATCCCCAGTTTTATCCCTCTGGATTTAGGTTCTCCCATTTGTCATGTCAGTTGCTTCCCCTAATTTAAAGAGACCAGCACATTTGGGTGCATTTTGCGTCTTCACCAGCCTAGAGATGAAAATGTTGAGCAACATGGACCCCAGCACCGAGCCCCCGACCACTCTGCTCACTACTTGGTGCCAGCTGGATGTCAGCCCTTTGATCTCCTGGAGTCCAGCCAAAGGTGGTCCCATCAGTTTTCAACCCATCTAACAATCTGTTCCACCAGATTGTGTCTGCAGTATGAGAAAGGCCATTTCCCACTGGCAGAATTTGGCAGCTTTGTATCTTTCCTCCACTGGCAAGGGTGAAAATATGCAGATGGAAAGAGAAGCCATGATATCTCTGAATTAATTTTTTCCAAGTCCAAACCAATCTGAGACCAAGGATCGCAGCGGTCAGTGTTGGAGGGTACCATGAATTTATCAGCACAAGTTCAGCAGTCTGTGTGGCCTTTAGCTTACTGAAAAAGGTTGCTGCTATTCACAGATGAAATAGAAATCCAACAGAAATTCAGGAGCATTACAGAAACAACTTGCAAGAATTACTTGAGTAACTCCCAATGTCATTTAAGCTTTACTTGCAAAACCAAAGAACATCTCTTTACTGTGGCCTTGTTAATAGTTAATGAGGTCATGTTTTCAGGAAGATCACAGCACTTGTAAGAAGAGATGCTAAGCTTTCAGAGAACCCAGTAAAATAATATCACACGATCCAAACTTGAAGTAAAAAATGGTAACAAAACTACATCAACTGACTCCAGTAAGAACAGAGTGTTCAGATGAAAAGATTACCATTTTGGGTGTACATACACAAATTAGCAATTAGGGGTAATTGCTTTCAGCTGCAATTTGCTGTTTTTTTAAAAAAAAATTAATGACTTGTAATTAACACTAATTTAAGGAGAGATGAAAGCCCATGTTGGTGCTGAGAGGAGACACGCCTGACAGAAAACAGCTACCTCAAATGCAGCTCTGGTGGTGTCAGCTAGAATAATTTCTGCCGTGTTCCCAAACCAAAATTGCAACAGCTTTAATCTCTCTGTCTTCTCAGGCACTTCCTACCCATTAATCTTTCCCTTTGCCCATGGTCAGATCCTCAGCAAAGGTACAAGGGAGGAAGAAACTCATTGTGCCTCCTGTTACCCTGCACACGCTGCCAGATACCAGCCAGATGCTCCTGCTCCTCGGTATCTACCTACACATAGCCTCATGTGACAGCACACATGATGGCCATGCTGATGGTAGCTACGCAATTGAACTTGGCGTGGAAGGCTGTGAATGGCACTGCCCTGCAATGCACACTCTTCATGGCTACATGAAAACAGATAAACATATCCAGACTCAAGAATAAAATGAGTTTGCTGGAAGATTTCCTGGCCGTTTCACATAATCTGCCCTGACAATATTTCCCGCCTTGAAATAAAAAACATCCAGCTCCAGGCAGCCCTGGTTGTTTTCCACTGTGTATCCCCATGCAAGGTGAGCCCGAGCACTGCTGCATGACAGTTGGTCGAGTCTACTTGAAGTTCCAGGTGCATTACAAGTAGGCAAACCACTGAAGGGCCAGGGCAATAGCAGATGAAGCGTAGCCTTGGTCATCACAGAAGTCTGGTTCTGTGGCTCTCCTGGGGCCAGTGAGGAGGTATGTGGGATGAGAAGGCTGGTCAGCACTTTAGCCAAAGGCACGTCCATCTCACAAGTACCCTCTCCATAGGTTACAACTTAAAACACAAAGCACTTTGAAGCAATACTGTCAAAAGTTCACCTACTCCAATATTCCACACTGTAAAAGCTCATGCCTGTTACATGCTTAAAAGCATCAGGCACGTTCTAAAGAAATGTGCTCACTGCATCTGGTTAACCAAGCTATAAAGCCCTCATGCAGGGTCGTTTTTGTGGACAGTGATAAGGCTGGATCAGACTTATGCCCATCTGACCAGAATCTCACCTGCTGATAGCATCCTTTTTTTCAATAAACAGGATGAAGAACAACAGGGTCTGGTTCTCAGTTGAGCTTCAGATTATCAAACACCAAGCAAGTCAAAAAGGCCAAACTCTAAGTCAGCGATGCATCTGTCCCACATGGCCAAGGCATGCCCATTTCTCTTAACTGTATTTCCTCTTTTTTACCACCATTTTATCCCTTCAGACTTTTTTCCTTGGTCTAACCAGCATTTATATTTGGCCAAACAGGTAGCCTTTAGCAAGAGAGAAACATGTCCCTGGACCCATATGAGCACATCTCAACTTCTACAGCCCTTGACTGAGCAGGCGCTAAAGTTCTTTCTTGGGGCTGGAGCTGGAACTTGGATCAATTGCCCAGTTTCCCACACCATTCCAGCACATCTCTAGGTTCACCACATCACCTTCACTAGTGGTGCTGAGCACATTTAGGTCCCTGAAGTACAACTGCTTGTATATTGTTCATGTGGCTTCCTTAAAAAAAAAGGTCTAATAATTGTTATTCTGGAGCCCCAACCAGGCATCCACATTCTTCAGACAGTGGAAAAGCTCTGATATCTCACTTGATCTCTATTTCCTCTAATGCTTATGTTGACAGTCTCAAGTTCAGGAATCCATTATTAATAAAAGCCTGGATCCTTATAGTCACTCCAACAGACTCAAAACAGAATTCAGTTACTTTTATCACCAAAACTTCACTGCAAACAGAGGTTTCACTGTAAATAGGATTTTCAGTACACTATTTTGGAGCAGAGGATGCCCCCACTTGTGACTCTGATCTTCACTTTAGCCCTAGGTAAAACACTTAAACTTTTCACATGTCCTCTATTCTACTGATTTTGCAAAGAGCATTCCTTACCTTTTACAAACCATTAACAAAGCTTCCTTTTTGTGCTTCCTCAGCCTTCCCCATGACATTTGGGAAAATGCTGGAGAGCTGTAGCCACTCTTGGACTCCACCACCCCAGGTCCCCAGAGCTGGACATGGCAGAGAGGAAGGTGTCCTCCACTGCAGCTGAGCAGAGAGGCAGGAAAACAGGAATTTCCCTTTAGGGATCGGCTGCAGAGAATTACCTGGTTGCTTAGAAACATGAGATTAACTACAGCTCAGTTTTCCCCTTCCTTCACACACACACTTAAGGAGAGGCTGTAAATCGGCTACTTGGGAGCCTGAGGATGGGTCACCTGCAGGGTCACTGCGACGGGGCGGGACACAGGCCGGTGGGAATACAACTTTTCTGCTCCCCTTCCTCTTTGCTCTCTGACCTGAGCTCCCTTTAGTTTCTCCTCGCTGAGTTTTAGCTGCCAGACTGAGAGTCAATCGTGCAGCTCTGCAGCCGAATGGCCTGTGCCAGGATTTCGGCTCTGATGACAATCAGTTAAGGGAATGCAGCTAGGGCAAAGGAAACAAGCATTCGGCAAGAAAGAGCAGCCGATATTTAAAGCTGATCAAATTTTAAGCAAAAAATACATTCATTTCTTAGTAGTGTTTTCTATGTGAGCTGCCAAAGCTTTGGTGATCAGCAGCAATAAACACTGTCTACATCCCCCATACATCAAGGAGTCAGGGAGAAAGCAACTAGAAACACAGGGACTCAACTACTGTTTTGCTTACCCACCCTCACATAACGTGGAAGTAGGAAAAAATTTTCTAGATAAAACAGATGTGGACGTAATCTCTCACAGTTTATGGTCAAACCAGTTTAACATGAAAAAGCACCATCACTAATGTAAACAGGAGAGCATAGCCCACAGTGTGTGCTCAAGAGCTTTAATGAAGTCTCTGCCAGGAGAATGCTCCCAAAGCCTGGCATAACAGGTGAAAGGATGGGTAAACCAACATCTGCCTATAAAGTAACAGAATTCAGAAAAGGACACTGGAAAGTGTCTCTAATTTAGATGACTTAGATGGTTCCCTCACATTCACAGACATCAGTGCTCAGACAAGGAGTGGAAGGGATATGTTGTGAAGTACGTACCTAACAACCTTGTGGACAGGAGCCAGTGGTGTGGTTATCATTATGTTGGATAGTTATTACAAGCCGAGGGTTAATTATTAACAGAGTTTAAAAATCAAAGAGAGCTTGATCCAGACTGCATAGCTATACACAGACACAAAAAGTAACTACCCTGAAGCACTTCCAGTCTCTTTCCAGACAAGTTCAACATAGCTCAGACCTGTACAAGGAGGCTGAGGTAGAAGTGACAAGGGAAACCATAGCCAGGTGGCTCTTGAAAAGAGTTAGCACCTATGATGGGTGTTGGGAGGCCTTCCACCGGGTCTTTTGCAATACTATTTCAACAGTTTTTTAAAAGCAGCTAACATTAATAGAACAAAGTTACACTTTCAGTATTACTTCAGTTCTGCACTTGAAAATTCTCTCTTTGACCTGGGAAAGATATTTTTTTTTCAGAAAGGAAGGACTACAGTTGCCTTTTGCTCCATACCTTGCGTGCCTTGCTATGGAAAGCGATGGGCCCTGCAAGGACAGGTTTGCAATCATCAGAGCTCCAATTTTTGTTAGAAGTTATTTAATGGTATTTGATGATTGAGAGCTGGTGGGATGGGGAACAGGAGGCCAAAGGAACAAAGTAAGAACATAGAAAAAAGACCAAAAAACTGAAATCACCTGACAACTTTTTTTTTAGACTAACAGAAACCCAGATTCGGTGGAGTCATTTGTTCTTTTCCACAGCAAAACGCTCTTTGGGCACAAACAGATCTCTGCCAAGTAAGTCAGAGCACCCTGCCTTCCTCCAGAGATGAACACCCCAACCATATGCAACGTTCTTTTCCCCCCTTAGTTGACCTGTTCATTCAACATTAACCCAATTGACTCAATTCTAAAACAAGCACAGTTTTACATGTGCATAAGCACTTGATATTCAATCTGCATTAGGGAAGAAAAGAAGGAATGCGGATAAGCAGATATGGCTAAATTCAGAATACGTAGTGGTAGGGCAGAATTGGCTCTTGCTGGTATTGTCGTGGTCTTCACCCAGGGCAGTGCACATGGGCAAACCAGGAAGTTTCCAAGGCAGATGTGGCAAGCAAGAACCACACACAATTAATAGATGGGCCACACTCTTATAAACACCACAGGAAAAAAAATATAAGAAAAAGGAAAGGCATTTGTGCCAACAAAATGAAATTAAAAATGATTAGCCAAGCTGCCTAAACAAGGAGGCATTTATGTAGAACAGGGGGCTCAGCTGAGAACACTCTGGTCTTTTATTTGCTCTCGTACTGCGTGTTGCACAAACAGGGGCTGAAGTGACCAAGGATCTCCCTGCAATCAAGTGGGGCAACTTTCCCTTGGCAGAAGGATCAGTGTTTGCTGACTGTCAAAAGTAAATCAGGGTGGCCTCTGCCCCTGCTGCCGCTTCTGATATCCCAGGAGCATCCAGGGATAATGCTGCAGTTCACAGCGTCTACATGGCTGGCCCCCAATCTTCTTCTGTGTCTGCAGAGTTATAGGGGAGACAGAAATTGAGCCCAATTCTCTCACAGCAAAGAGGAATTCTTTGCCAGTCTAGCATTTGGCTTTTCACATTCTCACGTACTGCAAACAACCATGAAAAATAGGAAAAAAGAAATCAGGGTTCCAGAGGAAGTCTGCATGATTAGCTGAGAGAATCCCAGACAGCTAGGGTTTATGAGAGAGAAATGCCACTCAAAGCCAAAATTGTAAAGAGACTCTCAGGGGTCTTATGGGACAGGACAGCTAGCTTCAGGAACCACATCCACCCACTGCAAAGAGCCACAACTCAAGGTGTTAAGTCATTAAGAGCCACAGCTATGAGAAACACACAGCTTTATTGAGGACTAAGTCAACACAAGGGACCCTCCAGGTGCGTAATACCAGCAGTTACCGTGACGGCAGATAGGATTAGACTGTATTTTCATCAAGGAAGCATTTGCCAAAATAGTTTCAAAGCGAGCAACCTCCCTCCTGTTTACACCGACACTCACCCAAATACGGTGCTCTAGTTAGTAAATCAACTCTTGCTTCAGTAAATTAAAGCGCATTTCCACTTTGCTCTGCTAGCCATCACAAGGACAGAAAAGGGTGAATTCAATGCCGTGGCTACTGCTGGAACGACACTGACAGCCTGGCAAAGGATCGGGAAACACTCCAGCATCTCCCAGCTTCACCCATGCCCCATCCCTGTAGTACTCCTCAAGTGCTCCCCATGCATAAATAAACTAAGGCAGGGTGAACTTCAAATAGACCTCACCCTGCACAGTCAAATAAGCATATTATTTGGAATCTTTACATTTCAAGCAATGAAACTTCTTGTTTTGACACACTAGACATGCTGGGATCCCTAATAAGCCTGCAAACTGGAAAGGCCTATTTCATGCATGGCCTTTCACCATGAAACGCTGCTTGGGTGACTTTCCTCGGGGACCAGGCAGACCCCAGAAAACTCATGTTATGTCAGCATAGCTACACAATGTTCTCCTGCCTACACTTTTAGTTTCATCCATCCATTTGCTACCTACCAAGGCCAAAATTTCACATTTTGCAACTGCAGTCAGGCTAGGCCCTGGATGCGCTTTTTGCTTACTAGTCAGTTCTCAGTCACTGCTGTAATCTTGATTGTTTATAGTCATGCTATGGAAGTACTAATGTATTTTCACAGAATCACCTAGGTTAGAAGGGACCTTTTAAGATCATCTAGTCCAACCAATGGGAAAAAAAAAAAAAAAAACAAACAAAAAAAACCCAACCA
>VZRU01016866.1:109315-129055 GCA_013398155.1 Pedionomus torquatus | reverse complement strand
TGGTTGAGGTACCATCCCTGGAGGTATTCAAGAGAGAAGTTGACTTGGTGCTCAAGGATATGGCTTATTGTTGGGTGGTGTGGTGTGTTGTTTTCAAGAGATTACTTGTTATAAATGAAAGAATTTATTTCCCCCTCAATGATCACAAATGAGAGCACAAAAGCGACATGAGAGGCAATAAATAATCTGGATTTATACTAATTAACCTTGCATTTGTTTGCTTGCTTCATAGTTTCCAATCTGGAAACATGACTACTTGCAGTAGGCTAACTTGATTATTTCTATTATTCAGATAAGCACACCACATTAATAAATAAATAAATAAATAAATAAACAAAACCAACCAACCAAACAACAACAACAACAAAAAAAACCACGAAAAAACCCACCATAACACACCCAAACAGTCTGAGGTGAGGTAGTAGCTTTTACTAGGCCAACAAACAGGAGTTGGAAAAACAACAATGCAACCCATCAGCCAGCCTAATAAAAGACATTACCTCTCCCTACAATCCTTGCCTTGCTTATAGCGTGGCAGCAGCTTCACTACTCACATATTTCTCATCCTAACAATTGAATTTTCCATTTGCTGGAAGTCAGAGACTTCCAGGTTCCTTTTATAATTGAATTTTGTAGCTAAACAAGATTTTCAGTGCAGAAGAGCAAAAAAAGCACAGGAACACTGGTACTGGAAATAAAGCTTATATAATTTTGCTGGTGTGGGCACTGGATACGCAAGTTCCTTTACCCCTGCATGCTGCAATCCCGGAGTACAGGGAGAATCCCCAGCAGCAAAATGATGGGCCTTGAGACTAAATTACCTTCCAGCTGACACTGCCTGGAATTACCATCCCTGGTGTGGGTGGGTCTGTATCCTAAAAAAAACCAACAACGATGTGAGAGACGAGCTGGCTCCCTTGCAGGCGTGCGGGATTCCTCAGGGACTCCTGAGAGGCGGCAGCAGCGAGCTCCTGAAGTGGCTGAAAGCCATTTTTCCTTCCAAATTCACTGCCACAGCACTGAATTAGGAGAGCATTTTCTGCACGGCTGGAGGAATAATTTTATCCCACGGATCAGCAGATGAACAGGTAATGTATAGCCATGGGGCAGTGTAGGGATAACACAGGAGAGTTTAGGGAAGCAAAATTTTCCCTGGAGCATCCCAAAGTCTGGTGGTGACTAATAAACTGCTTCCAGGAACTAAGGGCATTAAGGTATATAACCCTGCCTTGTCAGCTGTGCAGTAAATATACCCCCCTACACAGACATATGGCCCCTTTTCAGCATCCTTGCTAATGAGAAGAGCTCAGGCATCCCCAGTGAGCTTCTTGTTGGGAAAGAAACACAGGGAAATACTCATGAATTTATTTTCTAGCCTATTTTTGTCTAGAGTAGCTGCACAACTCCTCCTCACTGCCTCAAGGCAATGACAAAAGCAAAAGCCAGAATTACACACAAATTAGCCTCAGCCCCAGCGCTCTGGCAGGACAGGGCTCTGTGTTGAGCCATTCCAGCTCAACCAGTCCTCTGCCTGCCTCTCCTGGCACAGCCTGTGGCAGATGTGACTGAGTCCAGCTCCAGATCTATAGATCCTGGTAGAAAGCACATTCTGATCCCTGACAGTCTGAACTCAGAAGTCAGGGTCCTCTCTGCCACCTTCACCGCTTGCTCCGCATCCACCTCCATTGCCAGGCTTGTGGTCAACCTCAAACAGGCAGCGATAAACATGTGCCACTAACAGCTTGTCTCAAGTACAACACTAGGAGAGGGAAAATAGCATCCTTAATTCAGTTTACATCTAACTACAAACAGCTGAGGTAGAGCCACCTTTGTTCTGCAGAGGAACCATCACGCCAGCATCTACAGTGGTTTCGTTAATCAACTTTTCGAAAAAGTTAATTGAGATTAACTTTTGAGTGTACTCATGTAAATGCACTCTAAGCTATTCCTTAGCTGCACCTTATCAGGGTGGCAGTGGGCAGGTTCATTGCTCCGTGGCACTGTAAATAAATGCTAAATCTGTGTTTTAATGGTATCGGGCAGGCAGCAGCTGTTACTGCTGAATGCCCTGCAGATTGCTATTGCTCTCGGGACTCTCATCAGGGAAGGTACTGAACAGCCTAAAGATATTATTGTCTGGCAACAAGCATTCTCTTTCATAAACACCACCTGAAAAAGAAAAAAAAAAAGAAAAAATAGAAAAGAGAAGAGAAGTTGTATGTTGCAAAAAGATGACGAAAAGGCTTTCCCATTCCCCTGCTCTGGGCACCAGGCTGTCAAATTTTTATGCGAGGGTAAAGTAAGACATTACACAATCTTCTGAAAGAGCGTGTTAGAGAAATGGAAGGCAGGATCCAGAATTAAATGAATAATTCATGGTTTGTGAGAGCCTTGAGGCAAGACCTTTCGGACTTGCTAATTGCTTTGCTGAGAAGTAGGCCAGAAGCTGTAATAATGCCTCCTACACCTAGGCAAATACACAAATAACGCTGTTGTAACATCCACCCGGGGGCTTCCACATCACTCCTGTTGCACAGATGTGCTGCTGGCCCACCTGACAACATGCCAACCAAGGACAAGTACCTGGGATATCAAGCTGATGTGGGGGATCTGGATCTAATTCTGGGATGTATATTCAATTTTTTTGGACTGCAGGCATATATATTCATACAAACTGCCTGCAGCCATACCATAGCCCTTGGAGGGGCCTCCCTGCGTGTTTGGAGCTGTAGCACACAACTCTGTGCACGTGAGACCAGCAGAGACAAGCAGCTCCTCCACTGCAGCAGCCAGATTTAGCCCCGCTGAGATCAATGGCAAAAAATTCAGTGGGTACAAGATCAGATCCCAGTTGGAGGCAAAGATATTAATATGACAAGTAGCAAGGAAGAAGGCAAGCATAGCAGCTTATAGTTAGAGGTTTGCACATGTGCATAATTTGGTAGATCTAAGTCATGAACAAAGCATCGAGATATCTTTTAGCTTCCTATGCCATAATCACCTCCTCCTCCATCTCCCTTGTGAGCACCCTTGGATTTTCTCATCGCAGTAGGCAAAATCATAGGCTTTTATCTACCTACACGTTCCAGTCTCTCCTAATCACATTCTCTCATTTCAGAAAACGCTATTCCAGCCAATTCTCTGATAATACCCTGCCAATCACCACCAGCCACTGCCCCTTCTACTTTGTTAGACCCCACCAGAAATTCGCCTCGAGGAGTCAAGAAAGGCTTTGCTATTGCTGTTTCTAATTTGCTAGAGAATCCAGTTACAGTCATTCAATAGGTCTGAAGAGAGATGGACTTGCCCCTAAAGCCCAGCAAGCTGTCCCCTTCCTGCCCCACCAGCTTCTCTGGCTCCAGCCTCTCCAGAACAGTCTTCCCTCGCTGCCCTGTTTTAACCATCTTCCCCTGCAGTGTCCTTAGAGAAGTCCAGCCCTGTGACTGATATTCTACATCTCTTGTCACAGCACATTAGGAAAAAAATAATCTTTTTTAAGCCCTTTCCTTCCCCTTTGGTATTATTTACCAATGAATCAAAATTACCTTAAAAACTCATTAATAAAATGTAGATCTGTATCTTTCATAAAGCAGCTTATCTCAATGAGGTTGCAGAGGTAAAACTACTGAAACTACAGGAAAACAGAATCTGTCCCTTGATTGTACTGTGCTAAGTCATACTACATTGATTAATTTACTGAAGCAGATTACTGCTAATTTACTCATTTACTTACTTAAAAATGTCCGGTCTATTTCTCAGGATCAAGAATACGAAAAAGAAGAAGGACTTGGGAGAGATGAAGAAAAAATAGAATGGTTAAAGATCCCTGGGTTTGATGGGTTTCATCTGGAAACCACCAGTACCAGCTTGTGAAACTCTGTAGTATGAATGAAGCCACCTATTATATAATAGTTGAACAAAGCTTCAGAGCAAGTAAAAATTCCTTTTTTTGATACTTCAGCTCACATGACAGTGAAGAGACAGACCGCTTTGCAACACCTTCTCTATAAGAATGTTAATTATTAGTCCATAAATATAAAAGGCCTCACACTGAAGGCAGAAAAATTTAAAGAGCACTTCAAAAGTCAATGGAGAAGTGCAATGAGGCTGAGGATCCGCAGACTTAGACCAGACTCAAAATGCCAACTCCTAGCTCTGAAGGTGAACAACCTCTAAGTGACTGTAATTGAGGAGCAACACGACTCAGACCAAGCTGCAACCCATTCAATGGGCAACTCTCACCTATACCATTTTAAACCTACAATTTACAATTAAATTACAATAAACAAAATACAATTTTGACTCTAGCAATGNGCAACTCTCACCTATACCATTTTAAACCTACATATACAATTTTGACTCTAGCAATATTACAGTTCTTTACACGCTCTCCAATTCAGATTTTGACTTCTACAAGGGGCATATAAGGAATTCACAGTTTCCACAAGACGAGGGGCTTACAGCCCAAAAAAGCAAATTAAAAACCAAAGCATGGGAAAGGGAAAGTGAGAACAACAGAAAAATGTTCCTGAATCTTGCGAGTTCCACCTTTAATAAATTTTGATAGCTCCCACATTGGAAGTAAGGTAAATAACCATTAGCAGTAAGTACTATTTGGTGTAGCTTTATTCTGTTCTGTGACTTGCACATTTGGTCCAAGAAAAAGAAGCCATTACAAGCAGAATGGATCCATTGCAATCAGAACACAAAGGGCAGTCTTTCACTTCATGCAAAGAATACTAGCACAGATGGCAAATCAACATTTTGCAGGAAAATCCATGTGCTTCCACATTAATGAGACACGGGTTAGAAGAACACAGTATTATATACTGTCGTCATTATGTCAGAAGTGATTTGTTGTCCAAGCATAGGTATCCAGATGGTACCAAAAATACTCTAAACTTTCTATAAGCACAAAGCTTTCATTATAATTAAAAAATGGTTTTAGAAAATATACCTGTTTCCCTGCGTATTCCCAGTTCATTTTCAACTGCTGAACATGCCCTGTATTTCTCCTGCAGTGCTTGAACAAGAAGGATGTATGTGCAGTACAAAAACCTCAAACTCAAAAGGCAAAGCTGGGGAGTGACAGCACGGGTGAGGGGAGCTGTACAGGACCATCACATTCCCAAAGTGGGAAGAAGGAACTGGGAAGCCGAGAGCTGTATGGTGCTTTCCTGGTGGATACACCAGCACGCTCTTCAGAAAAGACTTGGTCTGTGGAAGGCATGTCCACAGACCTGCACGCAGGATGGCATCAAAGCGAAACTAGGGAACTATGTGAGCCACATTCATGGCATTAAAAATAACCTGAACTAGCAGCGGGGGCTGCTTCTGATTCAGATCAGGTCTAACCCCCTCCCTCTGTAACAGAGTTTATCCATAGCAGAGCCAAAGCAATTCAGAACCAAAGCAATCGGACTTAATAACTAAGTCCCATTATTAACACACTTTCATTTCTGGTAGGAGTCTCTGAAATCTTCATAAAAAGCTCACAGTGAAATAATTGCTTTCTTTTCACTTCACTGTAGCAGACTCCCACAGATTTGACTGTATTTTTTCTCTCCAAAGCAAATTGTACAGGCTCACCTTTAAAAAGCAGCCTGGAAAATACCAAGTGAAATTTGTCATGCTTTTTCCCTATGTTTCAAAGCCAGGGAAGGGTTTTTCTGGAAGATGACACCTTTCCGACCCAAGCAAATTGAAAATCTGCTGCAGGAAAAAATGGGGGGTGGAAAGAAGGAAAGAGAGGAGGGAAAGGAATAAACCGCCAGGAGAGTATGTGGGTGGCAGGATTCAGTCTTTAATCTGACAAGTATATGTCAGCACTTCTCCATAAACATACCTGTGAGGGATCTAATTGTTTTCTACATTGCATTGCTATAGGTTTGTACTGTTTACTAATAATACCCCAGATTTTTAGGTTAGCTTCCTGACAGTCTCTTTCCCTGATGTCCAAAAAGCTAACAGAGCAAGAACAAGAAAAGCTGACCCTTTTCTTCATCACTGCATTTGCCTTTCTGTGTGCCTCTAACAAATTCATCTTGCAATTAAAAATCATATTGTCAACCATGCAACAGATATTGCGGTCCAAAGAGAGATTTACAGACTGGTAACTAGGGAGCAGGCAGAGGAGGCGGCTGCTCAGCTGATGGATATAAATAGCAAAATCCTAGTCAACAGGATATTATTGTTCTTTGGGGTTCCCAAAGAAGCCTTAAGCAATGGATCGGCTCCTACACACATGCTGATCACAAGTCAGCACCCGTGCGCAGTGGGGAGGCCCTGCTCAGGGAAGACTCCAGGCTACTTCAGGAGTTACCGGGTCTCATCACTTCTCATGCTCCAGTGGGAGGAATGATTGAGAAAGTGGGGGGAAAGGGTTCTGCGAAACACCTGTCGCCTCTTCAGTCCCTTTACATATTAATAACTCATCTCTATGAATCGTGAGACTAAACAGCAATGCTTTCCTCTGCTCCTGCCATGAAGCCAAGCCTAAATGGAGATCACCAGACAAACGTCAAAGAACTCAAGAAACTGGGAGAAGAAAAAAAAAGGGAGTCTTCTAGGCGCAGGTCAGAATGGCTTATTTATCAAGCTGTAACTCCTGTGACTGGCTTCAAGTCATGGCAGCTTCCACTCTCAGGTGTCGCAGAGTTTCCATTATTTTTTCAAGGTGAGGCAATTAATTGCTTCATTCCTCTATGACCTTTGCAGAAAGGAAAAATCAGACTCTGATTGCTCTCCTTTTTCTAATTTTGTTTCTGTTAACTCTCTGACTTCCTTCTCTTGTAAAACGTATCTCTATAATCATGCATGGCAGACAGACATCTTCAGGTAGATATCTCTCGGTGACTCATCCATGCTCTAAACAAGCTCTCCCTTGGTCTTCCTCTCTACCTCGCTGAGCTCTTTCAGACCCATGCATGAGGGAGATGGGCTTTCAGGACAGCGGATGTCGCACTGCTCTCTGTTAAAATAACATTTGGATGATTCTGAGAACTGCACTGAAGAGTACGATTTGACAGCAAGTTCAGCCCAGGATCTGATTCATTTATGCATGCAAACGGAAAGCTTTTATTAGCATACATTCCTCAAAGAAAACAAATCATAGTTCCTGGAGATGTTCACCATGCATTGCCCTCTTCCAGCCTCTAGGACCAAGTTTTCTGCCTTCCCCAGTTCCCTTTTTTCTCCTTTCTAGCAACACATGCTCAAACCAAACAAAACAAAACTCCTGGAACAAACTTGGTGAACTGAAAGCATAGTAAGAAGAGGCAGAGGGAGCACAGCTGATTTGGATCTGGACAGAGATAATTCCAAAGCACTTGAGAAAAAAAAGGCTTTACCTGAAGATGATAAAATAGTAACTCATAAAGATGATCAACATAAGGCTTCAAAAAAATACATCTTTGCAAATAGGCAGAAGTAGAAGAAAGCAAGTTGACTCCATTCCACAAACATTTTGTTCTTCTTGCATTAAAAAAAACGTATGCAAAGCCAAAGTGAAATCTGATTGCACTCACTTATCCTTCACACCAACTGGTGCGCTGGAGAGAACACCAACAAGCATGAGCAAGTCCAGAAGGAAACCACCTGCCACCAGACATGGGAACACCACATGCTGGGATGAAACATGGGCTGGTAGCTTCATGTGAGTTAGCAAGTTGTAAAAATTCGCAACAGACAAAGCAGCATATAAGTACTACAGTTCTTGTGAGCTGCTAGATGACATCGTTAGCTTTTGCTGTCAGAGGGTGAGGGAGAGAAAAAGAAAGTGAGAAGAGGGGATTTTGGTCAAATAGTTACAAAGGTCAGTTTTGAAAAGGAATACCAAGGTTCAAGACCTGCTCCACTAAAACTTTCCACGTTCATGTACAGGAAACTATGTCATTAGGTTGTCTGGATAACTTTGAAATAAATCCTCTAGCTTGCAAGTGGAAAGCTATAGACCTCCAACTCTAACATAAGGTTGTCATCTAGAGAAATACATCAAAACTATGAGACACTCAAATATTAAAGAAATAGAAGTTCCTGCTAGAATGTACTAAGAACACATGTCAATTTAGTCAAGACAAACACAAAGCCAACACACATCAATATTATCTCAGAGTACCAGATCTCAAGCTTGGACTCTCTGTAGAACCACAGTTATTAAATACCACTTCTACACCCAGAGCAGTCCCATCCTTCTGTAAGCATGCAGCGTGCAAGAACGTACACATGTAGCAGGACCGGCAAGTCAAAAAGCAACGGGCAGCCCATGCCAATCTTTTTGTCACGTGGACGTCAGTTTAGCACATTACGCTGTATTTTCCACGCAGCTCCTGAGAAGCAGCCTGTGTTTAGGCTCCAAAACTGATCATTAGTGTGATAAATGAAATGAGCGGAAACTTTGGCTCGTAGACCTTGAACCGCAGCAGCTCTGCAGTCAGTCACTCTTTGTAAGTTTTGGTTCATTAGTGAAATGAGGATCTAAGAGGTCAAGTGAACATTCGATTCATAATTAAGTGCCTGAATAACAAAGCTGACTACTGGCCTAAGTGGCACAACATGGGGTCTCATCTCAGCTTGCTGTAGGCATCCAGACCACCTCCACAACTGGCTTCTGTCATTGGTCTCAGCATAAAAGTGAGGGACTCACTTAGTGTTGGGTGGTGTGGTGTGGTGTTTATGGTTGTTGGGTTTTTTTGTGTTTTTTTTTTTTTTTGTGTTGGTGGCGGTTTTTTGTTTTTGTTTTTCTCCCCATTCGTTGGACTAGATGATCTTAAAAGGTCCCTTCCAACCTAGGTGATTCTGTGATTCTGTGACTCAATATGCATGAAAAATATTTGCTCTAGAGTCAGCTGTGGGATAGATAATGACAAAATGCTTAGACACCCACCAAATTAAATGAAGTCAAGGATTTGAAAGGTACCCAAGATCTGACCAGTTGAAACAAAAACTGAATACAGAATCACAGAATAGTTTGGGTTGAAAGGGACCTTTAAAGGCCATCTAGTCCAACACCCTGCAATGATCAGGAACATCTTCAGCTAGATCAGGTTGCTATAAAACCTGACCTTGAATGTTTCCAGGGATAGGGCATCTACCACCTCTCTGGGCAACCTCTGCAAGTGTTTCACCACTGTCAGTGTAAAAAAGTTCTTCCTTGTGTCTAGTCTAAATCTTTCCTGTTTTAGTTTATTACCCCTTGTCCTATCGCAACAGGCCCTGCTAAAAAGTTTGTCCCCATCTTTCCTGTAGGCGCCCTTTAAATACTGAAAGGCTGAAATAAGGTCTCTGTGAAGCCCTCTCTTCTCCAGGCTGAACAACTCCAACTCTCATCCTGTCCTCATAGGAGAGGTGCTCTGGCTCTCTGATCATCTTCATGGTTCCCTCTGGATCTGCTCCAACAAGTCCATGTCTCTTTCCCGCGTTGAGGACTCCAGAGCTGTGTGCAATACTGCAGATGGGGTCTCACAAGAGAGACGTAGAGGGGCAGAATTATCTCCCTCAACCTGCTGGCCATGTTGCTTGTGATGCAGCCCAGAACGCAGTTGGCTTTCTGGCCTCCAAGTGCACATTGCCAGTTCATGTCCAGCTTTTTATCCACCAGTACTCCCAAGTCCTTCTCAGCAGGCCTGCTCTCAATCCCTTCATCACCAAACCCAGACTGATACCAGAAGTTGCTCCAACCCAAGTAGACAGCCCTGGCTGTGCTAATTAGTTGCAAAGTAGTCTTGAGAGACAGATGGGTATCAGCTTTCCAGGCCTCTGCAGCTACACCTGGATCTCTCAGCACCTGAGTATGGCCCCTCTCAATGATGCCCGTGACTGGACAGGCAGCATGTGCTGTCCTTCTCCTGCAGACACAGGTTACCATCACCAGGGTAACAACCGCATCCTGACTTTAGAGTAGTCACGCTGGTGCGACCTCCAAGTTCTTAATTAAAATAAACTCATGATGAGTGATGCTGTCAACTGCAGTATTACAGATGAAGGATTTTATAGCATCCCTTAGCTCTATTAGCAACCAAAACATGGTGTTTCCTCTTGATACACACAGTTTTTGAAGACAATTACATCTCCTATCTTCTTTGATCCTTCTGATAAACAACAATCTTTTAAAGTTTTGAAAGGCCAAGACTGAATACATCAAAAAGACCGTCTACCTTCAAAAGAGGAAATGCAACTTAGCTAGCAAAATGTTATACTCTGTTTTCTTTCAGCCAAGGTCAATAATTGTATTAACTCCTGGAAGAAGGCTGAGGACAAGTTCTTTTTACCTAACATTAGGTCCCTTAAAAACTTTTTTTTTTTTAATGGGTGGAAATGGAAAAACTTACAGAAGAGTTCCTGTAACTTCAGATCACTCTTTGCCCTGTATGCAGGGGGNTCTCCAGGCATTTGGCCAAGTATTAAGGAAGTCTTGGGGAAAAAAAAAAAAAAAAAGACAAAAAAAAATATACAAAAAACCAACTAAGAGTAACAGGAACTAAATGCTTGCTGTTCAGTGGCATTAATCACCAGGGCTGGAAAGTCCCCTACCTGGCGTGGAACCTGAGAGCAAGGAGAGGGACGATACTCCTCCCAGTTACTCTGAACAGTAACTGTTCACTCAGAATTTGTAATAGAAACAGCCCTACTAAGCGCCTTGTCAAAAAGGGAGAATCAATAGGAATTTTGTCTCCAAAAGCTCATCTTCTCATTTGGACGGGATTTTCATGATTCACTGATTTTAAGTACCACATGATGGTGCTGAAAGCAGTTCATCCTGTGCTATTGCGAGGTTTCTGAGGACCACGCAGCTGGGATGGGATGCTCTGCTTTACCGTGGCTCTTCCCCACTTGTCCACTTCTGTTTGCCTGGTTACCCTCCCTGGGCAAACAGCCCAGACAGGTTCATGTTTCTTTCGTTAACATATATTCCGAACAATAAGTCTGAATAAGTCTGACATTTCATACTATGTTATTTATAAATACTGTTTCTTTATCAAGCTATAACTGCAGTTCATGTTTATCATGGACATCAGTAAGAGCCAGAAAGCTTTAATCACACGTCCAGACGCAGTCATATGAAGGATCAGTTTTTAACGAAGTTATCTTCATTGGCATTGCTCTCATTTGTCATGCTGCCAGGACTCTCTCGCCCTTCCCATTTTTCGCTGAGCCAAGAGAAGCATAATCAGCCCTTAGCTCTGAACTACTCAGACTGCATACGCAAAACACCTATTGATACTGATGAGGGACGGTCTTTGCAAAGCCTACAGCAAAATGCAAATTACTTCTGACCATAGCACAGGACAGCCTGTGCACGCAACCAGTCCCCGTGCTTTGGCAGAAATTCAGAGCTTCAGCTGGAGTCCCTTGAAATGGATGGTTCAGGCTGTGATACGGTCCTCAAAACATAGGAATTAACACGTGGCCACCTGATCATCGAGGGGTTTATCACACTGTTATTTGGATTTCTTTAGAAAACATAGGAAAAACAGGCTGGAAGAATAAAAACATAGCTTACCATAAGCTACTAGTGAGATTAATGCACATCAGAGACCTTTCTCAGGTTTCAGAAGTACTAACAAATGAATTATCCCGAGGGATAGGTCCAAAACAGTAAGAGCTGTCATGTTACCATTGATAGTAACGGTAAGGTGGGTGGGGAGGGAAAAAATGCATGTAAGCAGTTTATTTGAAGTTCATTTTCTCCCCTTCTTCCTAGCACAACATAAAAAACACTTTCTTTTAAGGGTTCTTTGTTAACCTGGATACTGGAACTGATATGCCACAGTGGACAACCACTGCTTGAGAGAGTTCCAGTCCCGCAGAGGGACAATCCCAGGAGCAAGACCTAAATCTGAGCTTCCATGTAAGTCTGGCTAAAATGTGGAGAACCTGCCCTGGGGGTCTCAGGATAAGAACAGGAGCACCATGGCATCCACAGTGACAGAGGTTAATTAGACACTTGAGGCTTGTTTCACAACCAGGTGAGTCTCCAACCCAACCCAAATGTGAAATGCAAAACTGAGAAGTTCATTTGCCTGAAAAGCCACAACCCCACCAGTACAGACAAGTAGAATATTACTTACTTCTTTCAGACAAGATTTGGCCTTCTACTTAAAATCCCTGTGTACATGAAGGCACTGGTGTCACAATCTGATCTAGCAGGCCATTTAGAGGGTATGGCTAGAGCATCCTGACATAGAATCATTGTATCCTCTAGGTTGGAAAGTACCTGATCATTGAGTCCAGCCATTAACCTAACATTGACAAAGCCACCACTAAACCATATCCCTTAGTGCTGCGTCTACCCGTCTTTTAAATACCTCCAGGGATGGTGACTCAACCACTTCCCCAGGCAACCTCTTCCAACGCTTGAAGATCCTTTCTGTGAAGAAATTTTTCCACATAGCCATCCTAAACCTCCCATGGCACAACTTGAGGCCATTTTCTGTCCTATCGCTTGTTACATGGGATGCCACTAAACAACCAGCAATGGACACTGCACAAGAGGAAAGGCTTCTTGACCCAGCCTGGGAGACTATATAATGTACTCATCCCATCTTAATTAGGACAGGATGAAGGTCCAAAATGATACATGCATTAAAAAGAACAAGGACTGGAATATAAACATTTCTATTTGAAATTAGTCCTGTGGTACATACTTGCTGAGCATTTATTCTGTAAACAATTAGAATTGCACTACCAGAAGAGGAAAACATTAAAATCTCCATAATGAAGCAAATCAACAACTCTGGTCTAGAAAGATTTCATTTCTGACTACAAACTTTTTTATAAAAACCATAAAAAGAAGTATAACTTGTTCACAGATTCACTGGGTTTTAATTACATCGATATATATCAGGAATAACTTTCAAGATACTACAGCATAAAATATAGTTTTATAAATATCTGAATTAGTGGAAAATAATTAACAGAATCCCTCCAAGTATTACACTATTTTAACAATTATATCTTGAATCACACCATCAAATTAAGTAATGGGCATGGAGATTAGAGTTATTTTGTAAGTGTTTTCGATATAATCTTTTCAGATTTGGTGGGATTTCTGGTTTTAGAAACATATCCCCTCTGCTTGCAGGTTGCGCATCCACAGGCGCTCACACTATGGACAGCCAGGCTGTAGCTATTATGAGCCTCCTTAGAAGACGCCAATTTAAACTTGTGTTTGCGGCTATAAAGCCTCAAACTCCAGCTAACACACAGCTCAGCTGTTTACACAGAAATATACTGCAGTTATAATGAAGTAAAATCCATCCAGCAATCCTCCACCTACAGTCCCTCTATTTAACTGGTGGCTGAGAGATAAAAATAGAAGAGCAGGTAAAGAGACAAGTAGAAAAAGACACTTATTTCTTAAAAAGTGCTGTTATACCCTTCACCACCCCCAGCACTGACACAGACGTGACTGCTTATCTGATAACTTCTTCTCCTGAATACAAAATGCCAAGAATCCTTTTGACTTCTACATGAAGAGACAGATAACATTTGGTTCTTTGCCTTTAGACATATCCCCTTAACAATCACTCTGCAATAACACCAAGTTTAAGCAGCATAGGACACAAACAAACAGCGTTTAAATGGACACTGACAAGCCAAAATGCCCAAGGTTGCTTCTTCTAGCCCAATAGAAAGCTGTCTTTAAAAAGGAAAAAGGAAACAAACCCGTCCCTTTGTAGTATTTTCAGAGTAAAGGCTACAAATGCTTCAGGATGCAACTGACATAACCTTGAAACTGTCTTTAGGGGAAAGAAAATTGTTTGACTTTCTGTACAAGCTGAGTGGACGTAACACAAAACGAGCAGGAGAAACTGGGAGGAGTACATTATATTTTTAAATTGGCACTAGTTTTAACACACTGATTTGAAGACTGTCCTTTTTAAGCTAACACCATTCAACTTCAGGCGAGGGATATGTTCTGAGATGTCACCAGCTCTGCTAATGCCGAGATTGGCCATTGCTTGAACAACAGCTCCCCACGTGAAGACAGAGAAGGTGATGCTGGTGAGTGATGGTGGATCAGCTCCGTACCTCGAGTCAAGTCCATGCTTCGATGCCAAAGACAAACATCCTTTCTTATGACAAAGCGTTAATGCACAGGTATAAGTGTTCATTTGACTGCAGAGCTACCGGGCAGGATTTGAATTCGGTGCAATTTCATCCATGCAAGGGGACAGAGAGCCCAGACTTCTAATTTGTTAGAGAAACTAGGCAGTGACCTTGTTAAAACTGCATGCTGAAACATGCAATCTGTGCTTTGTCTTACCTCTCACTCCTCTTTTATTTCACTGCCAGGGTTTCCTACATCTGGAGCAGGTAAGTCTGCCTTCTATTGCTGACAAACACCGTCAAGTATGAGGGTGCCCTCACAGAGAACACCTAGAAACTCGTGTTTCCATCATTATCTTTGTTTTCTTACACCTGGATCTCAATCTTTATTTTTGGGGCTTTGCATCGATAACTCTCAGGCCTATTTATCTTCACTTTTATATAGAATAGGATCACTTTGTGGTTCTACAGGCCTTTGTCTAAGGTTCTCCAGGCAATTTAATCTTTCCAGGTGTCACCTTAATCTACAAAGAGCTCCACTGAAATGAACATGTCTACAGGCAGAGTGAAATCCTAATGAATATGGTGACATGCTATGGAAGAGTTAAAGCAATGAAGAGCTACAGCACCTAACTTCTGTCAGAATGAACGGGTACATTAACAAAAGTTCCCTTGCATTTATAAAATTTCCACGTCTCTGACAAGCATGTCAGGCTATAGCAAACAGGTTGAATGCTGCTGTACCTTGTAATTAAAAAAGGAAAGATTACTCTCAGTAGTTAAGTGTAATAGTCATAAGAATTATGCTTCATACATAAATGGATAAACAAAAATATAAGAAACATTTTCAAGAGTTCCTGACTGACTTGCGAGCACCTCCCTTCGGTTGTCCATCAGAGATACATAAGCACCCCAAAGTAAAGATATGTGGATAGTCTTACTGAAAGAGTTAGCTATTGTGAATTAAGCTCCCATATCACCTCTTAAGATACAGGCTCCGGGCCCTGTTATCTCAAAGGAAGCAGAGGTTCATATCAATAACAACTATAGTAACACTGTTCAAAGCTTATAAAAGTCTGTATCTTAAGGATCCAAACAGGAAGACAAGCAAAATGAGAGAGTTCTGTGAGTTTATGACTAAGTGATTCACCCAAAGGTACCACCTAGGGCAAGGATGGGGAGCCAGTGGAGCTGGTATCACTCATTTTATTATTTTATTTCTTTCAGCCTGCCTTTTTTTTTTTTTTGCACTGCAACGTATTCCTTTGTAGCCCCTCAAACATGTTTGAAGGCCGTGCAACCTTCAGCAGAGCAAGCCTGAGACTCAGAAAAGTATTTAAATCTACTGAAATCAAGGAATATACATCTGTGGTTTTCTTTGGATTCTGGATCAAACCCAGAGTGAGCAGCAAAATGGCAAGTAGCAGGACTTCGGGTTCCTTGTCTAGTCCTCTGACAGAAGAACAGTAGAGTTCTATCATCCCAGACCATGTGCCCTATTATAAATACATGAAACAAACACTTAAATCATAATTATTTTTTAATTGTAGTAATAGCATTTATTTGCCAGGTAAAAACCACTAACTGCACAAGGATTTGTCTCCATGTATTTCAAGGAACATAAGGAAAGACACATACTGCTAAATATATATTCAGGCTATTGCGAAGCACCAAATTCAGGACCAAAATATCATCTAAAAGAGAGTAATTCCTGTGAGGATGTTGCATCCTCCTAGTGAGTGAGTGCAATTCACCACATAAGGGAGTGTATTTTTGATGCTCCTAAATCAAGCTTCCAGTAGGGAAGATTTTAAAATATTCTTGTGTTGTAACAAAATGTTCCCTCTGGTGTTGTAATGAAAGAAATAAAGAGAGAGGGGAAAAAAACCACCAAAAAGCCCTTCTGGAAGGAAATTAATTATTGAGCATTCCAGTGCTTGATGACGCTCTCCTACATTCTGCGCAGGCTTTCCATTTTTCTCTTTCAGTATGTGGACAAATTCACTATGGAGAATATACAAATGGAACAAAGAGTACAAAAATATCAGTTTATTAAATGCATTTAGAAACCAAACAGACCTGGAGTGACGATCTTGGTTTGTGCACCACCACACCTAGCACTTATTCCCTCTTCACATCCCCTTTTCCTCTTCTCCATCAGATTGTCACTTTTGCTTCTGTTCCCTGAAACCACATCTGTAGAGATCGGAAGCAGCGCACCTGGCTTTTAGCATCACTTACCTGCAACAGCTTTGAACTATTGCTTCCTTCATTTAAGGTAATAAAATGGAAAATCTCAGACCTTCACGGAAAGGGAAAATAAAAGTATCCAGATGTAATCCCATTTTTAAAATCATCTTCCCCCCCTACCCCCCGTCAGTCAGTTTAGTAAATTTCACCCCTGTCTGTCTATTTTAGTTTCTCTGGGAAAAAGCTGAAAGCTGCCAGAATTTCAGCCATCGGTTACACGACAGGATATGTGCAGGGGTATGATCCCTCTGAATTCAGGAATTGTTCTAGGGGTGCATGCTGGGTGCAGAAGTAGCCTCAGGAGCTACATATCCTGTCTCACAGCCGTGAGAGCAGACATTTCCCAGTAACTGGCATTTTGGATCCCTCCTGGATGAGGAACTACCAAACTAGAGAGGGAAGATGCAACAGACTGAAACAGCATATGCCATCTTCATATAGTATTTACGTCAGCAGCGCTCTATCGCTTAGCTAAGACATAACGAAGAACTTTTCAAGAGAAATGAATAATTTTAGCTTTTAAAAAAGGAGGCAAAAAGGGTATGGAAAACTGCTACAGCAGATGGCTGTCTGATGCCTGCAGAAACTTTAGAATCATAGAATTGTCTAGGTTGGAAAGGACCTTTAAGATCGCCTAGTCCAACCATCAACCTAACTCTGGTAAAAAACCATCACTAAACCGTGTCACTAAGCACTATGTCAACATGTCTTTCAAACACCTGCAGGGACGGTGCCTCAACCCCTTCCCTGGGCAGCCCATTCCAAAGCTTAATAACCCTTGCAGTGTCAAATTTTTTCCTAATATCCAATCTGAACCTCCCCTGGCACAACTTGGGGTCACTTCCTGTGACCTGGGAGAAGAGACCACCTCGCTATACCGTCCTTTCAGCTAGTTGTAGGGAGTGCTAAGTTCTCTCCTCAGCGTCCTTTACTCCAGGCTGAACAACCCCAGCTCCCTCAGCCTCTCTTCATATGATTTATTCTGCAAATCCCCTTTTAATACCAGCTAGACTGCTCAAGTACCATTTCTCATAATCAGCACCACTTGGGCTCATCTTGGGTTCTTCCACCGCCTACAAGGCAAGAATGGCTCAGGCACAGCCTGACAGGAATGCCTCTATCAGCCTTCCAGACCTGAAAGAGCTCCTACTTGGCTGGCTCCATGCATCAGCAGAAGATGGTCAGTCTCCAGCTCTGCACAGAGACATGCCAGTGTTTTCAGGTATTGCTCATATCTGCAAATATTTAGTTGCTGCCTCCCATTCTCTCCTTACAACATACTCCCTGTGTATGACAGACATCACTTGGGTCTAAGTACATCTCATGGGGTCCCCTGAGACCGGGAAGCACTCTCACATGTGTAAAACATCCCACTGCAAGGAAGCATTCTGCAGTAAGGCAAACCACCAATTTCATAGCACCTACCTCTCTCTTGCAAGAGAGGAGGAGGTGCAGCAAGATCCTCACCACCCAAGGTCCTTCATCTGGCCTTAAGCATGGCCCTGCAGGAGCTCTGTGGGTGCTGCTGGAAACTCTGCATCATCCTTGGCTAGTTTTTCACCCTAGACTCATGACTTCCTAGAGCATCAAAACTGTCATTGATTCTGCAACTGACAGACAAGGCTACTACTACTAGCAGTGATTTGGATTGCTTTATTTTGAGAGAATGAATTTTGACTTATAAAGCAGGAACAGGTTTAATTACTACATATGAACACAGAGCATATGCTGCCATTTTACAAGAGACGATACTGAAGAGAAGCACTGAGCTTTGCCACTGAGTTCCTGAGTGACAAAAATCACACTCTCCCAAGTATCAGACTCACCATCTGTAAAATGTTTTTCATCTCTAGAAGATAATGTGAGAACTAAGTGTTACAAATCATATCTACTGTGATAGATCTTATCACTTGCTTTGGAGCAGCACCTTAGAAGAAAAGCCTGTTCTCCCCTACAATAGCCCACAAGGGGCATAAAAGTTCTTAAAACCCTGTTCGAGAGTACAAGCAAGGTGACAACTAATGTATCTCTCAAATTTCCTCATGTATGGTAAGAAAGGAACAGGAGGGCTTTTTCATGAACATAATGTTATTCAAAGGAATTTGCCCTGTAGGATGACATTCTCCTACAGGCCTATAGGAATTTTAGAGAAGGCTGTGTGCATCTGTATAAATGCATTTTAAGTTCCAGAAAGGGTAATGAATTTAACTCCTTCTTACACAAATGATTGAGAGCCAAAGCCAAATACATGTGGGTTTTTTTTTAAAAGAACAGATTTCTTTTCTATTCCTTCTCCAAAAAGAGAAGAAAAAAAAAAAAGAAGCCCATGAATTAAGGATTAATCCCGGTTTAATCGCTACAGTTGTGAGCAGCAAGAGATCAGAGGCAGGCCATCCATGCTAACATACAGAATTGAAAAAGACAGAGCCAGGAGTCAGAAATGTAGAATTACATTGTAATGAGAGACTGTCAAAACCCAAGGGGAGTTCAACCTGGAATCAACAGCCCTGGCTGTACTCAAAATCTTAATTTCAGAGGTTATGGTGATGCATGTCCAAACGTTTGAGTGACCCCATCAGCAGCTAACTGTATTAATACATCAGAGCTGAAAGAATGGCTAATTTGCGTCTCTTCTTTTCTGATTAATTATGAATCTTCTATAATCAAGCCAAACCAAAACTAATTTCCAGCAACTGCACTGCCTCTGCCAGTAGACAGTGCTTTAATATCATTATGCATAAACAGGAAAAGATAATGACCTATAATTCAAGTCTATTATTTTTATGGAACATGAAGATACATTGCCGTATAATGTGAGCTGTTGATTAAGATTGGTATGTTACATTAGATGAATCGTTCTCCCACAAACCACTGCTACTTTTTCTTCTTTTTGCTGCCCTTGCCCATCATGAAGAGTTGGCTGGTGAGGGGCAAACTTAACTTTGGAGGAACTACTGTTAGGTGGATACTAAACTGTGTTCAAACCTAGGTATTTGCATCCTTTCCACCAGCACAGCCTGTGGCAGAAGAGGAGAGCATCTCGTAGATGATTTTATCCAAAACCTCTACCCATGTTTATTCAACGGCAGCTTGTGAGAAGGTACATTAAATTGAGTACTCAGATAGCCACCGGTATCTCTCCAATTGCACTGATAGGGACGGACCTGGAGCCGCATCCTGGCCGCGGCTGAGGACGCCCAATCTCGGGGTCGGTGGGAGCGGGTTCTTGCCCCCAACCCAGCTCCCGGGACGTCTTGCCCAGGCTCCGGGGGGGGACGAAAGGCTAAGCCGCCCCTCACCGCCGAGGCCGGGGGAGCCCCGGCACCGCTCGCTCCGCACCGCCCAGCCGGCGAGGTCCTCCCGACGGGCAGCCGGAGCCCGCAGCCCCCTCCCCGACGGCCCTCTGCAGGAGGCCGGGGGTGGCAGCCTGTGGGTGTCCCC
>VZRU01016866.1:16835-92933 GCA_013398155.1 Pedionomus torquatus | reverse complement strand
CTTGACGGTGTGGGGGGGGGGGGATGGAATACCCCAGTTGATCAGTTTTTGTGTCACCTCTCCTGTCCGCTCCTCCCTATAGGTGTGACCCCTCTACGCTTTTCTGCTTCTCACCCTCTGCAGGGCAAATAACGAAATTACCTGACCTTTGTTGTTAAAGCAAGGAGTATAAGCAAGCGCCTCTCTGCATGCCATTTCTTGGCATGATCAGGTCTTATCACTGTGAGAGCGAACAGTTTTCTGAACAATGAGCTGCTAATTTTGGAGTTTAGTTAGATAGAAGAGGCCCAGCTAAAAAAATAAAATTGTAAAACAGAAAATTGCTTCGTTTTACCTCAAACTAGGACACCTATGATGAGCAATGCACTGTCAAAGGAAGTGCTGAACCTCACCCGAGAAGCACACTGGAAGTCCCTATGGTTGATGCAGAAAATGCCCCTTCGTGCCTGCCTGTTGTGCACCCTCCCTGTTTTAGGGGGAGGTGTGGGGTGGCAGTGCCGATGGCACTGGGAGGGAGCCCGGCCGACCGCAGCCCCCCTCCCAGCCCCGACAGCCCAGCCCTGGGCACCGCTGCCCTCTCCTGGCGCCTTCCAGCATCTCGGCTGGCTTCGGGTGGCCCGGGCACAAACCTTTGAGACCTGGCCGTCGGGTGGCGGGTGTGGGAGTGTTAAACCCGCCCCACAGGGTACCACGATGCGGGAAATACAAGCGAGTTCCCTGTTATAACCCAACTTGCTAATTTACAGGTCGCTAAAGACGGGTGTGTTTGTGTTAATGACAAAGCAGAGTGGTAATTCTCGGAAAGAAGCTTTTCAGGGTCACCCTGCATCAGGGGGACCAAACCCACCCGCGACCCCTCCCCATCTTCCTGCCTTCGTGCTCCGGGAGGTGCCTCGGTGCCCGGAGCCTGCTGTCCTGCACCGAGGAAGGCAGTTAATGGGAGGGCTTTTTCATTCAGTACCCCTAATTTGGGGACTGTGTCAAGCATTTTCCCATTCCTGTAGTTAACCCAAAACCTCACTGCCAGTCTTGGTGGAAAAGGAATCATATGTTGAGCTTTGCAATGCTCCACTGAGACCTCGGGGGTAATTTGTCAGCCCAGGACCATCGAGATATACAGGGCCTTTTCCTCATGTTGACCTTGAGCAGCGTCAAGAGAGCATGAAAGCTCTGCTGCCCCACTCCCAGCCACTTTGCACAGGGACGTTTGCCTGTACAAGCTGCAGGAGACTTTTGAGCAGAGTGCTGCAGGTCAGTCCCCTCTGTGCATCCTCTGGAGAGCAGGACATGGATTTTAACCACATCTCTCCCTTTCCTCATCAGTTTCTCTTCCTGGGGAACTCACGTGAGTGCAAGAACGCTACACACCTGCAAAAGGCTCCATTCCAGCCAAGCCCACCTTTCTGGGGACACAATTCCTACCCTGCCCAGGACATCATTTCCATTACAGCAGAGGGAGTAAAAACAGAGAGAAAAATTCTTCACACCCGGCTCCATCCTGGGGTGGGAACACAGGGACAGGAGCAGCCACTGCAGTTGAGAGAGATCAGAGGAGAGGGGGAGAAAAGTCCTGAGCGTGGTGCAAGGCTCTTTAGGACCATCTCACAGCCCTAACCTGTTGGGTGGTAAAAGAAGTGTTCTCCGTTCCCTTTATTTTTATTTTCCTCCTCAAGGAACTTCATAAAGCTGGAGGAGGAAAAGAAAAATAACCTTCTTAGATGTTATTTCAGTACTTTAATTTCTATTTCAAAGAATCCAATTTATTAAGCAGCAGTACCTGAGATTAGACTCACCAAGCAAATTCTCAAAGGAAGCCTCACCATCTAGGTGTATTTTTCATTATACAATAAACTCTGAACTCCACCAAAGGTGTTTTCTCGTAATGTTAAACTCTGTGCCTGACAATTATTGTCCAGCTCCATTTGGTGCCAGAGGTACATTCAGTGGAGAAGTAATAAATCCTTTCATGCTGCTTAATAACACAAGAAAATGTGTTGCTTGCACTTGGATGCTAGACTTTATTACACAAACACAGCTAAAAAAATAAATGGAGTATTTCCTGTTTAGAAGTGCCTACAAGTCACATGATGTTGATTTTCTCCAGGTGTTACAATTCTAAATGAAAATTTCACTTAAGTTATTCTTAAAGGAATAAATGAGTTATTTCAAAATGCAATAATCAACATGTTGTTAAAGGTGCAAAAACCATTATAAAACCTCCCAAAACATTCAGTGTGCTGTAATGAAATTAGATGTGGAACATGGCGGTTGCCAAATTATACAAGATATTTGTGAGACACTTTGCCATGCACTTGAGTGCTTTTCTGAGTTTCTACCGAAGGAAGAAAAAAAAAAAGAAAAAGCTTATGAGGACTGAGAAAGCCTTTCAACTCGTCAGTTGATTTAGTCTCTTTGTAGGGAGCTGGGGTTATTCTCTACTCTGGTGGCCTGGTCTTAGTTAGAGGTGCCACCGCTATTGTAAAATAAATGCCTGATAAAAATAGATGTCTTCAGTGAGGTGCTCAGCACTAAGTGGAAACACATCCTTAAGCAGAATTGTCTGTTCCTGCATTTTCACTAGTTTAGATGAAGGAAAAAGTCAGCCACACATTATTTTTAATTGGTAAAACCTATATTTTCGGATCTGTTTTGCACTGCTCGTACTTGCACGACCCGGGTGAATCTCATCTGGTGATGCCATGAAGGACCTGATGAATACCAGTCATGCATGCTTCATTCCTGCTCTCTGTTGACAGGTTTTTGTGGGCTGGTCTCTCCTGTATGGGGACTTGGTGGGCACCATTTAGAGATGCCCAATGGTATGTCTTTCTGTGGGAGACAACAAGGTTAAAAAGTGCTCCTAACATTGGGAGCAAGAAGCACTGAGGGTTAGGATGGACCTTACATCTTGATGGAGTTTCTTCTACAGCTTCTGAACAATGACCACAGTGGAGACTTCTGCCCAGACAGCTGTACCTGTACCGTAAAACCTATGTACACCTGGGAAGAATGGATCTCATCCCAAAACTTTGGAGATGCCTAGACAAATTCTGAGCCCTGACCATCTGTTGTCTCCATCCATCTTTAGATATGCTATCACATGAACTTATGCCACTGGGGTTAATGACTCCTTTTGATGTTTCTTTTAGAAAAAAAAATAGATGTCTATTATTGGGTGAGTCACACCTTTTCTGCAGAGAAGTCAAAACTCTGACTATAGCCCACATAGCCATCTGAGGCATTGGTGCTGCACCCCTGTGAATCTCAAAGAACATTATCTCTCTAGATCTCCTCCAAAAGTCTCATCTACCTGAAAGAATGACTTAAAGAGCCATGATTTCACATGCAACAGGACAGATCAGAAGTGGCTGCAAAGACTTTCCAAATGACACACAGTTTGTAACAGGCCCTCAGAGCACATCAGGTTTCCTTATCGGCTCAACCAGCTGAAGACCCTGCAGCCACCACAAGAGGTGGGATCACACTTGTCCCCTCACCCCTCTCTCTCACAGGTCAATACCTGCAGCTGTGTGGCCATGAAGTTAGAGCAATGGGACACAACACCCATCTGAAAATGACTGAGTTTTTTGTAGGATTGTTTTTTGTCCAGAACAGTTTGCTGATTCGGTTGGGCCAACAGCCTGAATGATTGCTGTGCTGGGGAAGTATGGCAGGGTGAAGAGGTAGGACATGCCTTTTTAATAACAGTGCAATAATCAGGTGGCTGAAAGTGCTTGTGTGAAACCATCTCAGAGAGTTTTGTAAGCCTAGTGCTGTGTGCATCTCCCCGGCTCCTTTTCTCCCAGATGCCCCAGTTCAAGATCACATTTAAATGACTGAATTTCAAGTTCATGAGTAATTCCCATGGCATTTCATATTTAATTTCAATTTAATTATATTCTTTACTTTGATTTAATGATAAGCATAGATTTGCTTGCCTGTGCAGTTAGGTATGCATTCATGTTCTGTGCTGAACTGAGAGTATTTCTCAGGAGGAATATCACAATTGCGTGTATAGAAAGGAATTGATTTTTCCTAATGGGTGAGTTGGTAAGAATGCAGCTTCTAGTTATGAATTTATTTGTCTCATTAATGGAGAGCTGATTTATTCACTCTTTCTCTTTACTGACAGTAGCTGCTTTTCTTCCACCCAGGTGTAACTCCAGGACTCAGAACTTTCCAGTTAACTCCATCTGCAGATTTAGTCAAATGCTCCCTTATCAGAGTTGGTCTTACAAGAAGGTTATTGTTGCTTAAAATTTTCCAAACTCAGTGGGATCAAATTTAGGCTTCTAAATCTGAGTTTGAGCTTCTCAGTACCCCTTGAAGGTTGTGAGCTTCCCAAGTCATTTCCAATGAGAGAGAAAAAAGAAAAGGTCTGAGTTTCTCATGGTGACTGGGGCGACCAGGAGGGCCAGAACATGTGTGTCCTCCTCCCTGTTGGGTGGAGGCATCAGCAGGGTGATGGCACAACATGGAGAACACCTCCACACCTTTGCAGGATTTGATGAGCACACGTGAGATAGGGAGCAGTGATAATAATGGAAAAAGAAAAGTGAAAATACACAGGAATTAAGAGGGATTTCAAAGACGCTCCAGGAATATTAAATATTGGGTATTACACAATTAAGTAAAACCTTCTGCTAGTATAAAATATATTATAAAAAAAAATCAGTCTGTCTTGAATTGAAGTGTGATGCCATGCTGCTTACATTATATATGAATAGTAATTGGAAACAGGACATTTGCAGAAATTAACCATTAACTGTTGAGCACTAAAATCTTTAATTGAGTTTGTAAGCCCTTAATGGCACAGTTAACCTTAAACACAGCCCAGTGCGTGCACTACCTGGTTAACACTGGTTAATAACTCTAACAGCTGATAATATTTCACACCCATGAGAGCACCAGATTAGCAAGAGACTTGGTGGAATGAGCTCAGCTCACCACTTTTTTGGACCACAGACATAATAACAGCTTAACCTTTTTGCTGTAACTGGTCTGTCTTAGGTTTTCTTCCTTCCAGACCTGCGTGTGATGAGAGCACCCCCTGCTCGTATGGCTTTGAGAACTGCAGATACCCTTGTGTCCTCACAGCACTTTGTGGCATCACAGCTGCTGGAAACTTCTTGGGCATTGCTGGATAAACCCACACCAGTTGTCCTGACAACTGGAAAACATGGCTATAACTTGAGGTCTCCTTTGCAGGGAGCAACATTGTGAATAACCTGAGGAGGGCAAATTTGACCCCAAGGTGTTGATGGGATCTGGAGAGATCTAGGCAGTGAGGAGCAGCCTGTTACCTGATCAGCTGAAGAGTCATTCAGGAATTTTAAAAATACCATACTCTACCATTAAACCAGGTGCCCATCAAATCCTAGGGCCATTGCAGCCCAGGAAGGCCAGTTCTGGAAGGACAATTTGAATCATATAATCGTAGGATTGTTTAGGTTGGAAGGGACCTTTAAGATCATCTAGTCCAACCATCAACCTAACTCTGATTAAAAAACCAAAAACCCACCAAAAAAACCCCATCACTAAACCATGTCTCTTTTTAATACCTTCAGGGATGGTGCCTCAACCCCTTTCCTGGGCAGCCCTTTCCAATGCTTAATAACCTTTTCAGTATCAAAATTTTTCTTAATATCTGGACCTCCCCCGGCAGCAACTTGAGGCCATTTCCTCTTGTCTTATCACCTGTGACTTAGGAGAAGAGACTGACCCCTGCCTCTCTAGACCCTCCTTTCAGGTAGTTGTAGGGAGCGATAAGGTCTGTCCCCAGCCTCGTTTTCTACGGGCTGTTTTTCAGGAGTGTAAGTGGGTTAGAGGGATTGGTGCAAGCAACAAACAGGTGGAAGGAGAGCTGTTGAAAAAGCACATGTTTCTTTGCCAGTGATGTAAAGTAAAACTTGACGAATGGATTTATGGGTCTGACTTAGCATCATCAGCGTTAGGTTTCCTAGTTCAGAGATTTGTAAACAAAAAACTACTTTGTACTGCCAACTTGTAACACATTTCTAAGAAAATTAACTCTGTGGTTGTTCCAGGAGAAGTATATATATTAAAAAAAAAAAAAAAACAAAACAAACAAACAAACAAAAACCCCCTAAAAAACTAAAAAGCAAAACCTATGAGCAAAGGTTGAACAAATTTTTGAAGAAACTCAAAAATCCCAACCGCAGAGCTGTGTTATTCATAGCACAAGTATGTGCCACAGATCCTCCAAGGCTGGCATTTATCTGGAGAGAATCAGGCGACATCTGCACCTTGGGTTGTCCTGAAAGCATCCTTGACCAAACCCAGGCAGAATTGTGACGCGCTGCCTGGGCTCACTGGTGGTAAAACCAGGGGCAGCAATGAGAAATGTCTGTGGCAGACCCACCTGTATTGAAACATCAAGAATGCAAGGCAGGCAAAATTGCTATCAGCCAGGAAAATGCCCCTCTGAGATGCCAGCCTAGACCTCTCCTGTCCACATACGCTTTCTGTTAGGAGGGCAGTGGTCCAGGGAGCAGCACACCCCAAGTATGCCTGTCCTTGCTTGTGACAGGCAACTGGTCTTTTATGGCCATGACCTGCAGCATCCAACTGAAGCCAGGAAATGAAAATCACCTTTTTTCTCAATTTGCTCATTTGCGTTAATAAAACATCTAGCTTATTCCTATGAATGCTTATTTTATGTAATTTTCATTAACAGCATTTAACACGACAATGACTTTGACAATAAATAGTTGCCCATTTTCCTGGCTGCTTTTACGGTACATGAAAATCCAAAATAGTCTATTGAATCCTCTGAGCCAAAAGTTTTATCTGAAACCAGTTTTTCTTGTAATGACATTCTCTACAATCTTTTTGTACCAACCAAAAAGCTTTACTGACCAAGATAAGCAAAACAAAAATTGCAGCTCTGTGTGCCATGGAGGTTTGCATTTAATGTCAATCTCTCTCCAGTGCCCCCTCCATTTAGCCCCTCTGAGGCTGCTGTTTTGTCACCTTTTACAGGTTTGTCTCCTAGGCCCCCTCAGAGTTTATGGCAGCTGACTTGGCTTCCTGTGGACCTTTGCCTGCGCGCTGCCTTTAGGTACCTGCAGGAGTCGATCACTTTGCAGCCATTATTCTTTTCCTATTTTCCCATGTGTTTTTACAGCAACTTGTGCTGATTTTCTAGACTCGCTAGGGTATCTGGGGCTTCTTTGTGCCTTTGTTAGATGTTTTGTTTTTCTTTCTTTTTCCCCAATGGCATTTATTTTATTACATCCCAGCCTGTGTCTCCAGGCCTCGTGCTCTGGGATTCTTGTTTGGTTTTCTCATGGAGCAGCCCTTTTCCCTTACCATTTCCCTGATGCCTTGTATTGCATTTTTATTACAGCAGAGGCTGTGTCTACAGGTCCTTCAGGCTATTTGTTCTGAGACTTTTATTGGATTCTCAATAAATATGTTTGCCATTGGGGGTCCTTAGCTGGTTTCCTTACCTATTTTATTGAAGCTGTGCTTCCAGACAAAATGTTAACCAGCTATTTCAACAGCAATCTGGTTTCTCTTCTGAGCCCTTGCAGAGTTTCTTACATGTTTGCATTGGCTGAGCTATCCGTTTTTTTTTTTTTTTTTCTTTTTTGACGTTTCCTTCACATTTAGAGCCTTTTGTTGAGGCAGTCTGGGTGTTTTTCTGCAGCCGTCTCTGTTTTGCATGGCAACACAACTACACCTTTGTGGCGAGCGGCAGGTGGAATGGAAACAGTTCTCTGCAACGCTGAAAACCCCTAGGCTTTGGGTAGACAAAGGAAAACCAGTCACATGCCTCCAAAAAGCTACTCTGTGATAAAGTGACCGGATGGTTTTGGCTTGGGTAAGCCGTGCTCCAATGGGATACGTCAGGATCCATCATCTTTGCTGAGAGAAATGGGTTTGGTGCCTTATGGGCTGGTTTGTTGGTTTGTTGTCCTGGGAAAGGGCTTTTGTGGAAAGAGTGCTGTACCCTCACAGGCGTGTCAGCAAGGTACCAATGCTGGAGGCTCCCAGCCCTCCCAGGACCCCAACATGAGGATTTTGATCCAAATTTTGACAGAAATTCCCATCTGAGTCTTGGCTTCATCCCGTTTCCATGGTTATTTGTGCTATCAAAATAAGTAAGTTAGGGGGCAGTGGCATTCTCTGGAGGGGCTCCTGTAGAAGGGATGATTTGTCAACCCAGCTACACAGGGAAGGACCAGAAGCTTTCCCTCCCTGGAGGTGACAGTTGCACCCATTTACCTTCAGGTAACGAGGTTGTGGTACAACTGCTCAGTGTTCACATCACAGAAACCACTGCCGGGGCCAGGAGGTTACCTTGCAACCCAGAGACACATTGAAGACAGACAGCAAAATGCTGATGGCTAATACTGGAGATTAAAAAAAGTCTCTAGCACAAGCTTCATCTTTTAAAGTATTTTTTTAGGGTTTTTAAACACGTTTCTATTTTTAGCTTGAATAAAAAGGCTTATGTGATGACACTCCATGTTTATGTGTCTCTTACGGACCTTCTTGTAATAACTTTTGAACTTATGGACCAGTTTCAACCAGATTTGATAGAGGAGCAGAAATCACAAAGATAAGATATTCTTGCAATTTCCATGTTAAATAAGCAGCCAGGTAGAAAGGTAGAAGAGAGGGATATCAGAGAATCCACACAGGCAAGAACCATTCTAAATACTTTAACTGCCGGAAAAGTTTAGATCATGGTTAATGTTTTATTAGTCATAAAAATCCACCCATCATTCAAGTTGTCTTTCTGAGATGAAGTGCATATCCTGTGTGTAATAAAAGGTAATTCTGATTGAGCTCTTTCCGGTGCTAAGGGCATTCCTAAAGTCTCTCTGAAGCACATGTTGCAGCTTTAGCCTAACCAAGTTAAAAAAAAAATCGGCGACAAGATGCAAATTCATCTCAAATCCAAATCTGCTTCTTTTGATGCTGATAGATGTGAATATCTGCTTAGTGCTAGTTATGAAGCTGTTCTATGATATTTCTGTTATTAGTAGTCTCCAAAAGATCAATATATATGTTTCCACTTAAGCTGCCACACATATAAATATATTTATTTATGAGAGGGAAAATCTGTATTTCAGGACCAGATCACATAAGAAATTAATGGCAGAGCAGTGGAGACAGCTCACATCAAACAAATCCACTCCCTTACCTGGAAACCCATTTCTCCTTCAGTGTAAAGCTGTTTTCCAGGGATAGAGAAAGGTGGAACTATCTAATATGACACTATATATATTCAGTCTGAGGGAGAGGAGACTGAGGGGAGACCCTATCGCTCTCTCCAACTACCTGAAAGGAGGCTGTAGAGAGGCAGGGGTTGGTCTCTTCTCCCAAGTTACAGATGATAGGACAAGGGGCAATGGCTTCTAGTTATGCCAGGGGAAGTTCAGGTTAGATATTAGGAAATATTTCTTTACTGAAAGGGTTATCAGGTATTGGAATGGGCTGCCTGGGGAGGTGGTTGAGGCACCATCCCTGGAGTTATTCGAGAGAGAAGTTGACTTGGTGCTCAGGGATATGGATTAGTGTTGGGTGGTGTGGTGTGTGTTTGTTTTTTGGTTTTGTTTTGTTTTCCATTGGTTGGACCAGGTGATCTTAAAAGGTCCCTTCCAACCTAGGTGATTCTATGATTCTCTGATTCTATATTTTACCTCAGAAAGGGAAAACTAGAGCAGAGTGAGACTGATGGACTTGACTTACCTGGAGGCTGCAGGTGATCTGACTGAACCATTTCTGGATCAACAGTGAGGTGAAAGGATCCCGGGAGTCACATCCACCCAGATGAAGCTACTGGGACACTACCAGTAGGAAAAAACTCATTTAAAATTAACTTACTTGGCTGTTTTGCAAACAAGAAGAAAAAATTGAACCTATCAGCAGAAATTAAAACAAAAGCTGGAAATACTGAATTTTCATCCACTCTTTTTAGATCAACACAGAAAACTTTGTGAAGAGCTTAGAGAATCTTTGGCCCAACAAAACAGTCGTTCTTTAACATTTTGCCAGAAGCTCCATTCCTACAGAAGTGGTGGGGTTTGGCCCTTGCCAGAAACCAGGCTTGTTTTGCCCATGACTGGGGAAGCCACGGGCTCCGGGACAGCTCAGAGGGCAGGAAGATGTGGCATTCAAATGCAATCCTGGGCATCTCTCTCCCTAGAGCATGAACTGCACAGCTCTCTGGGGTGATGTTGGCTCAAGAGGGATGCTGGGCTTAGGAAAAGCCCTCCTGTCCCCACAGCTGTATTTCTTGGGAAGGACCCAACACATCAGCTTTGTCACCCTGAAGCACTTGTGCTGCTAGCCAGCCCTGTGCAAAGCAGCCTGTGACCCCTCCTTTGCCTCTCTAAGTGGGGACAACACCACAAATCTTGAACGGGCCCTTTTCTCGAATATTCATTATTACTTCCAGGAACATAATGAGCTAGATGTGGGTCACTCCAGAGCCTGCAAAAGAACTTCTGATTTTACCTGCAACGGGAACTTAAGAGTAGCTGTAATTGTGCCAAAGCCAAAGTATTTGCTGCTGAAGTGGACTATTACTCCACATTGTTTCATTTGTCCAGTCTGTTGAGCAATGGCTCAGACTTATACTAAAGCATGCTCAGATGTCCTCTCCCCTTGTGTCAAGAGGATGGGTGGGAGGTAAGACTGGAGTTGGGAAGAGCCGTGAACCTCATTTTGGAGATGACAATGGACTTCTTAAACTGAGAAAGCCTGAAGTATCTGAGGTGTGTGCGTGCAGAACAGAGAGAGTTCATCTTGCTTCCTGTCAGAATTTGGGGAAACCACAAAGTGACAAAGTGCCTTCCTCTGGGTGCATGGAGCATGTGGGACAGCCGTTAATGACCCTGGTGTGAATTTGGGGGACACAGTATTTCAGCACGGCTGGGGAGGTTATCATAACTGATAAATCCTAAAAAGACACATCTTTAAAAAAAAATCAGAAAAATTTTCTGTATTTCTGGGACTCTTTTATTGCAAACCTTTTTTTTTTTTTTTTTCCTTTTGTTGAAAACCTGCAGTTAGAAGATGCATCACACATAGACAGTTGGTGTTTCATCGCCCATGGGACTGAAATACCCGAATGTTCTACAATAACAATAAAAACCCAAGCGCTATTATGGTTGACTACAATGTGGACACAATAACAATAGCAATATTAATTTTTCTTAAATGAAAGCGAGTAGATATATTATTAAGGGCACAACTCCCATTTATGAGTTATTTTGAGCAAACAAAAGGCTCGCTCTCTAAGCCAAAAATAGTGGATATTTTTTCACTCTTAAGAAAACTATAATCTTTTATTATTGTGGCACATAATGGATCATGAAGCAAAGCACTCAAATCCAGGTTTCAGCATCAGAGGCCAATGTACTTACCTGAATGTGGGACTCTAAGCTGCCTTTATATTACTGCTTTTCACAGTGACCATTTCCACTGCATGGTCATCTCTGTGGTTAACCTGGTGGGATGGTCCTTGGTCAGGCTGCAGCCAAGGCAGACTAGCCCAGTCCTGAGCTGCTGCTAGGACCAGCTGAGGAGGGAGGACTGGCCAGGAGTGTCCCCCAAAGGGGCTGGGATACAGCCACCCCATTTCAGGTGGCTTCTAGCGTTTGGAGGGGTTTTTTGTTTATCAAGAATTATTGTTGTCTAATTTCAGTCTGAAGTTATTCCTGGTGAGAGACCCAGGTTTCATGATGTGCAAGTTGGGCAGAGGACCAGCCAGTCAGGATGATTTGAACTGTGAAGCATTTTAAAATTTTGCATACCCACTTCCATAGCCACTTCTACGTTTTGAAGTGCTTGTCCCAAACACAATTTTCTTTTTCCTGCTGATTTCTTGTGAAAAGACACTTCAGGTGGTGTGAATTAGCACAGCTCCAAAGAGACTTGGTCTTGAGAAGTATTGTTTTGTGCCTTCATGGCCTCCATGAAATCAATAGCAAACCTCAAACGTCTTTCAGTGAGGGAAGGAGGAAGCCCAACACCTCTCTCACTGGGGAACAGGAAAGCAGCTCTCAAAGAACTCTGAGTTTTGCTTACTGAAGTAAATTTGACATGAACTACTGAATAAGCAGGGTCCCACGACTAAAGGCATCCTGAAATGTGATAAGGGAGTCAGAAGAGAACTTACTGCTTTTCAAAAGAGCACGCTGGAGCTGCTCAAGCAGAAAATGTATTACTTGATAATGGATACGTTTTTTGGCAGGAATATCTAGTGAGTCTACAAGGTCATTTACGTACTGCAGTACTTGTTTTATAATGAAGGGGAGGGAAAGAGTAATTAGATCCCCATGCTTCAGGAAGGCAACAGATCCCTCTTTACTGGCAGATTTCAGATTCTTTTATCCTCCCGTGAGTCTCTAAAATCCTCACATCTCTTCTATATTAAGATTCTCCTCCTCATCCCTTCCTCCTTTTCCTTTACAGGAAAACACACAAAGAACTTTTATCTGCTTTTCTCTGAGCTGAGCAACTTGATTTCATTTTTCGTATTACCGACAGCTGTACATGACACTCGGTGGTTTCAGAGTGCATGGAAAATGAGGACTCCATCCCACAGATTGTCTGTGACACTCTCAAGAGTTAAAGTAAACAGCGTTTTGGTTCACTATTTCAAACAAAAGAAGAAATAGCAGCTGGTTTTGGCCAGTTGAAACAGAGGAGGTTTTGCACAGTGTGACGGAGTTGAAACAGAAATGTTTTGGGCCATGGTATGAAAGGGGCAGAAATGGAGCACGTCCCCTTCCCCTGAGAAGCAGGCACAGCCTCGCGTGTGCCCTCAGAAGAGCTTCCCACAGCAACAGGGCAAATTTGAGATAGAAACTAGGAACGTGATTGCATCCAAAGTCAGCACACGGGCTCTTCAAGGAGAGCCAAGTGCTCAAAAAAAAATAAACAAACAAATAAATTGATCAGATAATCTCTCGTTCCACAGATCATAGTCCAGTCCCAGCCACTCTCATCTGGCACCTTTCGACTGAGTGACTGAGTGAGCCCAGGTGCCTCACAGGTAAGATGCTAACACAAATGGATTTAAAAATAGAAGTGATCATTTTTCACCCAGCTGCTAGCACTTCTGCCTGTGCTTATCCAGAGCAGAGCGAACAGCACTGAGTGTGACTTTTGTTAGATGTTGGATGCTGGTTATGTGCCAGTAGAAATGTTCTGGCTTTCTTCTCTCTCCAATAGCAATGGATTTGGCCAAATGCAAGCAAGAGCTTCCTGTGCCCTAAAAAAGCTACCGTCAATTTTCATTGAACCTGAGTTTTTCCCCAAGTTTAGGCAAAGTCATAAAGAGCAACGTGACATCCAGCTGCAGATACCAAAAGCGTGAAACCTCTGTTCACAGTAGTGTGGTGCTACCTTGGATTACCAACTTAATCCAACACAGCTCTCCAAGATGTTGACTTCCAGTTGGCACCAAAGGAATTGCTTATATTTCTCCTCCTCCTGCTTAACGTAAAAGAGTTCTTCTCGTGACCCTGTTTTCTGTCATAAGAAATTTAGCAACTTTTTGCTGTCGTGGAGCAATAGCCTGGCAATGCATGCACTGGCTATTCCCATCTGCATTACCCCTGCCAGCTCACAGGGTAACATACTCCATCATGTCAGGTCGGTAGGGGACAGAGCCACCAGACACACCACAAAATACTGTGGCACTGTGCCAGTTCTTGCTAATTCCCTCATTTAGTTCTTCTCACAGCAGAACCAAGGTGGATGACTTAGTGTTTAAAACACCATAACAATAACTTGGGCAAGGTGAAGCAAGGCAAGGCTTGTGTCAAGGATAAATACCACATGTACAAGAGCAGGAACAGCTCTCCTCAAAATCTGGCCCCGGGAAGACAAGAGTGGCCAAGCTTGCTCATATTGGCATGGAACCTCAAGTTTCAGGGCTGCTCTGAAGCGAGAAGAGGTACCCAGACCCACCAGCTACCCTTCCAGCATGGCAGGCAGGCACTAACAGAGACAGGCTGCATTCATGCAGAAATTTAACCTAATTTTAACCAATTTAATCTCCAACAAACCTTTCTTTCTATCTTTTCTCAAGCTTTGCCAAATGCCCTCTGGAGGGGACTGTGCTGCTGGTAGGCAGCTATGTTGCCCCTTGCCACCAAGCCCTGTCAGGGGCTGAAGGAAGGGCGGGGAACATCCAAGGTGGCTGGGGATAGCCCAGGAGGCTTGTGGGTGCCCTGTGGCAGTGGGCATGGTCAGAAGCCAGTTTCTGTTGGCCATGGAGATGGTTTTGGAGGCAAAATGGAGCCAGTAGAAAACTGCTGGTTATAAGAATCCTGTGGGTATGGGTTAGTTCTGCCAAACATTGAATGGAGACTAGCCTTGCTGGTTGCCTGCCAACCTGCCTGCCAGCCAGTGATGAGCAGAGCCAGGGATGGACGCTGTGCAGCCGCCGGCTCCTCTGCAGATCAGGCATCCCCCTGCTCTGGGAGCACTCTTCTTCCTGGCTTGCTGCTGAGATGGAGCTGGAGAGCCGAATACAGCAGCAGGACAGAGAACATGGAAGATCAGTTTGGAATTTCCTACCATGAGTAGGAACATGACTCCTGGTTGAAAATGTTATTAAAAAGTATTTGGAAGCATGACTTTTAGCAGAAGACAATTTGCTTTTCTGCTGGGCTCTGAGGAAACAGGTTGAAGTGTAGGCAGCAGATCCCCAGCGTGGCTCTGCCACTCCAGGCTGATGGCTGTGTCCAGGCTGGAGCCTGTCTGCCTCCGCTCCCCTTGGAAAACCCAGCTCTGCTTCAGGGCATGTAGCTGGGGGCCAAATTTTGTCAAAAGCATTACAAAGCCCTGTTTATCCCCTATTTCCAAGTCTGTTCCTGGAGGTTTTACTGCATCTCAGCTGTCTGGGGTGGATAGGAGGTGGCACCAGCATCCCCTGGCAGCAGCAGGATGTGGCTCCTGTGCCCTGAATAGCATGTAACCATGCCTGAGGCTGTGACTTCGCTCCAGCTCGAAGTCCTGCATCTTGCGGGTCCTCTGCAAGTCAGGTATCAACAGCTGGTCATGGAAAATATCAAGCCCCCCCCGCCCCAATTCCTTTGCACTTTTGTGAGCCAGATTCCCAAAATGTGAAATCACCATTGCACTGTGAAATCAAGGAAAGCCAAGGGGAGTTTTGGCAGTGATTTTCTGGGGACAGCAAGGTTTCATCTCACCTTTCCCAGTGACTGTAGGACACTGATGGCCCAGCTGGAGTCAGAACAGAGAACGCAGCCTCCTTCAGTGCTTCTGCAAAAGGCCCATTGTGGGATTGAGCCGTTACCTCTGTGTCACCCTCCCGCTGGGCCAGCCCTGTGCTAGGCATGCTGTGTAGCCCCCTTCTTCCTGCCTGATCCCCCTCCCTGCTGGCTCCCTCCTCTTCCCCCTCCCCTGGTGCAGCATTTCCATCTAGTCTCACCCCGCTTTCCCCTTACCTTTGTTAGAAAGCTGTCACTTCATTTGTCATTTACCCTTTTAATTTTCCATATCTAAATGCTTTTTTTTTTTTTACCTTGCTGCTGCATCTTTCCTATATTTGCATTTCCTTGGTTTTGTCTTGGACAGGTTGGGCTTTTGAATTATTTTTGTTTTAATTTGAATTTGATTTCAGTTTTCTGGGATCACATTGCCACCCTGTATAAATTAAGTGATAATGCCAAAACAGTCACGTATCTCATCATCTTCTTCAGCTTTTGCAGAGCAATAAGCAAAGCTGACATGGAGAACAGCCTAAACTGCTTTTATTTACAAGCCTCTTGTCTAGTGTCTGCATTTGCCAAGGCAAGCCTGACACTACAAATGTTGCTGATCACACATATCATGGCGTATGCGTTATATATATATATACACACACACACAAGCATGTAAATAAAAACCTGTTGCATAGATATAGTTGTATCAGTAAAAGCATATTTCTGCCAATATGACTTGGTTCTCCACTGGAAACATAATGTTGTTAAAAAGATGCCGTTTTTCTTGTATAAACCATGTCCTGTCAGTGAATGTTTTGCCATTGTTGTATAATTCCCAGTCAAAAAGCTACAACGTAGCATTTTACCTGCTATAGACATGAAGATGTCATCACAAAAAAGAAATACAATCTGCAGCTCCTTCATCCTTAATAGATGGATCTCTTTTGCCCAAAGAAGTTGTGGATGCCCCATCCCTGGAAATGTTTAAGGCCAGGCTTGATGGGGCTTTGGGCAACCTGCTCTAGTGGGAGGTGTCCCTGTCCATGGCAGGGGGGTTGGAACTCGATGATCTTCAAGGTCCTTTCCAACTCTAACCATTCTATGGTTCTACAGGCTGTGATGGTCATGTTGAAGGCAGTAACGTAACAATATTAGAAGTATTAGGCTACGTTGAACCTCCCAGCCAGTGCAAGTGGCTTGTTCTGCATAACTAGGGAGCTGCGAGTCTTTCTCCAGAGGCTGGCAGCTGGGATGCTCCTGCTCAGCTATACCTGCTGCTCCCCAGACTCCTCTCGGCTTACGCCCCACAGCATAAACCCAGGTGAGTTTGGCGAGATGAGTGTGTGCAATCCTGGGAAGAGCAGGGAAAAGAAAGTGGTTGTCTGTGTCTTCTTCACTCCTGCACGTGTCAGAAGAAAGATATTTTAGGGCCTGATGCCTTAGGAGGCAAAAGTTTGACACTGGTGCTTTTCAAGTGGCAGGGGCTGTGGGTGAAAGGCTTGGTGCAGCACCTTTTATTGATTTCAGATGGACGGCAAAGTAAATTGCTCCTCCTGGGTGTTGCTCCTTTTCTCACCTTCTTTCTATCCCTCTCTCCTCAGATACAGCCCCCTAATTACTGCGTGGAAGTGAACATTTTCCTCCTTCAGCTGTAACTCTTGGTCAGATGTCTACAGAAAACAATTTTTAGAAGTCTGGACCATTTTCCTCTTCTTCATGGTATCGTTTTATGAAGAAACACAGGGGCTGGTGCAGAAAGTAAAACCCTGCAGTGGGTATGAACAGGACAAGCAGTGTAAACACTAACCCTGCCAGCCACCGTAAGCTGAATTCATTCCTGCTGTAACTTCGGTGACCTCCTTGGAGTTACTCGGGGAGGAAATCTGATGCTTACAGCCACATAACTAATTGGCTGTTCATGAAGATGTGTTACTAATTACAATTACTGAATGTGAACAGCACTACAGAAATATTGAGAAGGCCCTATATATAAAAATATTTTTGTAGCAGCTAAGGTCATAAATGAACGTACTAATTTCAATTTAAAAGCAGAAACCGAAGGTCTGTAGGTTTGCCGAGGGGCCTCGTGCGGTCTAACACAAATCAGGTAGGGGCTGCTGGCACTTGGAAAATAACAGATGAAGAAGAAAGGTAATTGCTGGCCCTGACCTGTCAGAGCCGCTCCTTTGTGCCCCAAGTCCAACTTCCCCTTACACTTCCAAGTTATCTACAGGAAAATTTCTTCCAAGCTAAACAAAATCAGAGGCTTTTAGGAACTTAGAAATGTCTGCTTAATTTCAGTGTCGATAAGCCCCTGCTCCAACTCATTCTTAATGTATCAAAATTAAATGTTTTAAACATATTTATCTAGTTGCCATAGCTTCGCCTGGTGCGTCAGACACTTTATCCATCAAATATGACAATTGAATAATATTTTTATTTTTAGATATGGATCACAGATCCTTCTCATCATACTACTCCCTTCCCCCCTCTTTCCCGAGTTTTGAACTCACTGGAAAATCTGTTCTATAATACAGTGGGTAAATGAATTACAGTCACAGATGGTCTCTGGAGATTTCATACATACTGCAATTCATTTGTTCAGGGATAAAAAAAAAGAGACCCTTGTCTTGTGAGGGTATTATCAGAGACAGCAGATCAGACACTGTAATGCTGCCTTGCACTCTGAATTCAACCCATTTCCTAAGATTTTATGACTCGGCATTTACTATTCCTGTATTTGAAATTTTTTAAGTGGAACGTCAAAATCCACAATGAAAATGATTGAGTGTGAGGAACCGCGGCAGTTACATGTTACCATTTATTTTTACAATCCTGAGTGAAACTATCACATGCTGTTGTAGAGAGATGCTCAAGAATGGCAACCTTCCGCTATGGCAGTAGTATTTCAGCTATGATTAGCAAAAATAACTTAATTCACAGACGACTGTTAAGACTTAGTTAAACCTTGTAAGCAGGCCATGAGGTCCTCAGGAGGAAAACGCTAGGAAAATAAGAAATGTAATATAGAAAGCTGTATGTAATTTTACTGCTTGGGTATCTTGTTCAGCATAAGTCTTGAAGCCTACTTTCAGGCAAGCATTAGGGTCAGTCCCCAAGACTTGCTCTTGCCTCTGAGTTCAGGCCAGCGGTTACAGGAGGAAGGGATGGGGCAATTGGCGGGTCAGCCGTTGTGGAAAAAATCCATCCTGCAAGAACTCCACCCTGCAATACCGCTCTACTCTGCTCTTTACCCCTCTACTCTGCTCTCATGCCTTTACTCAGCTCTACCCCTCTACTCTGCTCTCAAGAGACCCCACCTGGAGTACTGTGTCCAGCTTTGGATTCCTGAGCACAAGAAGGATGTGGACCTGTTGGAATGGGTCCAGAAGAAAGCTATGAAGATGATCATAGGGCTGGAGCAATCTCCTTTGAAGAGAGGCTGAGAGGGTTGGGAATGTTCAGCCTGGAGAAGACTCTCGGGAGACCTTCTAGCAGCCTTCCAGTATCTGAAGGGAGCTTACAGAAAAGATGGGGAGAGACTTCTTATCAGGAGATGTAGTAATAAGATGAGGAGTTTTAAATTGGGAGAGGGGAGATTTAGACTAGATATGAGAAAGAAACTCTTTCCTGAGAGGGTGATGAGGCACTGGAACAGGTTGCCCAGAGAAGTTGTGGACGCCCCATCCCTGGGAGTGTTCAAGTCCAGGCTGGATGGGGCTTTGAGGAACCTGGTCTGGTGGGAGGTGGGACACGGCAGGGGAGTTAGAATGTGCATATCTTTAAGGTCTCTTTCAACTCTAACCATTTTATGATTCTAACTGCCAAGTATTCCTCTTGAGAGTGAATCGGACAAACTTGTTTCTGTTTATGCAATAATATCAAAAAAGATTACTGCGTAGTCAAAAATGGCATGGTGATTTATCTGTCTGCACCAGCAAAGTCACCCCATTGTAGGGCCAAGCTGAAACAGGCCGAGAGAGCAGATATTTACCTTTTTTTCAACATTGGGTCCTTTCTGAGTGACATTTGACACTTTCCACCCCTTCTGCTGTGGGGCCTCATGGCTACCACAGACGGTGTTCACAGGCCACATCAACTGGCTGAGAGAAGTATTGGCTGAGAGGCCACGCTCTGCGCCTGGCCTTGCCTGGGGTGGGAAGGAAACCTTTGGCCACCATTTCCACAGGAGGGGAAGAGGCCTGTCCCCCCCCACGGCCTCATCTCCCCTGGGTGACGGTCCCCGATGGAGGTGGGCTGCCCACCCAATGCAGGGATGTGCCCATGGGGACACCTGCCCTCATCCCCCTCAGCAGGAGCTTAGGGAAGCGAGAGGTTAAAATGCCGGCTGAATCTCCCCAGGGCCCCTGTAAAACAGGGGGGTGATTAAACAGACTCTTCAGTTTAATGGATGGCTCTGGCTGCAGTGCTTGGGGACCCCCTGACAGGGCGCTGTGAAAGAGCAAAGAGGGGCTAATAGCTGCTGTGTTTTCCAGTGGCCCCAGCCAGAGGGAGTTCTGTCTCGAGCTGACATCCAGTCAACGTCTGCTCCCTGTCTCTGTTGGCACTTCATCGAGTTATCTCCTAGCAAGCACAGAAATCCCAGCTGATTGAACAGCACATCCAGATGGTGGATTTCCCCCCCTATCTTTTCCTGTATCCATGGTGCCGTAAAAAGCCCACCAGAAAAGTCGTCGGCGATCTGCTCTATCTTCCATTAAAAGCTTTTGCAGAGCCACATTAAGATCCAAAGTCAAGAAAAAAATATCAAAACAAACTCCAATTTTTTTATTATTTTTTTCCCCCTCACCAAAATGTCAATCAAGGAACATTAAACAAAAAAGATTAGTTCTGCTCTTATTTGTTTGTAAAACAAAAAGCATGAAATATTTAGCAATATTGTAATGTGAACCAGATGGGAATAATGCCGGCTTTCAAGGCCGCTGGTAAGCAGCTCCCTTTCAAGCTGCTGCAGCAGCGGGACGAGGCAGGCAGCCCATTAGGACAATTTATGAACTGGACTTCCACAGAGGGAGTTCTAGCAAGAGGTCCACGGCTCGTACAGAGCAACCCTGATAACATCTGTTAGGGTTATTCATTGAAGAGGATTATATTACAATCCCTCTTAATACCACGAGTGCTACGGTAAAACCGGATGAGCCTTCAGTTTCATTTGCTCCAGCAATATGTGTTTATCAGAGCGTTTTTCTGCAGTTGGAAACCGAGGCTGCATTCATGGTATGTCAAAGAATGAAATTTGGAAAGCTTGAAATATTAGCCTAGAAAATAACTTCAGTCCCTGCTTTTAATCTCTCATGGCCACAAAGCTCAGCTTCTACATGCAGCATCAACACACCATCAGCCCTTTTCCATGGAAAGCCACTCCCCATTAACTCTCTGGGACTGAGATTGATTTTATTTAAATAGTTCTCACTCACTAACCTTCCTCCATCCTTTAAGACTTTGCTAATGATGTGGGGTTTTTTTCCTTTAATTTACCTAAGTGTATAATGAATGCTCACATCTGAAATGACCTCATTATACAGGCGAGGACTTTTGTGCGGGTACAATTTAGTGCATAAGGCAAAGGAGAACTCTCTAAATGGAGAGGTTTTAAGCATTCTGTAAAATCCCCATTGACCATGAGCCAGGTTCTTACTGCTGTAAACTGACTTAGTTCCAACAGATTCAATGAAGCTACACTTGATTTACTCCACTTGAGGGTCTTACCTTATTATTTTTATTTATTGACCTTGCCACCTTTTGCTGCTACAACCTAAACAGGTACTTCCATTCTCTAGCAGCAAGGCTGCTATCTAAAACAGTTGTTTCTCCAGGAATATATGGCTTAAGAGATTTCTAACTGCCAGGGGTATTTCATTGTCCTCTAAAAGCATTTATAATAATTCTCCTTGACCACCTCACCGCCCACGGATCAGCTTTAGAGTTGTTTGCAGCCTGAACCTGGTCAACAAAATACTAATTCACCATACAAGTGTGAGCTGCTCTAGGCGCTTTTTTTCTTGTCCCTACAGGACAAGAGGGTTTCTTGGTCTGTGGATAGTGTCTTTGGCGAAATCAGCTCTCAAGTTTTTCTGCGAGTTCCAGAAGAACAGGTCTGATATGCACAAAGAAGCCTACTTTCTGGTTTCACAAAAAATAAACTGTGAGATGAAAAGATGCCTTGCAAAAGTAAAAAAATAGTAACAGAAATTTCCTTTGTGCACTGACTGAAGCCCTCACAGGAATGTAACCGTCTCTCCACGGCAGCCTCCTGTTCCTATGGCCCTGGACTTGTTTCACCCCTTTCTCTTCCGGGAGGGATTCGAGCTGCTGCTCTGATCTTGGCACAGTTATGATCAGCTGAAGTGTTTGCATCTGTACTTTTAGGGCTTATAGGAAGGCACAGGGCTATGTGGTCCAAATATCTGAGAGGAGTCAAAGACCTGGATAAAGCTCAGTGTGTTCATAAAAGCAACAGGGAGCCTAGCCCAAAGGTTCACCAAAAAATTGTAGTGGTTTTCCACTCCTTCAGAAGTAACTGCCTGTGGAGGCCTTTGATGTCAGAGAACCTGGCACACTCTGTCTCGTAAAGATTCAGGAAAGAAACCAGTAATTACCTGGATGCTAATGAGAGTTGTGCATCCGCACATACATGCTGCAGTGATTACTCTTCAGAGAAATAAGCAGTGGTTAGACTAATGCTCTGCTTGTTCACTACAAGTGATTGGCGCTAACTTCCAATCCAAAATCCTCAAAACATTCCCCTTTGTTCTAGCAGATTTGGGATTGAGGGCCTCCCCATAGAGAGTGTCAGAGGCCAACACCATAAGAAAACATACTGAATCTTAATATGATTTAGCAAATGCACATTTTCTTTGGGTCCAATAGAATTCTATCCAAACTGCCCAGTCTCACAGAAAAGCTGTAGTTTTCTATTAAATCTTAAAGGGCTAAAGTGAAGCAGGTACATTCAGAACAATCTTCTTCCAGTGGTCCCTAAGTAAAAGAGGCAGAGAGCAGAAAATTTTATCCTTGCTTCACTTCTTCTGGGTGTTTCTAAGTCAGTCCAAATTCTCTGATGGTAAGAAATAAGCACAGCAAAAATCTGAAACCACCCCCCAGAATAATTTAAAAGGCCTTAAAAAGAAATACATATGTATTTATTTACTGCATTATAACTGCAACATCAAATATAACTATATTTTCATTACAAAAAAGGACACATGCAATAAAATACTCTGCTTTTATAATCCGATTCAACATAGTTCATTGGTTAAAAGTGGAGTTTCACAAAACAGTCACAAGGCTAGGGCTTGGAGTGATGAATTTCCAGTCTCTTTATCCTACTTGCAAACAGCAAAGCCACATCATATTTTATTTGTCATCGAGGGATAAACTTTCAGAATAATGTGGCCTGATCACAGAAGGTCCCAGCTGCTTTCAACTCCCAGATGAGTCTTGCAGAATCAGATTTTTTTTTACTTGAGAAAATATTATGCTTCTGACAAGGTTGAGGAATAGACAGTATTTTCCAGGCAGAGAGCAGAAATCCTTCCATGTTATACCACGACTGAGGTACAAACCAAGGGCTTCTGCTCCACAGGTGTGCAGAAGCCAAGGCTGGGATTGACTTTAACTATTGTTCTGAAGAGTGAAATCAGGCCATTTTCTGCAATTTTTCACCGCAGCTTTGCGTTACATTCATCTGCACATGGGGCTTCAAGCGATTTAATCTGGCATTTTGGCTATGGAATAAACCTAGAGTGCACAGGAGGGGTTCACAGCACAGAAGAGAACACAAAATATTGTTCCTAAACTACTCAAAATGTAACCTTTTCCCCAGTTAAAAGGCTTCCTCCTTCATTACAAAAGGGCCTTATTCTGCCACTGCTATTCCCACATCACAGGCTCTTATTTTTAAGATTTCCCATGAAATTTCATGTGAACGCCTGTGAAATAAGGTCCTAAACAGTGTGAATACATTATAGGGCCAGGTCCTGACATGGCACCACTTCTAGGGTAAATTCTCCTGACTTTCAGTAGAGTCCTTTTAGGAAGCGTCACGTAACGCTGTCCAGCCTTTCGGAACAATGACCTGATTTCTTTCCATACATCTTGCGTGGTATAACACTAAGGACGACTTAGCTCTAAGAATTGAAATCAAGTGAAGTCAGTCTTTTTATGCAGCTTCATTTTCATACAGTTTCACAGAGTCAGTACACAGGAGCTTACAGCTTTTGGAGATAATTTGAGCAAATAGGAGGATATATATGAAAACAAAGTTTCAATACTACATGGAATCTGTAGAATAAAATATATATATCATTTCCCAACACAAGCAATTGGCAGTTTAGAAAAATATGATTGTTACAGTCAATATCAATAGTTGTAAAAAGAAAGGATTTAAAAAATAAGTTCAGCTTTTCAAAACCCCACATTTTTAATAAGAAAATAGACTGGTCCACATTTCCCTGAATAAGCCAGAAAGGTCAAGGAAAGGTCCAAGCAAGACAAGGAGTCTGACTTGGACTTGATATCAGCTGTGATAACATGCACATGTACAGAGACAGCTGCTTGGCTCCAGTATTGTTTACCTTAGAAACGAGCCTAATTTATCACAAATGTATTTAAAAATCATAAATAACATGACAAAAGTGGAACTGGTCCCTGCAAGGCAAATAATTATATTCATACAAGCAAAAAGTGACATCAATCCAGTTATTTTCTTGTGACAGTTAAAAGGTATTTTGTACCAAACTGTTACATTGACCAGCACATGTATAAGCACAGATTATTATTACAGACTCTGCTATCAGCTACTATACATAAACAAGAAGAGATGTTCATGCTGTAATTGCTTCAAATGTTTTTGTTCTACTTGAATATTAACATTTACAAGAAGCTGAGGTGGAGACCTGAATTCCAGCCAGGATTTCAACATGCAAAATGCACAGGGTTCACAGGAAGGTTTTTTTATCCTCCCCGTTATGGACATTTGAAAGTGGCCAAGAGCTCTGAAGAACTTTAAAACCATTTACAAGCTGAGTTTCTCTTGGGAACAGCCTTAGGTTCCCTCTCTGCTCAGAGGCGGGAGATCTAACATGGGACATACTGATGAAATTTAGATCCACATCAATAAACCTCTCATTTGGGAAGATTCACATTTTAGTTCCAGGTCACTTCTAATGGAGGGTGACAAAATATCCCTCAATATTTGTTGATTTTTAAATTAAAAGCAGAGAATGGTTTGATTGCAGAAACCTCACTCCAGGCTGTTCTTAATAGCTTTTTAATGCATCAATTAGAACTGCTTATTAATACTGTTCAACAAGAGAGTAAATCCCTTCATTTTGTTGTCATTTTCGTGAAACATATGGGATATTTACTCACTTTATATAGGTGTCTTAGCACAGATCTTTAAACTTTCTTCTAACTTGACACTAAACAAAAGCATAAAAACTGATGGAAGCAAGATTGATGGAGTGTTGGTGAAGGGATCCAAGACTGTTAATTAAATTGGGCCTGAGACGGCCAGCTGCTTTGAGAAGTGAGGACAGGTCCCCTGTAGAAGCATTGTACGTGGCTTATATTGCTAGTAAACAACAATGCAGCTTGTGGGTCTCTACCGCTTTTCAACGTCAATGACGTGTTACATCTTACAAAAGGCAGTGACAGAAAAATGCAACACCCGCGTTATTGCTTGTGGAATTGCTTCACAGTGGTCCAGGACACACAAGTAAACAAAAGAGAAGAAGGTAGGCTGCTGGAAGGGAAGCTCTGAGGCAAAGCGGGTGGAGTGTGCCCTCCTGGAATCACCTGATACCCTCAATTAACACAAATTAAAAGGAGGGAAAAAAAAGGACAGAGTGGACAGAGTGACACTGATTAAAAAGAATACATCTGCTGAGACAAAAATGGCAGCCAGGGACTTGGAGCAAGGCAAGGAGGTGTCTTTTGCCTCGCAGTCAAGTGTGTGTATACACACATAAGTGTGTGTATACAAACTGGAGGTTGACATTTGAGGACAGACACACAGTACATGCAGCATCCAAATACCGTCAGGAATAGCCAGTGCTCAAGCAGTAACTCCCAGGTTAAACTCTTAAGAAGGTCTGATCTGGAAAGGTGATGGGAAAATCATCCTGGCTGCTTTTCGCTTTAGAGATCGAAGCCCTAACTCAAAGCTTTTAATAAATTTATTAAAGCTTGTTAAAACACACACCTCTAAACTCTTCCAGCTTCCCTTTAAGACACAGTTTCTCTCAGAAGCTGCACTTGAAAGTTACATTGAAGTGGAATGTCACCTTTAAGCAGAACAATAATTACACTCCCCATTACATATATATACATACATACATTTCATGGCAATGGCAAGTACTGTACAGAGTTGTTCATTCATATCTGTAGTGAAACCAAGTCTGTGGTGTTCAATGCTTATTGGACTTGACAAAAGAAATAATTTGATTTTGAAGGTGGGGAAAAATAACAGTTCCTACCCCTGAATTCCAGCTGGAGGCCTCCCCGCAAAGCACCGCAGCCTGCCTGCCATTTCCAGCCTCTCCAAATTCACCTCTCCCTTTTAACATACAGCTTTTGATGGAGCAAAAAGGAGCTAAAATAAATGGTTTGCTAGAGGGTGTGATAAATGAGTTGGGAAATCAAGTTGTTAAAAGTGGCCTTTTTTCTTTTTTCTTTTTTTTTTTTCCTGCTCAAAGAGAAGTCCCGCTTATTAGGGTGTATAACAGTGACATTCATACACCCCCGGCAGCTCAGGGACGCACACCAGGGAGCACACAGCCCTGGGCCCAGCAGCACATGGGAGCGCTTACACAGGCAGCATGAGGAGAATCGAGCTGAGACTGAAACACTGGCCCTCCTCGCTGATTAAGGGGCAATTTTTTGCAAGCCATAATTGGATTACCCATCAAAACCTGCTTAGAGAGAAGAAAAGAAAAGGGCCTGGGCAGGCTATGAACAATGCTAATGGCAAGGCTTTCATTATTAATAATTGTTAAGTGACACCCTCGCACTCCCATCTGCAGATGTGTGTATCAAGGGCTGTCCCTGAGCCAGCCTGGAAGGCAGATGAGGGCAGGATATGGCCAGGAGACTTGGAAGAGACAGATGGCAAGGACAAGAGTCCCCTCAGATAGTGATGGAGGTTGTTTTGACACAGAAGGCAGCAGAAACAGGCAGAGCATGTGCAGGAGGAACTGCAACAGGGGAAAAATGTGTTGACTTTCAATTTATTTAAACAGGACTAGATATTTTGCGCTATGTATGAAAGAAGAACCGGCACTGGAAACAGTTAAGAGGAAGGTGACAGAAATGATCAAGGGTGTGGAAGAGCTAGAAGATTAAAGGAAGCAGAAAGAACTGGGATTCCTCAAAACCAATTCAGGGGAATGCTTTTTTCATACAACCCATAAGAAGGATGTGGGCTGCTGTGAATAGCTCTGAAGCCATAAAGTCCCCAGCATTCAGTAAGGCACCAAACAGGCTCACCCCAAAATCCAGAATACTAAAGGCAGCAGTTGGCATTTACTTGCAAAGGAGCAGAAAACCTCCTACTTTAGTTCTGTAATGAACCTCTCATTCCTAAAGACTGAAGAGAGCCCTTCATGACCTATCTATCTACCATAGAGTTTCCTGTATCTTTTCCTGGAGCATCAGCGCCTACCACCTACCATTAATCTGTCACAGAAGGCTTTGATTTAGCAGTTCCTTCTGCATTTAATGGAAAGAAAAAAATATTCCCAAGGCTCATCTCTCAACTAGAGTGAATCACCCTGGGGGGAGCCTCCTTCCATAGACAGGGATGTGAAACCACACACTGCTGATGGCCACTGCCAAAACTACAGCAGAGCAGGACACCAAACCCTTGCTCCTGTGTCATCAGTCCTGGATTGTTCTCATTCTGCCAAGCCTACATGTTCGTCTCTTGCATCGAGATATCAGGCTGCCTTTTGAAGACTGACTATCTCTTGCTACTTCCACTGGGATGTTGTAACTTTACCTGCGCAGTTTCATCTCGCCCATGGTTTACCAGGAGGAGGGTGGGCAACTCACAATTATCACTGAGCTAAGATCTGGCCCTTGCTGAAGTACATCAGGTAACACAGCTGCCATGCAGGCTACTGCTTGAATTGACATACCTGATACATGTTTCTTTTCTTTCCAGATCTACTGATAGCTCTCTGTTAGATACATATTCATATTTTAAATTAGATAGTCAAGAGAGAATAAAAAAATCAACAGATCAACGGTATGACAGATTATTTCACCCTGCTTTACATTTTTTCGAACATGCTACATTCAAGAATTTTTGTTTTATCGTTGAGCAAGTGCAAAACGAACCCTCAATTCTTAAACACATATGTGGAAGTCAAAAAGCTTTGTGCCTAAAACGTTCCACACAGTTACCCAACAGCTACGACTAACCCGTTTATAATCCAGCTTTGCTAATAGATAATTATACTTAAATATGGCAAAAGTACTAAGATTGGTTTCTGAATGAATCATGTCTGTATGAACAATATTATCTTTAGTATTTTAATAAGCTGGTTTCTGAAAGTTGCCAACCGCTGACAGATAGATTAATACAATAAACTTGTAACGACTCACAGCAGGTCAGTGGTCTGAAAACTACTAAGAATATTCTCAACAGCCCCCAGCGACTCTGGAAGAAGCTGATATAGTTCCTTCGGTTTCTGGGGTTTTCAGCTGCAGACTAGCAACTGATACTGTCCAATGCATAGTAAAGTCTCCAAATTCAGTTCTTACAGCCAGCTGGGTACATAACTTATGACCTGAAAGGCACCTATGATGCTTGACAAAGATATTTTTATTGGGGTATTTATACCAGCATTTCTTGAAAGGAAAAACATGTCTCTAGTTTATTAGGGTGGATAATTTGATTTCAGCCTGTAATCTTCAGTTATTCTAAAAGCTTTTGTTTGCTCTGGGAATCTCTGCCATACAGTGGTTTTATTTTTTCTGGAGAAAAGAAGACAATGTACTTTCTTGTCAACACAAGTTAAAATAATTCCTGTACATGATCTCACTCTTCAAATCTCTTCAGTGCTAATGAGATGTGTACGCACACATACCAAAGTAAAACATTTCCCGTGTAACACTGAAGAGGAGATCAGATGGAGCAAACTCCTGAGGTCCTAGAGCAACTAAAGAGAACATACGATTTCTTCTGATATGCAGAGATTACCATCTGCCTATCACAGAATGATAGAACAGAACAATCTAGAGATGGTAATTTTTTGGAGGCCTTTCTTCTCTCTGAGGCCTTCAACTGTCCCAATGAAAAAGATTAAGGAAAAGTAAAAAGCCATGCTAAAAGCTCTCCAAATTATTCAGTGATCATTAGGTGGTTTTATTAGTTAGGCTAGTAGCTTTCTTTTCAGCCACAAATGTTTGAGTTTATTAAGTATCTCAGTCAGGACAAATAAACTAGTACTTGGCTGAAATCATGATTGCTCTGCAGATTCTGTACCAACGGGGGAATACAACATTTTAAATGTGTGTTCACAGAACTGAATGTGTTTTTCATATAGACATTTCAGGAAAGGGCATATATAAATAATGTGTAATACAATCTAAATTGCTAGCTTGAATCTGAGAAAGGGCTATTAATGGACATGTGGCACAATAGCAATTTTCTACCTCAACTGTATTGCAGTCATGGAAAATTCTGTTGAAAGCATCTGGCTATGAAATCAATTACACTTTATAAATTAGGCTTGCTTTCACTCCAAAGGCTGGGTTTGAAGCATGCCTTTGGGCTGTGCAGAATTCTTACTTTTAATGCATGGGCACTGAGTGCAGGATTTTGCCTTCAACACTGAAGGGCCATCAATGTGGTCAAATACTGGGTCCAATAGTGCAGGCAAAAGAGCTTGGAGAGGTGCCTGAGAGCTCTGCTCTGTGAAGAGGCTGGGTATTTGCATGTAGTACAGGCGACATGGCCTGAGCCAGATGCACAGAAAACTGACAAGCTCAAACATATTCAATCGATTTTAGAAGGCTTTAGCACTCTTTGACAGTGGTTGGATGTGGATTAGAGTTAAGCAGTGCAAAAGCCTCAGTTTTGGACACTTACCTGTTTTGCACATTCTAGGTCTTTGTCAAGGAATGCCTTAAGGCAGTGGCCCTGATCAAAAGCTGAGGTATAACATCTCAGTTACATTTGGATATCACGATGTACAACCTGGGGATTTTACAGGCACTTAAGTGAGGGGGTAACCCCCAAATCATGTGTGAACAAAGATACAGGGATGAAGAATAGTGTTCAAATTTTTAAGGACTGATTTGGAAATGGTATGATTTAGCTTGTGTTTTGAGGAATTTGAGCTTTGTTGTTTCCTGGAAGTTCAATGGGGCAGTTGGGTTTCATTATTCCAATTACTGACTTGATTAATATATATATACACTTCCAGGAATAAGTATCACAAACTTTTCAGAAAAAAAAACCAAGAGAATAAAAAAGAAAGTAAATTTTGAAAATTTCATTTCAAGATTACTTTTGTGATTTTAGGTTGGCCTGTTGTGATAGTACAAGGGGCAATAATTTTAAACTAAAAGAGGAAAGATTTATACTGGATATAAGGAAGAACTTTTTCACAATGAGGGTGGTGAAACACTGGCACAAGCTGCCCCATCCCTGGAAACACTTGAGGTCAAGTTGGATAGGACTCTGTGCAACCTCATCTAGTTGAAGATGCTCCTCCTCGTTACAGGGGCTTGACCTTTAAAGGCTCCTTCCAACCCAAACTATTCTATGATTCTATGATTTTTTTAATGCTTTCTGGTTTTGAAAAGTCTCACACCTGCATTGGACAGGTGAGATCGATGACCTTACGGAAGGGTTAAATTGCTTTAAGTGAGATAAATATCAAAGTCCTGTGCTGTGCGTAGTTTCCATTGCAAAGCAGTACAAAGATTCATCACTTGCGTGATTTAGATTACTTAAGTTAATAAGAATGGGTTTGCTGAGATTTAAAGCAAAATATTCCAAGATTACAGACAGGGGACTTACGGAATAAATTGAATGCAAACCCAGCAGCATAAGTGTGTTTCTAATATATATTTTTTTTAAACCTGCCACAACACTGAAACATCAATGTGACAATACAGTTGTTCTGTTAAGGCCCTCTGTGTAGAATTTTTTTCCTCCAGTTGCATACTCCTGTGTTGTCAAATGCCTATGTGAACCCATAAAAATCACCCAGATCAGAAAGGCCGGGCAGAAAGAAATCTGATGTGAGATTTTTTGCTTTCATAGAAAAAACTTTTCTATCTCCCTACTGATTTTTACTTATAGTTATGTTATTCCTCACTATTTTTACTTTCTCATTGGCATTTTACTTCCATCATCTGGAACAGCTCAGCAGAACACAGAGAGGTGCAATGTAGCTACACCACATAGAAGTGTATGCATGAATATACATATCCACAGCCACATACAGCAGGTTTTGTCACTGCCCCTCTTGCCCTACCCTTCTTTTCTACTGGTGCATTTAATTTGAAATGGCAATGTGCGTGATGATTAGCTCCTTGCTGTGCCGCCACAGGGGTTTCTTCCCTCAGGGCTGGCAGCAATTTTTAGAAGAACCTTGTGGGAACATGCACGGCTCTTGCTCAGCTAATCAGAGGAGAGAATGAGGTATGTCCTCTGCTTCCAGAAAGAACCGTTGCAAAGGAGGAATGAATTTGCCCCATTCTCTGATGAATTATAGCTCCTCTCCATCTGGCTTCTTCATGAACGAAATCACAGGCCTTCCTTCGCTTCCCATTTAGATGTGAATGTCTTACTGCTCAGCATACATCCTCTCTCCTTACCTTTCTGCTTTCAGAACCCCTCTGTCTGCTCTCTAGAGCTCTTCTGCTACCTCCTGACTGTCAGGTTTTAATCCACATTGGTTCAGCTCCTCCTCATGCTCCTCTTCAAGGCCAGGCTGGATGGGGCTTTGAGCAGCCTGCTCTAGTGGGAGATGTCCCCGCCCATGACAGGGGATTGGAACTCGATGATCTTTCAGGTCCCTTCCGATTCTAACCATTCTATGACTCTTTCAGTCTACCTGAACACAATCACCATTCCTGTTCTTTCTCCTCTAATTACCACTCTCCTTTTCACTTTCAGCAGAATCTTCGCATTTTTATACAATTCTAGCAAAGCCACTGTAGTTGGAAACATTAGGAACACAGTGACAGTCCTGGCAGTGGAAGAGTCTCCTCAGAACACTGGTACAGTTACTGTTACTTGCCCCATTTACACCTCACTGAAGAAAAGCTGTTTAACGTGCAGTAGTATCAATACTATAGCAGGGAGAGGGAACCAGAAAAATTCAGTTTTTTCCTCCATAGAGCCTGTATGCTTATCCTCTGTATTCACCATGACTCCTTTTCTTAGGCTTTATAAATTGTTGGACATCTCTCATTATTTTTAGCTACCCCTCTTTCACGTCTGCCTGTTCTCCCTCATTCTGTGCCTATAATGAGCTCGTTGCTGCTACACCTCCCTATTCTACTTAAGTTTGCTTCTTTAGCAAAACTTTCATGGTTCTGTTAAAGAAGTATGACTTCTTATTTCAGTCTGTCAGCTACTACGTAATTTACTTGTATAACAGATTTAATATTATTTTGGAAACTTATTTGGAAAACCACTGAATACACCATACTGATACCCAGAAGGCAAGTTCCTCCTGCAGCACAGCCAGGGTGAGAAAAGTAACTGCTTCTTCTGTTAATATTTTTTGCATGGTTACTACTGTGGCTAAAAACATGAGACAATAAGGGATACATCTCAGAAACAGCACAAGATTTTAGAAATTACCACTTCTCTCAGGAGTCAATTAGTTAAAACACCACTAAGAATGGTTTCATCACAGTAAAGTGAGAATTGCTTTTACATTAAAAGGCAATGTTAAAAGGTACATTCAGAAATTGGCTAAATCAGGTGTAAGGTTATGTAAATAAATGACAAGTTTTCATCCTCTTAGAGTTTAAAATATATAGAAATCTAAGCTTGACTGTCTTTGATACAATCAGTTTACATCAGTTTAGCAAATTAATATAAAAACATCCTAGCATCCCAGGAAGAAATCTTGTTTCCAGGGTGCTATTATTATTAAAGTACTTCCAACTTTTGCTTTGCTGACACTGAGCCAGACTGTATCACACTATTCAGGCTTTATGACCCATTATCAAATGCCTCTTTATAAATTAAAAAACACAACAAACCAAATCACAAAATCCCACGAGCAAAAAAAATCTCACTGCTTTTCATAGATTATGACGTGATTTTAAAAGTTCTCCTGCTATAGATATGCTAAAAACGATATATTAATTTTTTCCCAGCTTTCTTCCTACTGTATTCTACCTCTCCTGATTCAGGTGGGCTGGAGAACACAGTAATTGGAAAAGAGATCTGGTAAAAAATGAGAACAAGAGGAGGCCCACCCCCACTCCCAGTAGAAGTGACTAGAAAAATTTCCATTACCTTTTGCCATCTCAGCATCCAGATACAAAACAGCTTAGGATTTCAAATAGAATAGTCCCAATTTTCCTTGGGCTGAATGTCAACCACTGTATTCAAACATGATTCTATTATGCCTGTTCTCCAGTTTGCATTCTGGTGCCTGCCCACATCTTCTCATACTTCTCTGACTTTAGTTGTATCCAACAACAATCTGATTTTAAAAATCACCCAGAAACACCACAACAAAACCATCATTCAGTATTCCTGGCTGAAAGGTGGTAGAAAAAGAAACATTGCAGTATTGTTTTTAAACAGTGAATGCTAGTTTGACCACAGATAAGTATTTTTATATATATATATGTACATAAATACACATACACAATCTCTATATACACATTATAAATATAATAAGAAAATATTGAAAAATATTAATTTTGCTCAAATACCTGATTGAAGTGGACTAATATTCTCTTGCATTTATGTGACCTATCCCATTGGTAGGACAGCCTTGCTAGAAGCCCTAAAATCTACAATACTTGCAATTGTTAAAAACAGAGAGTCTGTCTTTCTGACAGTCACCTTGTGCCACACCAAGAAGTTAGGTTGGAGGTGGGCCCTCATATCTCAGCATCAGGTTGAAGGACCGAGCAAAGTTGTTGGCTCGTGTGCAGCTGTAGGGCAGGGGCAGGAGGAAGGCCAGGAGCAGGAGGAGCAAGAGGAGTAGTTGGAATGGTAGTGCTGCCCAGCACACTCGACGCAGGAATGAGCACACACCTCCAGAGCGCTTCTGAAAGACACAAACCAAAGAGCAACTCAGAGAAAGGAGACCTAGGGAGGTGCATTTCAAATACACAGAAGAGGGGTAGAACAACCCATGTTGTCCTTGCCCCGAGATCCAGCCTGGGTGGTTGGTACACTGCAGCTGACTGAAGCTGGTGCTTAAACAGTTTTTCTTACGAGAATATTTCACACTCTTCCAGAATTCATTGCTGAAAACTGTTGTCTTCTAGGAGGAGAACACTGCTGACTTTCTAGCAGAAGAAAACAATTGACTATAAGTCCATTTTCCAATTATAAACGTTCAAACCAAAACTGATGACTGGTCTCTTCCCAATCAGGATAGGGCACAGAAGCTCTGTGTTAGTAACTCCTCTGTCAGTAAGACAGGAGTGCCGGTGCCCAGAAAAGAGGAGCCAGCCTTCTCAGCAGAAAGGAGTTTAGCTTGCAGATCCACCTCACTGTCATCTCCCCAGCTGCAATCGGCTCTTCGGACCCTGACTTTGAGGTCCATGGGGCTACAAGCCAGAGAAAAGACCTTGCAGGGCAGCTTGCCTCAATACCTACCTCTTTACCATGTGTCCTGGTTTGAGGACCAAGACACCATGCCCATCTTAAACTTATGTGATGCAAGCGAATGAGAGAAAACACAACACTGACAGCAAAGGGGACATTAAAGTATTGCTGAGCAGTCACAAAAGGGACACACTACAGCACCACCATGAACAGGCCATGGAAAACATCATATAGTGTTCCATCTATACAGAAAGAAGCCTTTCCCAGGTTCCAGAAGTCATGGACTAGTTTGCCTGTATTAACAAGTTTAGTTCTGTTGGTGGATGACCAAATTAGAGATACCTCTGCTTCAGGACAATTCAAACCATGTTCTTTCTTCTACCTCTAAGGTGTAATAAGACATAATAGGACATAATGCTGATGTTTAAAGGGTAGAATCCTGTGACTGGCTGTTCAATAGTTCATTATGGCTGGAGCTCTCAAAAATATTCTTAGAAACTCAAACTAGAAATTTTAAGTCCACCTCTCACTGACACAGCTGTGAGAAGGCCTGCCAGCCTTCCTAGCAGCACTTAAAACTTCTCTTTTACAGCTGTCAATGCTTCAGCACCAGTTTTGAAAGCTGTTTCAATCTGAAACTATTCTTTCATTGCCAGAGCAGCTGCAACACCTGTCTTCCCAGTTACCTCCTCCTGCCTATGAACTGCTGGGAAATGGTGGGCTTTTCCAGTTGTGCTTCAGCTCCATTCCTGCTACAGCCCAGGAAGCAGGCATCTCATGGTTGCTCGGGTTTGTTGTTGCCTTTCCACAATGACCACACTGCCAATTAGTCACTCATGTTTTTCCAACCCCAATTCTTTTACTGCTCCAGCATTTGATTCAGAGCAGGCCACTGACTCTGCTCTCATCTCTAAAGCAAAAACTATTAATGCAACCCCAAGAAACAGGATGAGATTGAAATGTTATTTATTAAATGCCTTGGTTTTAGATCTACTGGAAGGAGGTGTAAAATAGTATTGCTTGTCAAAAGCTCATCCTGCAGAGAGAATTAATGTGAAATGGCTTTATTAAGAAGCTAGTATTTGCTCTCCTTGGAGCTTTCTGTGGGTAAGATACTCGGGCTAACCACAGAAGATCCTAGCATTAGAAAAGTCTGTGGAGGGATATTTGCCTGAGGGCAAAACTTCAGAGAAGGCAAAATATTTTGTCTTTATCTGCTGCTTCTCTCCCACCTGCTTGCTGGGTTTATAGGCATTTGTGTTTGATGAACTTTTGTCTTTGCTGTCCAGCTTCTCTGTTTTGTTTGATCACACAGGAAGGTCAGAATCTTGCATTTCTAACTCCATTTGTTGCCATGGGAATGACTCTGCGATCACAAACATGGTATTATGATGTCTCTGCAGGACTGAAGATGAGGCACACAGAAGCTGTGAGGGTTTGGTGCTTTCAGCAAATTTGCAATGATAAGCTCTTAATATATGAGGGCCCCAACCCGCACACACTGAAATCCATGGGAGATTTACCATTAACTTCAGTGTCTGCAGCAGGATTATGCACAGAGACAACTAAATAAAGTCAGGATTGGGAACTACTTATTCATGGAGTTCAGCAGACACCCTTACAAATGGATTCATTACTTAAACGCCCAGGTTCTGGTGTCCTTGTGCACATGAAACCTACATTATTCTGTTGCTTTGTGCTTGCTGGAGCAATTGGTGACACAATTTATATATGTTTCTTTTTGTTGTTAGTACTACTAGAGGTGTAATAGTTAAAGGATAGAAAATTTTGAAGGAGACACAGCAAACTAATAGAAGTTGGAAAAAGCATGGAAGGTTTTGGGCACTGACTCCCTCTGACTGTGAAAAAAGCAGTGCTTCAATTTTACTAAGACTAAGTCAAAGTATTTTTGTGAGAGGGAGATGATTTCAGGCTGTGGTGGCCTGAGACTATGGCAGCAACAGGGAATTCAGGAGGCCACGGTTCAAACCTCTGTTCTCCTGGGCTTAAAGTGATCAGGGCTGTACAATTCTACGTGGAATCAGGACCACACTCTCAACCCTTTAGCACATCATTCTGGGTTAGAAAAGGACAGTCTGACACAGTTTCACCTTTGCAAAAGACAGTTAGAACATTTCATTTCCATATGAGATCAAAGGTGGGAACCACAACCCTTGCTACCCACTGGAATTCCCCAATCGGTAATGGCATTGGTACAGCTACTACCCGGCACCCGCAGTGCCTGCAGTGTGTGTGTCAGATCTAGGCTACACAAAATATTCTGAAATCAAATCTTCCTCTGAGGAAAACTGGCAAAGCTCCAGTGAAGTCAACAGAACTTTAATTTCCACCATCTTAGAATAACAACTGGAATACCTGGGTATCGAGCCAAAGTGTCAGAGATATTTTTGAAACACACATGGAAAAGGAATAGGTTGACATTTAAAAAGAAAATATACTTTTAAAGTTCACCATCAAGGATAAATGTCCTCCCTCTTTTCCCTCAAAATACCAGGACAAGCAAGGACTGTCAAGGGGTAGACGGCTGTGTTTTGTGTAATGCTAAATGCATGCTTGTTACCAAATGAACTGCACTGGCTGTGAACATTCACATTTGTACTTGATTCATGTTGGGGCATTTGAATGACAAGCATCGATTTAGATCTAGGGAGTCCTCAGCACTTAAATCTGTTTGCAGTTAATAACTCCTTACCAAATGCACCGTGAAAAATCACTTGGATGGGAAACAGCAGAAAAGCACTTTAGAACTTGCTACATAATATTCCTGTGTAAGTTGCTGAAGTGTTTAACTAAAAACCAGTGCACTCCCTGGTTTGCTATTGACCACATTCCAGGATACATGAAAACACACAGTTAATCTAGCTGCTTGAGAGAGGAGAGGAATATAGCATTTTATACTGTGCTCATTAGTGGGTTTTTGCTGCTGCTTGTATGTCACCAGCATGCCTGACAAACATCATACCTGTACCACTGCACTGTGAGCCAGCAGAGAAAAAAAGATTTAGTCTGGATTCATTCCTCTTACCTTAGAGCATTTCACTGAGGGACTATGCTGGGAAATGCACTGCTACCTGAAACCTCCTGCCCTCTCCGTGGATAAAGGGACCTAGTGTCCTACAGATGCTGTACAAAGATGCCAACAGCCATGTCACTTCATTCCAGTGCTGTACCCAGCCCAAGTATCCTATATTCTACAGCAAATGGTCCAGATGCATGGGGACTAAGGCAAGCATAAATAACTTCTCTTTAACATTCTCAGCTGTCAACTACTTTCAACTCGGGCTGTTCCCTGAGCCTGATGTAGCTTCTCCCTCTAGTTAACACTCAGTGAACCTTTCTTCCAGATGCTTGTCCAGTTTCCTCTTGAACCTATACAAACTATACAAAGTCCTCAATATCCTTAAGTTAGGAGTTCCACAGGTCAACCAACTGGCAAGAAGAACAGCTCCCTTGTGTTAGCTTTGAACCTGGCTGAAAGGTTTTTCTTGTGGAAGAGATGGAGAGTCAACCCCCACCTACACTCTCTACACCATGCATAATTTTTTAACTCCCTGAGTTAAATGCTTAGACAGGATGAATCCAGGGCTACCTCCACAGGGGGAAGATCACAACATAATAAGCTATAGCAACAGGGACAGAGAAAAGTACATCTGAATAGGAAGAACTGGTAAGCCTTGGAAAGGATCACCTACATAGATACCAATTCTACTGGTTCATTATTCCTCTGAGAATAAACCAAGCTGCCAGGAAGGCTGTAGCAGCAGCTTACCATACGGCCCTTTCATTCTGGATAGGAGCATGATGTCATCAAGCACCATCACTGTCTTTGGTAAAGCAGATGCCTTATAAGTGAAATTTTGTCTCTGCAAGGCCCCAAGTTCCTGCCACTTGAGATCCCACTGGGTACTAATTCAGTTGCCATGCACAGGGGCAGGTTATTGCCAACAAGAAGGGATCACTTTCAGGGGGAGCACAGGCTGCTCTGTTGAACTAAAGCAAATTGGGTTTTTACTTCAGTGTGAGATAGGTTTGGAGCTGGGGGCCTCAACAGTTCTCAACTCAGAGCAATCAGAATTCCTCTCTAAGATAAGCAACATATTGCAAATCACAGCTGGTCTTCTCAAGAGGGAAGTAATTTGGAGGAGCTGGATACTACCATTGCTATAGAACTGAATGTCCAACATGCTCTTGGGCAAAGCTGTGGCTCATTCCCAAACATCACAGCAGGAACTAAGAGCTGGATACTGTTGATCAGAGGTCCTCTGCAAAAGGATACCGAACCACTGCGTTCAGAGCTATACTCTCCTAAATGCAAATGCTACTCAGGTTAGGGAATCAGCAGTGAGGAATTAATAAGAATGGCTGGGGGACCCCTTTGAGTCCTGGGCTTATCTTTCTCCATCTCCTAAAGAGCCACCTGAATGAAGGTGCTGAAGGGAGGTTAACTGAGGTCACACAAGCAATTTTAGCTCTGGCATTTTCTATCTTCAGATTGCTTGACCTTCCAACCTTAACACTCTTTTCAATTCTGAAGAGCCTAAGTGTATGTACATAAATAACTAAGTACACAGGCAAATTACAGGCTTTGTTTTTTCCCTTAGGGGAGATTCTGTGGACTATCTCAACACAGCTGGATGATAAGCTAGAATCTTTGATGAAGGCTTCATTTAAAAGAAAGAGAAAACAAGGAAAAGCCAGCAGTTTGTATCAGAGGTTTCAGCAGTCACATATGGCAGATATTTCAGAATTTCTGCTGCAAAGTTGCTTAGAACTAAGTACTGTGCCATATGCTACTGTGACACAAACAGATTTATAAAGGTTAGCTTCTGTGTGCATATACAACATGACAAGCTTTTAGGAGAAGCATGCCACAGGACAAGGGCTACAGCCTGATCTGTTAAAGCAGCACTGATTTCTGCAATTCTCCAGGCCTAAGCAAGCAGAAAAGGTCCCTGGTTTGGTCCCATATTCAGCACATACGCAGTGGAAACTGCCTTCTTTTTATCTGGAAAGTGTTTGATACGTGACAAAAGCTAGGAAGCACCGTGGAAGATTAGAAAAGTAGTAGGTATGATGGGTCGTTAAAACTATCTTAGTTCTGTGCTATAAGAATATGGAAGGTCAAACTTCCCATGAGGTAATTTTGCGGCACATTTTCATATCCAACAGCAGGCAGTGAGTTACACTTCATTTCTTAAGCATCACAATTGAAGTATCTGACAAAGTTTCAGAATGGGCAAGAGGTTTTTAAACCAATTGTACTAGTTTTGGCTGGGATAGCATTAGCTTTCTTCAAGAGCAGCTTGCATGGGGCTATGTTCTGGATTTGTGACGAGAACATCACTGATAACATACCCCTGTTTTAGTCATTGCTGAGCTGCACGTACACAGTGTCAAGGCCTTTTCTGCTCCTCACACCACTCTGCCAGTGAGGAGGCTGGGGGGGGGGCACAAGAAGTTGGGAGGGTACACAGCTGGGACAGCTGACCCCAACTGGCCAAAGGGATATTTCCCACCATATGACAACATGCTCAGCAATAAAAACTGGGGAGTGTGTTTTACCATGACTGCCATTGCTCAGGGACTTGGATGGGCATCGGTCTGCTGTTGGTGAACAACTGGGGTTTTTTTTGTATTGCTTATTTTTCTTGGTTTTATTTTTCATTTACTTATTAAATTGTCTTTATCCCAACCCACGAGTTTTCTCACTTTTACCCTTTTGAATCTCTCCTCTATCCCACTGCAGGGGCAGTTGAAGTGAGTGAGCAGTTGTGAGGGGCTGAGCTGCTCATTGCATTCAATTAAAAACACAGGAAGACTCCGCTACTTTTAAATACACTTACAAGCAATACAATTTATTCCAATAAATATATTTGGTGCTTAGGAGCAATGCTATGCTGTACTACTTTTGGAAGAAGAGTTATCAGCAACTAGTAATTGGATGATATTTCAAGTCAGCATATCTGAAATTCAGTAGGAGACATCAGAGTTCTACATTTATTCAGGAAGGCAGAGAAGTAGAATGGCTCTGCTCAATTTCCAACTCCCACTCATCCTTGCAATTTGAAATAACCTAATTAAAATTGGGCATAGAATGAATAAAAACTGAAATAAAGACAACATGTTCTGGAACCTGTAGAAGACACTACTGGTATAAAAAAATGGTTTATCATGTCTTATTAAGTGATAACACATATTGTATTTCCAGATGCTTTACCAGTGACTTCTCTCAAGTCAAGATTAAACTTGTCTTAAATTTCAGCAGTTACTATGCATAATTTGAATACTACTTGCATTTTACTTAAATAATTTCAAAATGTGATACCTTACTTAAAAAAAACCCACAATGCGTATACAATTTGAGGTATTGATTACAAGGATTTTTCCTACCATGTTTCTTACAGTAGCATTAGAAACATTTTTCAAGTATATATCAGAAATCAGTTTCATTCTGCTATTGGTCAATAGATCTCTCTCTTGTTACCTTTCAGTGAGGAGGTAAAATTACATAAATCACTCTAAGGTATCTCCTTGGTGAAAATCTGCAAATACTTCACAACACGGTAGGCTACTGAAGGACGCACTTTTCCACCAAAGCAAGCAGGGACCAGGAACCACATACCTAGCTAACACCACGTTAACATTAACAGAAAGTAAGAACAAGATGTCCTGGGAAGCAAGAGCTCCTCTCCATATTTCACCTGCACTGCTGCAGAACGCGAGCATTGGCAAGGCACAGATGAGGCAGAATGAGATAAAAGACCAACAGAGAATCCCTGTTTTCTAGCACTTTTTGAAAGCTGTAATACAGATTGGTGAACAATATTAAATGTAGAGGCAGGCAGTCTCACAGTAACGTGAAGGGGTGCTCGTGGGCCTGCTGGAGAAGAAACAGGATGATGCTGTCTGGCATACTTAACATCATACTTAGCAGTGCATCAAAATTAGGAAGAGGCAGTAAAGGTTTTTCAGCTTTTTACTTTTTTGCCTAAGTTTCCTTTCTGAGCAAATATCATTGCTGAGGGAAAATAACCTTATCTGCTAATTTTTGATGGTAAGATGCCCATCTTTCTGTATTTCAGCCATGGTATAATTCCTAAAGCAGACAGGCCCGGTGATGAAAAAAATACAGAGAGACGTCCCTCTATCTATAAAAGAGATAATGAAAACTGAGGGAAAGATACTTTTTAATGAGCCTTTTTCATTTCACTAAGAATTGTACAGAAAATTTCAAGTGGCTAACACCCAGCAGGACTTCAGGAAAACAAATGGGTCACATACTTTCAATAGAGAGGCACCACTAACACATTTCACTACTATGAAGACACAATGCCGTGCATTTCTGCAATATGCCATGAAGAATTCCTGTCATATCTGCACTTGGGCACATTATTGTTTTCTTCCTGGCAAGCTCTGGCAGCTCTTGCTTTGCACAGTTTCCTGAATGACTGCGTTAATTTGATTGAATCCAGATCAATGGTGTCTCTAAATAAGATTAAATTACACGTTCCTTCTGTCTGTGTGCTACAGGAGATTACTCTTAGCAGAATCTCAAAGGAAGCAATTAGCTGACCACTGATGCAATGAATCCTAATTATTTTGTTTGTACAAACAATAAAGCCAGAATCATTTGTTTAGCAAAGAAGTGTAATTACTCTGAGCACTCGAGAAAATAAATCAAACAGTGCTACCTAGGCCTGTAAATAATGAGCCTTTGACTTCATATTTATGCTAAGAATGCTTACAGAATATTTTCAAGTAGCTGGGAGCCAACCTTTGAAAGTAACATTTATCATAGTTATTATTGAGTGTTTGCTCGATTATGTCCTTGGGTGTGCTAGGTGCCCTGCAGAAATATCCATCTACATTGCCCTGTCACTGGCACCTGCTAAAAATTCACTGCAGCCAGTGCAATTTCCTGCAACTGTTTTTTGTTAATCAACAAGAAGTCACTCACATCGTGATCATTAGCCTGTACTGCTCCTAAGGGCACCAGTGGAAAAGCACATTACTATACATGGAGCAGGCTCTATTCTACCCAACATTTGGCCAAGCAGCCTAGAAATGGAAGAAAACCATAAGGCAATGGAAGGAAACTGACCGCAGCTGGGTCTTCCCCTTCTCCAGGTTGATCTGCTGCTACTGCAAAATATTCCCAGCTCAAACAGGAGAGACAAGCAGAGTTGTGGGGGACCTCATGTTGCAGAAAGCAGAGATCAGTCCAAAAATACATGAAATTCTGCCACTCCTCATGCTTTTGTGTGACCCAAAAGCATGACGGGGGCAGACAAGTTAGAAATAACCTGGTCCCGTTGCATACAAACTTGCTGGATGTTGCAAGCGCAGTGATGCAGGTCCCAATCACATGTACCTTCTGCAGATACCAACTCCCAAGATCAGCTATTCTCTCATGGTTTCCTTCACCATGGTTTCAAAAGTACATTCAAAACATACAACAATATTTTGCCTAATCTTTCTTTCATTTCTATCCACACTTTAGGTGTTAAATCTGAACTTAATATAAACTGCAAAGCCACAACTTCTGCAGTTGGTTTGCTTTTCCTCTCCTCTCAGCCTGAACAGCAACGCACCCAAAGGGATCAGTGTTATTTTCTGGTTCCCTTAAGTGCTGCTCAACAATCTTACAGCAACACAGGCTCACACTCTGATAAAAGCCTTAGCCTGAGTGAAAAAAAGACACCTCTGTTTACCGCACTTAGATTCTCATTGTTTAAATATGGAATGAGTGCTCTGAAGTCACCAAAACTGCACTGAAGTGAGCAAGGTGCAAGTAACTGCAACATGTCCTGGGCTGAAGGGAAACTGCAAATCACCTGTTGGTGCAATGGGAGCCATTTCAGTCATGCTTATGAGGTATTTCAGTTCTTCGCTCCTTCCCACCCTGAGCTGTTTCTCTTTGTTTGTGTTCAGTAGCTATTAAAAACTCATAGAAGGCTTTTTTTGGTCTCTTGCTGTAGGCCTAATTGACAAACGTTTGCTGTATGCTATTATGTTATTCCTTCAGAACAGTTAAGAAGGAATAAATATCACCTAGCCTGAGGCAGGTGGAGAGATGAATTAACAAGTGATAGCTAATTGTGCAGTGGAGTTGGGTTTATGCCTAAAGCTTTTGTTTTGTGACCCAACCAAATAACACAAAAGCAGAGAATACTTTGTTCAGTCTACTGAAATATCCCTGTAGGCCTGTTCTAGGGAAAAGCAGCATTACCAAATGTTTGGCCACCTCTATATCAAGTATTAATTTTTTTTTTTTTTTTCCAGCCAACAGTACTGAACAATTAATGCTGAGCCAGATGGACAAGAACATAAAATCTTTGGATGTTTTCAGGGAGGCTGAAGCGCGACCAAAGCTATTCAGGGGATGTATGAAAGCTACTAAAACTTAAATTGGTCAGTATTTTGCTGGGGGGAAAATATTGGAGAAGCTACTCAGCATTTGAATACTGGAGGGATACCTCTTCAGAATGAGAAAAGTCTCAATATCTGGCCATACTGGAAGAGCATTGTACTGTACCCTTTAACTACTGGTCTCTTCTAAAGAGTTGTTGCAAAAGGAGAAATTAAGGGTACTGGTCTCTTCTAAAGAGATGTTGCAAAAGGAGAAATTAAGGGTTTGATTTAGCTTAAGATTATTATGTGATGATGTTCCTGCAACACATTATTCATCCTGTGTGTTGGGTAAATAAAGTCTTTTTCTATTCTTCTGAGAACAAACAGAAAGGGAGCGGACAGTACAAAGTAGAAGCTAAGAGTGTCTATATAGCAAGGAAATTGTGTCAGAGAGAAAAGACTCAGTTCAACACCGCTCAGGTCAACAGAAAAACTCGTCAGCTATGAAAACGGGATGACAAATGCTGCTTGGGTTTAATCAGAAACTGGCATCATTTTGTTTTCTTTAAGCTTCTCCTTATCATCTCCTGTACTGCTTCTGTTTCCTATGTCATCACTGCCAAAAGAAAATCCTTCACAGGAGGAATTCCTCTGCTTAGAATAAGGATTTAGTCTAATAACATTAGACAAATCTCTTGACTTTCTCTGGTTTTCTGCATTTGAAAGAAAGCGGGCTGAATTATCCAAAGCATTTTTTTCAGAAGTGTCTGAAGAACTAGAAGTCCCATTTTCAAAATGATTTTAGGCATTTGATCCCTAAATCTTTTCAAGGGAGATTTGGGCTCTTCCTTAGCCTCTTTTGAAAAATGAATTAAGTTAATATAGCATGTATACGTATAAAAACTAGTTCTCCTACTCTCCCAGGAGACGGATATTTAACTTCTAGAGACACTAGAGATACAGTAAGCATAGCTCAAGAGTAAACACCCTTTAATATTTTTCCTTTTAAAATCTTGCTATTTAAGAGAGACTCTTAATAAGCAAATTAATCTAAAGAATCTCTAGAAAAGTTTCACTTAAAACAAAATGCCTGATCGAGTATTTTTTAGCTTTATGATAGGAAATTATCATACCTTTCTGAATCTGTCAGGTTCTTCCAAAGATCCAGGACTCTGTTTAAAAGGAAAAAAAAAAAAGGGGTGGGGGTGGAAATAATAATGAATTTAACATCCCAGTGGAACCTATAAATGAGTATTCACCTCACAAGGGACGTTTCTTTCAAATTCATGGTCACCTGGATGAAGTGAACCAGCAGGAGATTTTTTTAATGAGCTTTTTAACGCACATTAGTCAGAAAGCTGAAATATTTTCAGATTCTTGACCATTTGAATCGGATAAGTAGTTCTTCCAGCAATAGCCTTCACTTTACTGACACCTATTGGCTGTATTTATGCTTACATGAGGTCTTGGTCAACAGTTTAACTCATTATAATCCATGGCAAACAATTCTTAGAAATCTGCTCTTTATTAACAGAGGTCATGCTTACCTTCCGTGCACTTTAAAGGATTTGTACTCTAAGTAAGATTTGGATTTTAAGACAAAATTTGCCAAAGCAGAAAATTTTCAGGTGCCTCAAAATTTAGGTGTTCGAGTTCAGATACCCTGCATACAGAAATACCAAATGCATACCTTTAAAGGCTAATCCTCTGATTATGGTATCTTGAATGCATAATGTAAGTAGTTAAGCTAGAAAAATCTTAATTAATAATTATGTATGTTTATGTTAAGAGCATGGGATTATCTTTAGCATGCCCTGGATTATCTTATATATGGGGATAAAAATTCTACCATCCTTAGCATGTCTTACGTACAATAGCTCAGTAATTTCTTTAATCATTTGGATCTTTCATTAAAATACCTCCTCTTCATTTAATTCCAAATCCTTATCCCATAAAGACAATTGCAAAAAAACCTGTGTCTTTCTGTGCAAAGTTACTTTCTGAGTCAGTTCAATCACTGATCACTGTTTCACAGCAGGAGACACGAATAATGAACACGAACTATTATATTCACACATAACACAAATAATTACAGGAACTATTGAAAAAATAATTCAATGGAGAAAGTTGTGAGGAGATAGGGCAAAAACCCAGAAATCCATGTGACCAGCAATAGGTGTAATATCCAAGATATTCCACACACAAACAAGTCACAGATCCAAAATGCATGCAACTTTGACAACAGGCAATTGTTGCTCTGTTTTGAACCTTCTGGTTTGAGAAATATTTGGAGCATTGCTTACAAAGGGAAAAAGACAGAACATAGCTTTTATTTTAACACAAGAATATTTGTGCTCATCTTTATAAATACATGGCTATTTTTGTTCTGGTTTTGAGAGCATTTACTAAGGGAGGTTTTAATTAAGCAGACAGACATATGTAATGTTGTATTATGACTAGCAATGTGGAGCAACCTAAAAGAGCAATGGCAGAGAACAGCAACAGTGAATTGAGTGCTGTCACCTACCGGTGAACTCATGTATTCTTTCAGTTTAGATTTGTAGAGCATCCATCGGTAACGCAGGTCCTCCAGATCTTCAGAATTTTCAATGAAAGGCTGAAGATCAAGAAGGTCCTCAAAAAGACTCTGACCATCAGGCACACGAGACTGCAGCTCCTGCAGGCAAAGACAAGGTCAGCAGCAACTCAGAATTCAAGAAGGCCCAACTTTTTACATCTAGCATTCAAAAGAACAGTGGTACTAAATCACACTACTGGCTACCCTGGAATATTGTATTTATTTTTTTTTTAACGCTTTTTTGGCCTGAAATACTATAAAAGGGTCAGTTCATCTGAAGGACTCCTGTAGCCTTGGATATTTCTGTTTAATTTCTTACAGCATCCATTCTCGTTGTCTCTGGCTACATTCAACAGAAAGAGTGAGGCCAAATACCTGACACTGATTTTAATCAGGTTCTTTTAATGAATACCTTTGCCATTACCACACTAGAAATTTCCAGTCCAACAGGTAGATGCCAAGCTGGTCCCTCCCTTTCTACCACTCCGGCTCTGGCAGATCTTTCTTAGTAGAAGGTGTGAAATACTTGTCCTAAACTCCTGAGCTTCATCTACTCCAGAGTCTCTGAGACTCCTAAAGCAGACAGTGTAGTATTTGAGGGGGATTTTTTTTGGGGGGGAGGGGGGATTGGGGTGCTGTTGGTGTTGGTTAGTTTTGTGGTGTTTCATTTGTTTGTTTTTTCTAGGTTGGTTGGTTGGTTTGTTTGGGTGGGGTTTTTTGTTGTTCTTGGTTTTGGTTGGATTTTTTTTTTTAGAATTCTGAAAGAATGCACTAATTGTAATCTTTGTCTCTATCTCTATCCCCTAAATACTAACCTGCAGTTTGCTCTGACGTGCCTTAATTTCCTCTGGGGAAGATGAAGTCACAGCAAGAATTTTGGTCAGTTGGGTGTTTTCTCCTTGTAACCACTCTTCAAAGTCATGTAGGAGCTTCAAGTGGCTGCTTGAATGTTGCCCTTCTATTGTTTCCTAGGATACAGAACAGGAACAAAAAAGCCCTTACTGCTATATCAAATGTTTCCTCTGAAGACCTGAGCAGAAGGTCTTAACCTCCAACTTTGTAACCCATAATATTTGATAAAGCAATAAAATTGTTCTTGTGAAGCTGATATGCAGGCAGATACAGAGGCCCCCTCTCACCTGCTTATGGTTCCGATACATATCTAAATGAGGGAAGATAGGTCCAGGCATCCATCTGCTGTCCACAAATGCTATGTTTTTCTTCTTATCAGCCACTGGTCTATTTAACTGCCACTTTTTGAGAAGACTTGAAAACAAAAACCCAGAGACATGAGTGCAGTGAAACATCTAGTGATGAGACATTCACACTTTGAGGGGGGCTAAGGGGAACATTGTACTATTATTATTATTATTATACTATTATTACTCTAAATAGCACTATTGCTATTAAAGTTATTTCCAACATATTTTTAACAAAATAAGATCAAGACAGGAGTGTCTCAAAGCAGCACCTGTCCTCTACTTGTAACATTTCCAGCGGTACTGTTGCTTGGTTTTTTCTCTTATTCAGGGGACCAAAAATTACTGCCTTGACAATATACCTTCCTATCTGGTAACAGCAGGCAACACAATCAATTAATCATTTAATTTTTACATTTATTCTGACACTATGTCTGGATATATTCACATACATAGTGCAGTATAAATCTTTAATACAGACTAGCAAACATGAGCAGCAATCAGACGCTGCACAATGAGGGCAAAATAAATTAAGCCCACATCTATCAGCTAAGAGAGGATTTTAGCTCTGTTTATGCTGCAGGTTTGCAAATGACACAAATCCCAGTGCAGATATAGCCTGGGATAGTTATTTCCAGATCAGACAGCAAGGAAAACAGGAAGGTGAGGCAGAACAGCAGAAGTCACCCAGTCTATGTACTATTTCCTCTGACTTGAACTGGCAGTACAAGGGTGAGCCGTGACCTGAGGAGACTACTCCAAGCGTGAGGTAAAGGCAGCTTCCCAGGCTGATCTAAAACATTCTCTAAAATGGTTTTCTTGAAAGTAATGATTTCCAGTTTATAAACAATTAAATAAAACCTCATCTTGCTCATTGCATTGTAACATAGCTCATTGCTTTCACAGTACAGAGCATAAAGCATCACGTGTGTCTGGTCATATAGCAGTAAAGAGGGTCCCCTTGAAGGGACATGAGGAAGATGTACATTAATACTTACCCAGCTGCCTTCTCCTTCAGTGATCTCCATGACTCCTTCAGCTGATCCAGCTCTGCCTGGACATGGGCAGTCTCCTCTGGGGAAGAATTTTCCATGACCAGCTGGCCATGAGCTTCCACAAGGTGCAGCTGGACCTCCTTATCTGGAAACTCAGCTAGCCATTTCTGAAACGTACAGTCCTTACAGTTACTTCTAGGTATCCTGGGTAAAGCAGAGGCTATGTCAGACTGAAGGCCATGTTCAGTCCAGGACTATGCTGGTTCTGTTGGCACTAGCTAGAACATACCTAGCGGGAAAAAAAATACGCTGTGGATTCCTGCAAAGAGCCAACATAGGTCAAACAGCTGATGGCTAAACTTAAAGGGTGCAAGATGTCAATGCATCCCTTCTGTAGCCTTCCCATAAAGTATCTTGGTCTCCCATATGAAGGCAAAAGCTGCCAGCTAAGGTAACCTGCCAGAGTGAATCTAGCATGCAAAATACTGCTACACAGGGAAAATGTAGCAGCTGTGGAATGGCTCAATTCAACACAGTATAAGGTCAGCTACCACAGTAGTAAAGTTCAATGTATCATTGAGTACATGCAGGCAAAGATAGGTATTGTCCAGAGAGATCACTCTGGCAGGAAGAGCTCCTTTTAAAACCACCTGTCCTTTGGTAATACTTTATCCACGTCAACAGTTCTTAGCCGTTTCTCACTGTCCTAGCTCTACATCCCACAACAGAGGGCAAAGGAGGGAGGCAGCAGCAACCAACAGTTACTGCAAGAGGAACAAACTATCATTAATCTCCCCAACCAGGAAACCCTCACTAGAAAACCCCTCTCCTTAATGTCTTAATGCTGCAAAGTGAATAATTAACATCCTACACCAAGATGCTTTTCTCACCTCCAGGTCTGCCAACCTGCCCTCAGTGTTCTGCTCTTCATCAGCACCCTGGTAGGAGTCAAACTTCTCTGTGGTTACTGTGATCCACCGTTGGAGGTCAGAGAGCTTGTCATTATACGCCCAGTGCTTCTGAACATGCTCTTCACGCTGTTTTATCATCACCTGCAAATGACAAAAATGTCAGTACCTAAACACAGACAAAAAGCAGTTTCATTACTGGATCTAACACTGTGACTTCTGGCACAGAATCTCATTGGCAAAAGGGAAAAAATCCAGCTGCTAATGACATGCAAAAAAAGTTTGTCCTTTAGCCTTAGTGGCATGGAAAATACCTACAAGCTCCTGCAGGCCTGAATTCAGCCACACGGGAGGGGGGCATTATGTACTAGAATAGCTCTCTTCAGCTGAAACAGAATAAAGAATATGTTGGAATTTTTTTCCCCCAGTCAGTATTAAATACCTATCATACTCCCTGAATCGGAAATGACTGTACAGACTTTCTTGGCAAAAATCAAATTCAGCAACAAATGGAATTATTGAGATGGAAACAAGAATTCCATAGTGCATATTAGGGTAATACACTTTATCAGATGTAGTTTTACAGTCACCTGCTTAACTAAGGTGATTTCACAAGCTCTTCTTCTGAGACTGCTTTGGAAGGTCATTTTATAGTTATGTTTAAACTAGAAAAAGCCTCAGGTCAACACAAATATTCAGGCAACGACAACTCATCTCTCATAAACTTTTCAGTCACAAAGCTATTAAAAAAAAAATCAGTTTGGTACAAGACCACTATTCAGGAATCTGTGATCCACGATAATATAAATATGAGGTCTTTTGGTCAGAAATCTCAGGCTCACTCCAGAAATAATTTATATAGATGTAAAATCTGTGTGGATGGTATCCTATCCCAAAGGGAAATCATGTTACAGACAATCAGAAAATCCTGGAAGAGTTACCAAATTCCTAAGAATTCTTCCCCTGAAATGAAAATATCTGTCACTCAAAGCACATAATCTCATATGCTCAAAGATTTTTAAGATTTTTTAAATAGTGGCAACTGACAACTCAGGCAACTAAAAACTCTTCCTTATTACCTCCAATGATCTCTTCAGGGCCTGAGAGTCAGACGAAAGCTGGTTCATTTCATGCCTGTGTGTGGTATTTGACTGAACAAGCTTCTCTACTGCCTCCATCTGAATCCCAAGCTCTGCCAAGTCATCTTGGATCATCTGCAGAGGAAAAGACAGATTCCATATGGGTAATGTGCTAGATGTGGTGGGGATCTCCATGAAACACAGATTAAGAGTAGATTAATTTGACAGTGTGAGGAGAAAAAAACATAACCAGAAGAACACTCACTGTCTTTAAGAAAATTAATTGTTTTGATGTCTAGGAGTAAATGTTTTCTTCAGATTGCCTGTGGAGGGAAAGACCAGGGTCGCACAAGGACCTACACAGAACTGGAAGTGAGGGTGGCTGCTGAGGCATGGGCAGCAGGGGCAGATTTAAACAAGGAGTAAACGGCACCAACAGTCACTCACCAGACATGGCCATTAGCCAGAGCGTGGTGAGGCCCAGTTAACAGAGGAGGGTATGGAAAGCTCCATAGGGGAGTTCAGGTGGGGCAAGGAGCTCAGCCATGGTGTCTACCCTGCAGAAAATTGTGTCTTCTGCACTTGCCAGAGCAGAAGTAGCCACACAGACAGAGCTGCCATGTAAGCATACAGCCACCCAGGTCTCAGGCTGCAAGAAGCGCTTTAACTTCTCATGGCTAATGGATGGTAGAAGGGATGATAGCTGTGTGAGGTGCAACCAGGTGGAGGATCTACTCAACCTGGTGGCAGAGTTAAAAGAAGATCATCTTACCAACAAGAAGCGGCTGGTGGGAAATGCCAAGCACAAGGGTAGCTTTGGCTGCAGTGATGATGAAATGGTAGAGTTCAGGATCCTTAGGGCATCAAGGAAGGTGCACAACAAACTCACTACCCTGGACTTCAGGAGAGCAGACTAGGGACTCTTGACGGATCTGCTTGCCAGGGTAATATGAGATAAAGCACTGGAGTGGCGAGGGGCCCTTAGGAAGCTGGTTAGTATTCAAGGATCACCTCCTCCAAGCTCAGGAACAGTGAATGCCAAGAAAGATGAGTCAGGCAAAAATTCCAGGAGGTCTGCACGGATAAACAAGGAGTTCCTGGCCAAGCTCAAAAGCAAAAAGAAGGCCTACAGAGGTGGAAGCAAGGACAGGTAGCCTGGGAGGATAGGTAGCCTGGGAGGAATACAGAGAAACTGTTTGAGCCGCCAGGCATGCTAAAGCCCAGATAGAATTAAATCTGCCAGGGACAAGAAGAAAAACTTCTATAAGTACGTCAGAGAGAAAGGAAAGGCCAGGGAAGACATGGGCCTTCTCCAGAAGGGAACAGGAGACCTGGTCACCCAGGTTATAGAGAAGGCTGAGGTACTGAATGATTTGTTTGCCTCAGTCTTCACCAGCAAGGGGTGAAGTTGCAGAAGGCAAAAAGAGGGGTGGTGAGATAAAGAACTGCCCACTGTAGGAGATCAGGTTTGAGAACATCTAAGTAACCTGAAAGTACGTAAGTCCATGGGACCTGATGAAAGCCATCCATGGGTCCTGAGGGAGCTGGCAGATGAAGTTGCTAAGCTGCTTTCCATTATATCTGAAAAGTCCTGGCACCTTCCTTCTGGTGAAGTTCCCACTGATGAAAAGGAAAACATGACCTTCATTTTCAAAAATAGAAAAAAGGGTGACCTGAGGAACTATAGGCTGGTCAGTCTCACCTCTGTGCCTGGAAAGATAATAGAACCGATCCTCCTGGAATTTCTGGTAAGGAACATGGAAAATAATGAGGTGACTGGTGACATCAAACATGGCTTCCGAACAGCAAGTCATACCTGACAAATCTGGTGGCTTTCTACAACAGTTAAGAGGATAGTCATCTACCTGGACTTATGCAAAGTGTTTGACACTGTCCCATGTGACACCCTGGTCTCTTAATGGGAAGGAGATGGACTTGATGAATGGACCACATGGTGGATAAGAAACTGGTTAGATGGCCACACTCAAAGGGTTCGGGTCAATGGCTTGATGTCCACATGGAAACCAGTAATGAGTGGTGCTCCTCAGGGGCTGGAACTGGAACCAGTGCTGTTCAACATCTTTGTCAGAGACATGGACAGTAGGATTGAGTGCTGCTTCAGCAAGTTTGCTGGTAATACCAAGTTGTATAGCACAGCAGACACGCTGGAGGGAAAGGATGCCACCCAAAGGGACCTGCACAGGCTTGAGAGGTGGCCCCATTCAAACCTCATAAAGTTTAACCAGGACAAGTGCAAGGTCCTGCACCTGGGACATGGCAATTCCAAGCACAAATACAGGCTGGGTGGAGAATGGATTGAGAGCAGCCCTGAGGAGAAGGACCTGGGGATGCTGGTGGATGAGAAGCTCAACATGAGCTGGCAATGTGTGCTCACAGCCCAGACAGCCAACAGCATCCTGGACTGCATCGAAAGAAGCATGGCCAGCAGGTCGCAGGAGATGATTCTACCCCTGTTNCCTGAGGAACTATAGGCTGGTCAGTCTCACCTCTGTGCCTGGAAAGATAATAGAACCGATCCTCCTGGAATTTCTGGTAAGGAACATGGAAAATAATGAGGTGACTGGTGACATCAAACATGGCTTCCGAACAGCAAGTCATACCTGACAAATCTGGTGGCTTTCTACAACAGTTAAGAGGATAGTCATCTACCTGGACTTATGCAAAGTGTTTGACACTGTCCCATGTGACACCCTGGTCTCTTAATGGGAAGGAGATGGACTTGATGAATGGACCACATGGTGGATAAGAAACTGGTTAGATGGCCACACTCAAAGGGTTCGGGTCAATGGCTTGATGTCCACATGGAAACCAGTAATGAGTGGTGCTCCTCAGGGGCTGGAACTGGAACCAGTGCTGTTCAACATCTTTGTCAGAGACATGGACAGTAGGATTGAGTGCTGCTTCAGCAAGTTTGCTGGTAATACCAAGTTGTATAGCACAGCAGACACGCTGGAGGGAAAGGATGCCACCCAAAGGGACCTGCACAGGCTTGAGAGGTGGCCCCATTCAAACCTCATAAAGTTTAACCAGGACAAGTGCAAGGTCCTGCACCTGGGACATGGCAATTCCAAGCACAAATACAGGCTGGGTGGAGAATGGATTGAGAGCAGCCCTGAGGAGAAGGACCTGGGGATGCTGGTGGATGAGAAGCTCAACATGAGTTGGCAATGTGTGCTCACAGCCCAGACAGCCAACAGCATCCTGGACTGCATCGAAAGAAGCATGGCCAGCAGGTCGCAGGAGATGATTCTACCCCTGTTCTCTGCTCTCATGAAACCCCACCTGGAGTACTGTGTTCCGCTTTGGAGTCCTCAGCAGTGGAAAGACATGGACCTGTTGGAACAGGTCCGGCAGAGGGCCACGATGACGATCAGAGGGCTGGAGCATCTCTCCTATGAGGACAGGCTGAGAGAGTTGGGCTTGTTTAGCCTGGAGAAGAGGAGGCTCCAGGGAGACCTTATAGTAGCCTTCCAGTACCTAAAGGGGGCCTACAGTTCAGATGGGAAAAGACTATGAGGAAGCGTAGTGATAGGACAAGGGGTGAGGGTTTTAAACTGAAAAAGGACAGATTTAGATTAGACATTAGGAAGAAATTCTTTACTGTGAGGGTGGTGAGACACTGGAACAGGTTGCCCAGGGAAGCTGTGGACGCCCCTTCCTTAGAAGTGTTCAAGACTAGGCTGAATGGGGCTTTGAGGAAACTGGTCCAGTGGAAGGTGTCCCTGCCCATGACAGGGGGGTTGTAACAAGATGATCTTTAAGGTCCTTTCCAACCCAAACCATTCTATGATTCTGTTTCTGACAGAAATGGCTGGATGTCCTTAGATGTTACCAGTTGATAACAAAGATGGCAAGTTGCTAAGAAGCTGCCAAGGGAGACATAGCATAATTGGCTAAGTACTACGAAGAACTATAGTGATAACACCCCTGTGGTCACCAAGGGTGAAGTGGCACCATACAGTTGAATCACCATAGCTTACTATGGTGAAAAGGAAGAGCCATATCCCCTCTCTACTCTCCTCCTGCTCTTCTCTCCCCTCTCCTAGGTATGTTGTCCCACTGGATGCCTTGAATAGGCTCTGTTGCATGTTAGACCCTTTGCTGAACCACTTCAAAACACTGACCAAGTGGAAAATCCATTGATTATTTTTTCCTCTTCTTGGCCAGCTGCATCAGCCCATGGAGTAAATCCAGAAGATGTCAAAAGCTGTGACAAGCAGGAAGCAGGGGATGCAGAAGGAGGTGAGACAATGGGAACCCCCTGCTTTTGGAGGCAATTATATTGGTTCAGGTTATCTTGTGCAGTTTCACTTGCAGTGAGAAGTATCAGCTATTTTCTCTAGCAGTAAAACTAGACCAAGGTGTGGCACCAATATCTTCCAGCTGCTTGTTCCTTCCCTCGAGTCCAGTTTGCCAGTTCTTCAGTTGCACTGCTTCAGTTTAATTTACTGCCTGCTATAAACTGGACCAAATGAAATTATCTAACAACCGATCAATTGAGGGGACAAGGTACTGAATTCCTAATTCTAATAAAATATGAACAAATGAGACCATAAGTAACTTAGAATATCACAGTCAAACGTTGCTGTAAAGTACCTGAAGTCTCTGGAGTTGTGTCTTTTTACCCAAAAGGTCAGGCTGTGGTTCCTTCTCTAGATCTAATTTGGCTTTGATGGCAGATAATTTCTTCTGCAAAGGTGCAAAACCATCATCAAAGTCCTTATGTTGTGATATCAAATTCTAGATGGAGAAAGAGGAAAAAACCTTAATATAGCATTCAACATACATACCTTGGCATTATCTTTTGCCACTGTCCATTTCATACTCAGAATGAATACCAAGCTACTCTATGCAACAGACCACAAATTTATCTGAATATTTGATCAACTTTGAAAAATTGATTTGGCACAGCTGATTAGTACTAAATTTATATCTATAAAAGCGGTTTAGTAAAAGATTGATCATTGTCTTTTTCACAGGCAAAGACTCTACATGGGCTTTGAAGCTCACCTGGAGTTTGCTTTTGCTTTGCAGTAGACCTGTGTGTAGGATTTCTCTCTCCTTTGAAGCTTCAGCTACTTCTTGCAGGAAAGTCTTTGCTGTTTCCTCACCAAGGATACTGCTTAGCAAATCTTTCTTCAGCTGTAACGTCATCAACTTCTCTTTGAACTGGGAGCTTTCAGCTAAGGCAACCTAAAGGAGAAAAATTCTTCCAGTGAAATCGTAACAAAAAGTATAAATAAAAATTACGTAACTGTATTATTCTCACCCAAGTCACACAACCAAAGCAGTATGACAAAGCCAGGTAAAACCAGCATGCTAGGCTGACAACGGGTATCAGAAGGTACCTGGACAATGCCCACTTAAAGGAAAAGTCTTCCTGACAATGGTAGGACCACCAGGGCTGCATCTGTTTTGTGAATGGAAATGGAGGAAAGCTGTACTATAGAAAGAGTTATCTGTGCAGAGCAGAGGCCTAAACAACCAACAGAAAGGACAGCTTGAATCCTCATCCTGAGGATAAACTCCAGCCCTGTTCAGACACATTTATTCTGGAGATCACACAGATGACAAAGTAGCAAACACCTTCCTCGGCACATGCATAAATAATGTGTTTTAATCCCACAACCACATTACTACTCACTTCTTAACGAAGTCCACAGACCTCCCATCCAGAGAGATTTGGACTAACGCTAAGCAACATTGTCATCATTGCAGAAGACATCTAGCACTTCAATTCAGCCAACTGAGTTGGCAACTCCAACTAACCAAACGGAGGGTAGAAAATAAGATGTTCTGCTACAGCTAGAGTTAACTATTGACCTCTATCCTGTGGGGTTTCCCGCCATGCTGGAAAGGCCCTTCCAGCTGCTGCTGTCTGGCAGCTGTACGCAGGCAGCTGCTGGCAAAGCTTGGGCAAACACAAAGCAAGTCTCAATTTCTGAACTTAGTAACAGGTTTACTACCTCAATGTGAGCCAGTGCTGGCTCAGGAGTCTCCAGGAGCATCTGGACCGATAGCTTCCACTGTTCAAAATCTTGCAGGGGGTTTTGGAAGAGTCGTCTCAGTTGGGTTTCTGTATCAGTGCTCATTTTGGATGTCTTGCCTCTGACACTGCAAGGATAAAGTGACGGCTGAGGGAAGGATTACGAAGAAATCCAAGTCCAAATATCCTATTCATCAAGGCATGAATTAACACAATACTCATGTGTAAACTGTATCCAACACAAAAGCCTCAGTCTCTTTTACTGTCTGAGCCTGGTGCTCCGTACAGACAGCTGCTCTGTCACTCAGAGGCATTCGACAAAACTTTATTTAGACGCCCTAGGACACATTTGGCTCTTGTGCAACTGTGTATTAGGAATAACTTTGACTTTCTAGCAGCCAGCAGTCTCTTTCTAGCAGCCTTGTATGTGATCTTTCTTGGCTGCTATCACCATTATGATTTTACAAATTTTATTATTGGAGCAGTCTCACTGACCAACGGGAGGAACAAGCCAAGAGCGTCTAGAAATTAACTGCAGTTGCCTGTATTATGTTGCATGTTACCAAGTGTTTGTTCCTTTAAAAAAATTATCACCCTATGTCATCTATAAAAAGAGGAAAATACATATTTTTCAGATATACAGTTTTTAAATTTACCACTTGTATTTATATTAATATATAGGTGATTCTGATAAAGCTTTGTATTTATATACATGACTACACATACATACATAGGTGTGCATGTATGTGTACATATATATTGAAAGAAGAAATAAAATCAGCACACATTCAATAAATATCCAGGCTTCTCTTCTAAAAGCTTATCCAAAATACAGCTGAGTAACAAGGCCTAGCAGTGACACACCCCATGCAGCTGCCTCCTGTTTTTCTCAGCTTTCCTGACCGCCCAGTTTGCAGAATCCTATTTGACGTAGCAGATGCAGCCCAAACTATAAGTTCACACAGGAATAGGATCCTGCAAATTCACAAGATAGGCAAGAGCAATGCCAATCAAGATTAATAGTGCCTTTCTATAAAACCAGAAACAATCATCTTACCTGGGTCACTGGGACGTTACGGGGCTAAACAAAGGCAAGCAGAGGCCAAAAGCTCCGTAAATAGAAAGTTCTGATATTACATGTCCGTTGCCATTTGCTCTCCTGCCTGCCAGGCTCAGCATGAAGCTGCCAGACTTTGCAAAGAAGCTTTAAGAGAGAAGTTGGCAAAAGAGCAGCTGCCATTTTCTAATCAGAGGCAAGTCCCCAGCCTTCTCTGCTGCTCTTTCGACATTGTTTACTAGTTAGATTTTAAACTGAAATACTTTCCCATCATGACCTATAACCCTTCCAGCAGGACAGCACATTGCACACTGGGCAGAGGAAAATAAGCTTGGATACAGTAAAAAAACTGACCTTTCTTTTTCCTTAAAAAAAAAAAAAGATCCTTTCTTCTAGTTTGCAAAATCTGCTGCAGCTTCTTTACTTCCTGATTCCAGGCAGCCTGGAAACGGAAACACTGAAGTCTGGGGAGAGGCTAAACTTTCAGAGTTTCCAACCCAAGGCAAGTTGGAAACAGGAATCATGCATATGTGCCACCAGGAGAAGGGGAATAAGCTCTGCCAAGTAATTGCTAAGGCTGATGAGTCACCACAACAAACTCAATAAGGGAGGGCCGTAATTCTTCTGAACCATTTACTACTACAGCTCCTGTCCTGATTTTCTAGTTGCTGTCATGAAAGGCAAGCAAAATACAGAAATTATTATTATAAAATGCTAAGAAGATCAAATTAGCTGCCAACAATCTAATTTTCTTTGAACCATACACAACATTAATGATGCAAGATTGTTGCTTGAAAATGGCCAGCAGCCTACAGATCCCCGCAAATGGATAAAATTACAGGTTTACTGAAATGTGGGGGTGGACGAACAGCCTTTCTTTTCTACTCATCACTTACAATTAGATGGCATATCACTTTTTTTCTTAGGCCCTTGTTAATCCCTTCAGTGTCTCAGAGAAGATACTACCTTTCATATTGCTGTATTGCAGAGACAACACTGTCAGCATGTGGCTGCACATCTGGGGAAAACCGTAGCAGTTCCTTAAGTTGAGCCTTCAGCCTCTCAACCTTGGACTCTTCTGCGGCCAGAGCTGCTCTTGTTGCCTTAATCATAAAAATAATGAACAGATCACACCTTTGTAGTGTCTGGCACATGAAATGAAAAGATAAGGCTGTCTCTCGGGGTATTCACAAGTCCCCTTTCTGCTGCCTTTCTTTCCTATTTGTAAAGAATATGGACTTTGTTAAGGCAGAAACCATTTGCAGGAACAGTTTTGTTCCTGCAGGCTCTCTCTCCTCTCCTCCCGCTGCCTAACCTCTGCAATGTTCCATTTGAACAGAGTGAATCACAAACAGGCCCAGTTTCAGTTCACTGATTGAAGTATATAAGATAAGATGCATTTTTGAGCAGTCTTAACTGCATCTGTTTGCATGGTCAGATCTTTATCAAAAACTCACATATACAGAATGTTAATTGTTGAGTGACATAGGGAAACAAAACCCAACAAAAACCATGCAAATGTAGCTGGACTGAACCAGTCTGTATTTTGTGGATCCTTTTTGCATACACTTTTCCCAGTTAGCCCTGCTTAGTTCTAGACATGCAAATAGCAATGAAAGGCATTTTGAGAAGAGACGATAAATGCAAAACCAACCCTTGAGAGGAAATGAATAGTAAAAATTATTACCTATCGTATGCATGACAAATTTTTTTCCACTTGTTTTTGCCACAGATTGATTTTGGTGTAAATATTTAATTGCTAAAAACTTGAGCCTTGTTAGGAATGAAGATGTGTTTAACAGTAGAGGACATGGCTACCCACCTTATACAGATTAAGGATATAATATGGAAAAATAGCCTCACCAAATGCCCCAGAAAAAAGTGTATTTGTATGTATATTTATTTGTATATACTGTGAAGCATTATTTTTTCTGCTTCTTTTTAAGCAGACCAAATTATGGTGTTTGCTCTATATTGTGCTCATTTTTGCTTATGGTCCAGACACAAACTGCAACACACCCTCCAATCTTGCTCCCTCTGTGCAGAGTGAAATACAGGTTAAATTCCACTGCTCCTATTCAGGTTTTCTTCAGTCTGCTTCATACACACTTGTACTCTTTTCTTAACACCTTTAACCAATGAGAAGGGCACCTGGTGGATGTGACTATGCATGTTCAATCTATGACTGCACTTGATCCTGCTGATTTTAGGCATACAAAGGATATCAACTTACATTGCATTTTCTCCACAGAGTTACAAACTCATCTTCAGTCTTTTCCTCTTTGCCAGGATCCAGGTAATTTTCTAGTCTCTGTAAATCTTTTCTCAGCTCCTGGACATCTGCTTCTAATTGTCTGGCTTGCAACTCATAGGCACTTTCAGACTCTTGTATCTTGAGCAATCTCTCCTCCTCCTCACTACTCAGCAGTTTCAACATCTCCAAGGCTTTTCTTAGCTCTTCAAGTTCATCCTTCATTCTCTCAGCTCCAAGTGGGGAAGTGTTCTGAATCACCTCTGCACACTGATTTTCAAGGTGCTTCCATTTCTTTCCACCACTCCTAATGTTTTTGGTGATTTCCTGCAGAAAGAAGGTTAATAAAGATTAGCTGCAGGAATGGGAAGTTGGGGAAAAAAGATGAAAGCAGTAGGAAAGAAAGACTATCTCTCCTGGTTGTACACATTTTGTTTTTCACTTCCCATTTCAAAGTATGTCGTTTTTCAAGTGATCAGAAGCCAGGGTTGGTCATCTGACTGCCTTCTGAGTAATACTAACTGCCATGATTCTGAAAAGAATGGCTTGATTTTCATAAATACTTGACAGCCGAGGTCCCTGACAAAGAAAACAGGAGCTACAGGCATTAGGAAACACTAATAGTCAGATCTCTGAGAGATTTAAAATTAAACAGTTTAAGCAGTGGTGTCAAATATTTTGACACCATTCTCAAGACTGGTATTTTTATCACCAGCTCTAAACTCTCAAAACATGTGAGCCTTCAGGCTCTACTTTGATTGTGTTTACCAAATATTCCTCATTTAAACAAATTTAAAGGGCAAAGAAAGAATCACATAATAGTAGGAGATCAGGCTTTAAGAAAAACAAAACAGGGGGAACCAACTAAAACAGTTTTAGGACCCGAAAGAATTCTTCTCCTCTAGCTTATGTTACAATCACCACCTTAGTATTTTTTCTGTGCAGTTCTTTTTTGAGCACATCCTTGTGTGGTTTGAGAAACATACACACAATACTAGCTCCCAGTTAAAACTATATTGTTTAAGAACCTTCAGTGTCTTTAACTTGTCCTCCACTGAAGACTTGGTTTCTTCTCCAATGCAGCAGTTTAATCTTTGGGTCACACCGTTCAGCCACAATTGAAACTGGTTGACATTAGCGTTGTACTGTTCATGTTCCTTGGTTATCTTTTCAAGCAGTTTCACTCTGCTCTGTAACAAGAAACATCAGAAGCTGTGAGGACAGTGCTTATCTGGCTCTTTTTCCTTTACGCTAACCCAGAATTTATAAACAAGAGTCCTTTCCACAAGCCCTGATAGCAGTTGTCCTCTGCAGGAATTCACAGTTCACCTCAAGAAACAGGACACAAAAGGCATAAAGGCTTATCCCCGTCTGGGTCATGCTACAGGCTCTCAATGGCTAATCTCTGCAAAGGTCCTCTCTGGTGAATTTCTAGCCTCTTCTTTCCAAAACTTAGAATCATAGAATCATCTAATTTGAAAGGGACCTTTAAGATCATGGAGTCCAACCATTAACATAACACTGCCAAGTTACCACTAAACTATGTCCCTGAGCACCATGGCTACTCATCTTTTAAATACCTCCTGGGATGGTGATTTAACCATTTCCTTAGGCAACTTCTTCCAATGCTTAATAACCCTATCTGTGAGGAAATTTTTCCTAATATGTCTTAAACCTCCCCTGGTGAAACTTGAGTCCATTTCCTCTTGTCCTATTGCTTGTTACTTCAGAGAAGAGACCAACCCCTATCTCACTACAGCCTCCTTTCAGGTAATTGTAGAGAGTGATAAGGTCTCCCCTCAGCCTCCTTTTCTCCAGGCTAAACAACCCCAGCCCCCTGAGTTGCTCCTCACAGGACGTGTGCTCTTGATCCCTGACCAGCTTCATTGCCCTTCTCTGAACACACTCCAGCACCTCAATGTCCTTCTTGTAGTGAGGGGCCCAAAACTGAACACAATGCTTGAGATAGTGCCTCACAGTGCCGAATACAGAGGGACAATCACTTCCCTACACCTGCTGGCCACACTCTTCTGATACAGGGCAGGATGCTGTTGGTCACCTGGGAACACTGCTGTCTCATATTCAGCCGGCTGTAAACCAACACCCCCAGGTCTTTCCTATTCTCTCATTAGAAAAAGAAAGGAGACAGAAGACTGATTCTGGTTTTGCCCTTGGGAGACAAGGACTTATATTCCTCACAGGTTAAAAACAAAGATGAGCACACAGATTGAATTTGCCTATCTGTCAAAATGAGAGTAGGAAAGACTGTCCTAGGGGCATGCAGATTGTTTCTAAGTGTCCATTGCACTGTCCAGAAAGTGACCATCAACTTCCAAGGCATCCTTAGAAATCACATAGCCCAGGTACATTCATACTTACTCAATTAGCAGATCACAAACTACCCTGTAGTGGTACTGCAGACCCTGGAAGCAAATTTAAGCCTATAGGAAGCAGATTTAATTTTCCAAGTTACTGTGTGTGTTCTCTATAACCAACAATTGCTGATCCCATGAGGGCCTGTGCATCATGAGTTGCTCCCCACCGATCCAGTCTGACAGCCTCCACCAGGCAGTCATGTTTTCTCTGACTACCTGTGTTTGTCAGCTGAAGTTTAGACCTTGCTGAGGAAATCTTACACAAAACATGAGGAATTTTGTTTTTGATGTTTCACTAAATAATATCCAACTTAAGCATTATTTCCTACAAAGTCAGACTGATTTTTTTCTTGCCCTTCACTAGGTGGCATGAAGAGAAATTGAGCCACACTACAGTTACATTAGAAAACAAATTGTTCCTTGTGCAATCCATTTAGTGCTTGCAGCACTCCTGACAGTCTTTGCTGTCACAGACAACAGGCTGAGTTTCATTTTGCATAATATGGGACATATCCTGTGCCTCTGAGCAGAACTTGATCCCAGCTGCCCTCCGTGGACAGCAGATGCAGTGGTGGGAAGAGTTTCAAAGTCCCCTCTGCGCTTCTCTTGTCTCTGTGAGGCTCTGGGCACATCCCCACAGCTGTCAACCTGCCTAAGGTGGCAGTGGGCCATTGCCATCCTGTCAACCTTTCTCCATCCAGGCCAGCAGAAGGATGGCATGAGCATCAGTCACCAAAGACAGATTTCCCATGTGATGTCGTGTGGTGGTCCCTCTTGGACTTTGCCCTTCACTTTTGGGACAGGTTATGCTCATGGCACAGTACAAAGCCACCACTCCTGGTGGCACCACATCAGTCTGCTTTCCACACTGCCACTGCAATTTCTGCTGACTTGAGCAAATCAAAAGTGACTGCCCTAAAGTTAGTTGACTTGCTTTGGGACAATAAAAGGACAGTGAAGGGACAACTGCTTCCCATTGAGGATGAAATGGTGCCCACTTATTAGGGCAGGACCTTTAATAGCGGCACCTATGCAAACATGGGTTTGGATGAGACCAAAAAGCAGAATTATGAATATAGACTTCTGTGGCCAAGATGTATCCAGCAGAACACCTAACTTCTTTGCTAAATCACCTTGCCTGGGTTCTCAAATCCACAGCAGTGCATACAGGTTAAAGATTATCATCTTGACCTGAAGAATGCCATCTTATAGTGGTATAAATGGGCCAAACATTGAAGTGTGACAAGTCAGCTCAAGCTTATTGATTCTAAGGACTTAGGTTAATTTGTTGCACTCACAGAGGCTTCTTCGTCAGAAGAACAAAGCAGAGCTATTATTAAACTCTGAAGTATTATGCTAAAATGTAGAGGGTTAAAAATGAAGTCAAAATGACCCACCCCTAACCAGGCTATTCAGCCAAAACAAAGGATCACACAGTTTGGATACTCCTGCTGGTCTATGAGGTCAAGGAAGTGACGCCATGGATCTGGACAGACTGTGATAGCTGTCAAACAAAAGGCTTACCAAAAGCTGGCTGAGGACTCCCTCCCCCCAGAGGTTAGGCAGGGAAACTTTATAATGATGGAAAATACGGTATCACTTGCTTCTGTTAGGTTAGCTGTTTGAGAAGAATGGTGTTAAACTCCATCTCCACATGCACTTGGTTAATGCCAACGGCATTTAAGTAAGGACACGGTCCTGGAAAGAGTGAGAGCACTGACAGGAAAGCAATGGGTTTGCCACCAGCTGCAGAGGAGGAGATGTATCTGGGTAGGCTATGTCCTGGGTATTCAAGGAGGGTGGATGAGGCACAGGAAACCCTCTCCCCTAAGCTCCCCTTACAGTCAGCAAAGGCAAAGCAGCCTCCTCTGGAAGGCAATCTGGAGCACATAAAGGAAGTTCCTGCTTTGAATCCCATTGCAGCATCTTGAGTAGAGGCCAGAAAGCCCATGTAGCTTTTAGTGTTAGCTCTAGGGTATGTGAGGATTGGCATTATAAATATCTAGGTTTCAATTAACAGAGACAACATGAACTGAATTTCATTTGATGTGCTCAGACATTTCATATATTTGACTACATATCAAGATACTGTATATCATAACTTTTATTATCATTTTCATCATCATTTATGCTAAAACCCAAAAGCATTAACCTCTGCATACTGTTAGTCTACTAGGGAAGGGAAAGCATATAGGAAATGGCTGTCACATCTAAATATATCCCTGTCAATGTAATTTAAAGAAGATTATGTGCTTTTAAAATTTGGGAATGATAAGGACACATGTTAGCACTAAGGAAAAAAACCCAACACCCTACCATTTGCTCATACCAGAGAAGCAATGTCACAAGGAGACCATTTAAGAAATACTGTCCAAGAGCTTGCTCTCTGATAGAGCTGGACAACTGCACAGGATCTAAAAATGCTCTTCAAACACAAATGTAATCTACAAACACCAGTGAGCGTCCTCTGGCAGGCAGCTCAGGCATTCAGCTGGCATCTGCAACTCAATTTAGCCTGGCCTCTTATCATGTAAGGGGCCAGAGCAACCCCCTTACAACTCCTGCATCTCTTTCATTCATTCCTCCCTCCCCTTAGAAAAGGCAGCAGGGTTTCTCTAACTAGTGTTACACTTTCCAACATGATTCCCAAGGTGCCTGTAAGCTTGGCATTAGCTAATGAACTCTGCATTTACTTCAGCTGCAAAATCCAGTGTTTCCCAACTCCCTTCTTTGCTCTGTCCCTCCTGAAAGAGTAAATTCTTAGCTGGACTCTCTCAATCCATCCTTCTATGAAATGCGTTATTTGTAACCAATGCCAAAGAAAAGCTTTTTCTAGCATCTCAGTTGGCTGGAAACATAAAGACATACTTTATCTAAGTACTATGAGGTACTTCCTGATCTCATTTACAACAGCATGTGTCCAACTCAGAGAAATTATGCCATGTAAAACCAGTCTCCGAGAGGTCACATTCTGGCTTTGGGTATTCAAATGATTTGGTTGAAAGAACTGCCTTATTAAAATAGCTAATGACTGTCTCCTGCTTCAAAACCAAAGACAAATCTTGGTTAGAAGGGAGTGAATGAGAACTTTAAATGGCAATCTAGATAGACAACACTTGAATTTCCAGGAACCTTCTTACTATTAAATGCAGTTGCCTTGCAATGAAGAGAACTACCTTTAAAAATAAATACTCAACATTAAGGCGCAATCCTGTTGGTGGCTTTACACCCTCCCTGCAGCAGCTGCAGTAAAGAATTTCCAAATATGCTTTGTTTTTTTGGATAGACTCATAGCAGCAATTTTATCTTCTTGGCTTAAAAAATATCTGAATTTCATGCCTGTGGAAGGTGCCAGCTTGGCAGTTTTTTCATTGTTTTGGGATCTGGGCAAGTTTTTTTTAAAAACAGAAAAAGGTATCTGTAGAGTAAGCAGAGCAATAGCATGAGCATGTCAATGTTGTTGTTTTTCCAGTGTGATCTGAAGTTAACTTTGTACGACAGCACCCGGGGGAAGGAGAGCATACATCACTGTCAGGATCCAGTTCTGGGCTGAGGTGTAGGTGTGAGAACAAATAGAAGGCAACATTATGACAGAGGCAGATAGCAGAGCCAATGTAATGAAAATTATTTGTATTTGCATCAGGTAATTCCAACCTATAGAATTCCTGGAAGCCACTGTGAGACAAAGACTAGATTTTAATTTCTATATGCTTGGGATAGATGTGTCTCTAAATTTCAAATATCCCTTTGAGCATTTCTGGTTGATATAGGCTAGTAAGAAACTGCATTCTTCTGCCCACCTGTAGAAGTCTGTCCCTTAGCCATGTTACATGGTTCACTCCTGTCATGACCCGAGGTTTAGAAGTGGTAAGTATGAGCCTTATCTGAAATCTTTGCCCAGAAATAGGGTAAAGGAAATCACCGGCACTGAAAGATGCACTAGGATGTTTTACACCAGCCTGTCTAACAACTGTTCAAGCTGGATTAGCATCAGGCAAGAATGAGTGCAGTGAAAGTCTTTCAGATACTGGAGCTGGCTAGTTGAGTTCAGTGTTGGGCCACAGTTGACTCTGACCTCCGTGCTTCCCAGTTCTGCAGGTAGGGAGTACAGCTCTGGATCTGGACTAAATGCAGCCCAACATGGGTGCATGCATCCTCTGGCCCTGGAAACGGGCACTTTGCATCTGGTTATACAAGGATCACTAATGTGCTGAAAGGTGAGGAACAATTCAAAATTCACACAGAGGTGACCTAAACCAATATTCACTGGGTCACAGCAAGCAGCTTGCAGTTACTATACAACAACATACTATAAATCACAGTGTAAGAGCATCCCAATTAACAGCTTATCTTGGGACATGCTGACTATTGCAAACCGTCCACTGACTGAAAGAACAGCCATCTTCAGCCCTGTTTCTTCTTTCAGTCCTACCAGGTAAGCCCCAGTACTCAAGAAGCAGACAGCAAACAGTACTGTATGCTGTGAAATCCGAACACCTCCCACTCTTTATAGGTGTACCTGAGCTTCTTCCCTGATTCCTTCATATTCCATTCTTATTTTTTTCTGAACATCCTCATCAACGCTGGGGTCACCTATCCTGCTGAACAAGGAAGCAGCTTCCTCCAGCAGCCTTTCCAGCAGGACTGATTGATTTAAGACATCATTCAGCAGAACCTGAGCATGGCTCAGCTGCCACTGCTTCTCCTTTAAGCCAAGCTGCAACTCGATGTCAGGCTCCAAGATCACTTTCATGTGGTGAATCCATGCAAGAAACTCATCTTGGGCTTTCAGGTACTCACTCCAGTGCAGCCAAACCCACTCAATACGGCTGTTGGGGAAAGTAAGAGAGATGAGTTAGATGAAAGTATGATGATATCAGTGGAGATTGGCAAAAGGCCTTCAAAGCCAAGGACAAGATTCTCAGCAATTTTAAGCTGCTCTGACTTCAGAGGGTCCAAATTCTTCCCAGGTTCTCCCTGCTTGGGGGAGGAAATATCCTGTACAAGATTTCTCTGCCTGGAGGTGGTCTGGCTATGAAGGCAGAGAGCACTGAAGTCCCACACAGTCCTCCACATGTTCATGGGACTGGGGTAAGCAGTGATTGCCATTTACTACACACCCAGCAGAAAAAGGCACGAAGCACTTTATGAAAGCACTGGATCAGACAAATGCCACAACACACCAAATAGGGTACCTTTGTCTTACCTGTGACAGTGAGTCATGTATATGGCTGTCTCTTCCCACAAGGCTTTAATGTCTTTCAGTTTAGATAGTACCTCATGCTTCTTATCCTCACCGATGCTGTGAAGAGCAGCATCTGCCTTCACAAGAATCAAGTCCATTTTCAAGTTGCCTTCTGGTTCCAGCGCACGTATTTTCTATGAGAAAAACAAATAAGACTGAAAGAATTAATAGAAAGAAAGTGTAATTGTTGCCATTTAAGCTTTGTTTTTACCCAGGAATCATGACGTCCCTGCTGCAAAGCCTCTCATGAACAGATAATATGAATTTCTTTTCAGATTTGTTTATTCTTAAACATCCTAAAGGACTGAATTTAATTGAAAACCATGTAGCAACTGAAAAACGTTTTAAGTTAGCTACAAAGCCCAGATCATTCTCTATCAAATATCTGAGGCTGTGTTTCAATTGTGGTTTTAAAGCTATAGGACATGCCAGTTGTTCTCCCTGACGTGCCAAAGAGCGTAGAGATCTCCACAGGGTACACTGCAACATCTCAGTTTTAAGCTCTACTTTAAGAAATCATGAAATGTTTTTAAAAGGCTTTCTATTGCAAATAAAGGGTGGCTCAGAATACAAGCCAAGAAAAATTAACTGGTGGAATTTTCTGCCTGCTAACAACTTTTGCTTTGACCCTAAATTGCTAAACTATGAATTGGTGAAAATGTGAATCTTGCACAAATTGGAATGCCAGGGACTAAAAGTAAAGCCATACTGTTTTAAGGAGATGCTCTTCCTCTACCCAGGAATGGAAAACCAGCACAACTTTTGTAAAATGTAACTGATTAATTATGTCCTGATTTGGATATTGGCTTTCAGCATCACTTTATCCATATTTCCTGCTGTTCTTCCTCAAACTCCTGGCAAACTGCAGGCTCTCAAGTGTGAAAGTAACGGCCTCTGTGAGGTTCAAAATAAGCAGCTACTTTTGGAAAGATTAGGCCCATGGGATTTGTTCAAAAAAATCACATCAGTTATTGCAAAGGTGAGACCACATCACAGGCCTTTGGATTTCCCGTTTCACATTCTGAGAAAAGACTGCTCTTTTGGCATGTACACAGCAGCATGAGACATACAAATTGGCATTTGGACGAACTATCTACTATGAAAAGTGTGATTAAAAGAATCCAGGAAAGCAGGGCAAAGGGTAGGGCAGAGAAAGAAAATAAAAAGCCATAGCTATCACTTGACAGGAAAATTTTAAGAGAAAAGCTGTATTCTAAGCCTGATATTTTTCCAGCAAATGAAAGCAAACAAGAGCCAGAGAGAAAGCCATGGCTGTACAGACATTTTTTCTTTTCCATATCCGTTTTTTTAAATTATTGCTATTTTTGGCTGGCATTTTCATTAACAAATTAACAGAAAATAAACCACAGGAAGGAAGTGTGAAAAAAGAGGCAAGCCATATTTAAAAAAGGAACTGAAAAATGATCGCTGGATTTGAAAACAGCCAATAGGCAAAGGAGCGAGCACATCACGAGGAGATGTGAGCTGGACAGGGAAGCCAGGCCCAGAAAGAAAGCAGGACGAGGGAGCGGGAGGTGGATAAGGTACACACAGGAAGAGAGTACAGACACTTGTTATTCTTTAGAATGATTAATTTCCAAAGTCTGAATTGCAAAAATCTTCTAACAGAAGATCTTCTTACAGACCTCCTTCAAAGCCTACAGAAGTCAGCAGGCTTCAGTTCAGGCCATATTAAATCACCACAAACCTCTACCCCTTGCATCTTATCTCTGTTTCTGAATGCACCTCCTTTTACTACTCAGGTTGCCATATTTCTCACTGCCTTTTTTTTTTTTTTCTCCTGAGACTGTACATATCATAGTTTCTGAGACAAAAGGAAAGAGTGAAAATAATTAAGGGCAAAAATAAATCTACAGACCAAAAGGAAATACTTCAGATTTTCATGACTGACATGCAAGTCTAGCCATCATCCATCACTCCATGAACAGTTTCTATATTATGCCTGAGGCAAGATCCAGCCTGCAATGAGCTACAGTTAAGGAAAAAGCCTGAAGACATTTCTGTACCCTCATGTAAACTACCTTGCCCTCCGTGTAAGTGTGCAATATCTTTTTGGAGGTGTTAAAACTTCAGAAGAGGCAGTCCAAACATGAGTAGACAGACAAAAAGAAAGACTTTTGTGTAAATAATGATGGGAAAGATTTGGCCATTTAATTTAAAGAACAGACTAGTTGGAATTAAGGTAATACAAGTATAAAAATAGTTTCAATGTTAATCATAGAAATATCACCAGTCCTAATCATGAATGGTAGAGATGGGACAAACAGGAATGTTTCATTCTCTGAGATTGCAAGAAGAAGATAAGATCTAATGAGACCGAAGTTAATGAATGTGAAATCACAGTAAGAGAGCAGGCACAATCTGCAAGGGGATCTCTGTGAGAAGAGTAATACAAGACATTAAGTAAGACCAGAAAAAAAAAAAAAAAAAATTTAGCTTTTCATTTGACAGATTATAAAGGAGAGGTGTAAACCCTCTTATCATCAGGGTTTATGGAAAAGGACAAGGGGATTACTCTAGAACAACCCATTACTAGGACACTGCAATCTTTCTCTGTCAGCATTAGGGTCCTGTAGGAGATGGAACACTAATGTGATCTGATTCTCTTGTACTTTATGCTGGACTTCTGCAAATCACTATCTGGTACTTGCAAACACTGACTCAATTGTTTCAGGTTTGAGCATGCTCGTAGGAGAGCATAAACATTTTAACCTGCCAAACCTGCTGCTAGTTTTCCAAATCAATCTGAAAACCTTGGAAGCCTGTGATATCAAATCACAATCCTCTTTTTCTGTGTCTGTAAACATACTCCAGTTAGAAAAATTAGAAAGAATACTGATAGGAATCCATCCACACAGGATTAATATTCCAGCAAGCAGGGAGAGCTGACACTTTCCTGATGGATAACTCCAGAGCTCATAGGAATAACTGCTGTAACAATGGCTGCAGTGATGGCCACCTCTGAACCCCTATGCCACTCCCCTCTTACCTCTGTCTCTCTCAGTCTGGCTTCTAGAGCAGATCGAGGTCCCTTGGTGTTGTCATTGATCCTCAGCCTCTCTTGGATGGCCTTCATCCAAGCTTCTGCATTCTCCACACTACTGTCAAATTCATCCTGTAGCTTCTGAGTCATTGCATTCCAAGAAGCTGAAAGGATAAGAAACAAAGAAGTAAGTAGGTTTTCATTAAGACCTGCACAGGAATGTGTTCAAGGCAATCTAAAGGAACAAGGGAGAAAAGCTAATGATGATGATGATACCAAAAAACATACCAGTATCGCGATTCAGTCAAGCACAGAGAGCTCATTCACACTGCAGCTTTTCCAAATGAAAATATATCAGGAAACAAAAAGAAGGTGGGGAACTGTGGGAGGCTCCATTACAGTAAAGAGACTTAATTCAAAGCTTTCAAATGAGATTAATCTTGTGTTTATGCTGTATTCCAGATTGACTACAGCAATCACAAACATGTTCTGTCTCTTCACAGATCCCAGTCGGTACAAAACTCTCCTTATGCCCTTGCAGGCTCATGTACTGAGCATCTGACAGGGGACTAGCAGAGCACTTCAGCACATGCTTAACTTAGAGGTATAGAAACCCTTTAAAGCTGCTGAGATCCAGATCAGATGCTTAGGCCCTCAGTTAACTTGTTCTGCTGAGACAGGTTATCTGAATGCACATGCAGTGAATCCAGGATACAGACAGTGAGAACTGGCCAGCCACTGCCAAGACAAACCACTCACAAGCCATCACATGGGAATACCAATACTGACGGATTTCTTCTTTTGCCACCTCTTCTGTTACATACTTTAATAGTCCACGCTTTTAATTTTCCCCTTCCTCTCTTGCTGCCCCTTCCCAGTCTGTGGGAGGTTGTGATGGTTAGTTGCTGTGCTCTTGTGTCTTCTCTGTTTAGACGCAAGCTCTCTGCTGCCCAGATGGCCTCCTTTGTGCCTGTACAATAGAGGAGAGCCATCCTACACTCACCCTTCAGCACTGCTTACTAAACTTGATTAATAAGGACAAATCGTAACAAAGCCCCCTGTAGGTCAGCTCCACTGAAGTGAGCAGCCATTGACATTAAATGGTTTTGGACCACATCCTGCAACTACTGCCAGCCAAGCAGTCAGCATCTCCTGTAAATTAAAATGCTTTTCCTCTTTGTTATTCATCACAGAAATACGTTTGCAGCACAAAATTTGAGGCTTAATTACTGAACCCAAGCTTGTTGCACAGAATTCAGTTCCACGGCAGCCCCTTCAGTTTCCATGAGACGATTCATGTGGAACAAAGTGCTTGGTGCGAGAGGCAGAGCCTGGCTCTTGGCAAAGCTGCACCAGAGGTGTTTTGTAACCACTTTAACTCTCGGCAGCTTAGTCTTTCCAAGGGAGAGCCATCCTTCTGCCCCCTGGCAGACAGCTGTCCACCATCCTGCTGATGTTCCTTTTCATAAGGTAAATGGATTCACACAATATTAGTTGTCCTCCTTTGTAGCTGCCAATGCATTTTCTTCCACATTAGACCAGACAAATAAGACCTTAATGTTCACAACACTGATGTCTGGCAACTGAGACAGTCTGAATTGCTGCTTCCCAGCCTTCAGCAGGCTTTATGCTCAACAGGTCCCAGAACAGAGCAAGAGATCTGCACTTACAGAGCAGTTACTGCACTACCCGCAGGCAGCACTGGAGCACAGGACGGGTCAGACCTCTGTGTGCAGACAAGTGGGGCTGCATTTGCATGGGAAGAGGGAATTCCTCCTGAAGTGGGAGATGTCAGACAGGGCAGAATCTAAACCTGTAACTCTCAGAGCTAGAGGGCAGTTTTAAAAAGTGACATCACCTTGAAAAGATTAAAGAATAGAACAGGATGTACTGGATTTAGTGAAGGTGGTGTGGCACAGGCAGCTACTCCCTCTCTCTAATATATGACAGAATAATCACAAGAGTCCTAAGGATGAAGCCAGCTAAAGGAGTAATGTTATTCTCTGTGGATTGCTAGATAGCTGTCTCCAACTGTGACTGACATTTCTGAACTACAATAATCCAACCCTCAGAAAAGAACACACATCTCTGCAGCTGACTGATCAACTCATTTTCACATTAACATTTCTCATTATATCTGGCAGCTGTAGAGGAACTGTCTCCTAAAATTTTCTTTGTTACATACATATATCTCTAGGCAAATAGTTTCTGAATGTGCGAGTAAACTACGGCAATTCCAGTTATGCTATTGTGAAACAAAAACTCGCGGTACATTTGCTGAATAGACTCTGATGAGCGGTGGCATTCAATCCCTAGGAGAGGTTTCTATTCCTGGCAACATCCATATCATATTTAAAATTTACTTCAGAACTCCAGTCATGGAGTAGCCAATACAGAACACTATGTGACCCTAGTCCTATTTCTTACAAAAAGCAGAGGGCAATCAAAGGTGGTTAAGAAGCAGTGGAAAACCTACTGTCATCTAACATGAAGGAAACCTCACTTATACTCTACCCTTGTGTGGCTCTCCTCTGAGCACAAGGATTTTCTGCCCAAAAACCACACCTACACAGGCCTCCATCCCACCTGCAGGTGTTCCATGTAAGCAGCTAATGCAGGAAGCCATTAAAAAAACCCACGTTATTTCAGTATTAAGATCACCAGTCTGCAAAGGAAGATAAACACTTTGCTACGCCAACTGCCTGCATAACATCATTGACTGATTTTGACCAAGTAATTCCTATACTTACCACCATAAAGATGATTAAATTTAGCATGAATAGAATAGTTTGGGCTGGAAGGCACCTTTAAAGGCCATGTAGTCCAACCACCCTGCAATGAGGAGCAGCATCTTCAACTAGACCAGGTTCCTCAGAGCCCCATCCAACCTGACTTTCAGTGTTTCCGGGATGGGGCATCTACTATCTTTCTGGGCAACCTGTGCCAGTGTTTCACCACTGTTCCTTATATCTTGTCTAAATCTTCCTTCTTTTACTTTAAAGCCATTACCTGTTGTCCTATCACAACAGGCCCTGCTTAAAAAGTATGCAAGGAAGAAGTATGGTTTCTGACATAGTCTTCCTTCTGTTCTTCTTCCCAAGCAGACAATCTGAAATTTGCAGTATCTGTAATTTCTTTGCAAACACTCCTAAAGGTGGAATAAAGTATTACTGTCTCAGTGTTAACGAATAAACAGTATTTACCCTATTTCTGCTGCATCACTGAGACTAAATGATGGAGCAGTGCTTCTGGACATGAAATGCAGGGCTCTGATCAGTACAAGAAATACAAAGGAGACATACCAGCTCCTGGAACAGACCCGAGCTCTTCAGTTGTGCAATCCATCATTCACAGACCAACCTGCATCAGACAATGTGGGCCACCTGTATTGTGGTGTAACAGCCACTGTCCCATACCACAGGCTCAGTCACCAGGACCTTTTGTGCCAGGGAAAGCCTTCCCTTAATGACAAGTGTGATCCTCTGAGCAATTCATACAAAATCATTTTTATCACAGTCATTTTCAAATACATGTAGCCGTTTGAAACTACTTTTCATTTTAATGCCACTTGAATTGGTGCATTAATTCATACTGTGGATGGCTTATTTATACTGCAGAAAGTGCTTAGCATCTCTATACATGTGTTACTAAATGAGAGTGATAACTATGCACGAGAAATGCTGGCATAGATAATGAAAAGCTGAGTAACACCAAGTTTTATTTGTCCAAATGCAATAACAGAGGTAAGTAAGAAACACATTTCATGGTGCTGAGCATAAATGACCCAGGACAGCTCCTGCAGCATGTCCACAGGTTATAAAAAGCATATTTCAGGAACAGGAAAACGTAACAGACAGATTAGCCCCAGAATCCTTTAGCTGCACCTCTCCCGTAACACCAGCCTTCCTACCTTTTCTGAATCTCCCTCCACAGCCCCCAAAACACTGGTTGGCAGCGTCTGGGCGGGCACCTGTGTTTCAGTGCTGCAGAGGGCACGATGCCTCAGCCCTTGCCCAGTTTCTCTGCCAGATCTAGGGCTTGTACTGGGCTGCCTGTGGCTTGGTTACCACGCATAGGAAATCTGAATCTTCAGAAGAAGGAAAGATGAACTGCTGTGGTGACAAACACATCTCAAGTCAGCATCACTCCTCTCCCCATCCCTCATCCAGGCACAAAACCATTCAGCAAGGAGGGAAGCCAGAGTACAGTGACCTAAACTCCCTGAGGAGAAGAGGCAGCTGGCAGGGCACGAGAGGCACACGTGCTGTCCCCCTAGCGTGGCCATAGGCTGAACATCTCAATGTGAATTAATGAGGTCCAAAGCAGCAACTTCGGGGTTTGCTTATAAAATCTGCTCAGCTCCTCAGCTGTGACCTGTTTGTGTTGAGCTGTGCTGAAAAAAAGAGATAGAGAGACAGCCTTTCATCAGCTGTGGTCTTGGAGATGTTTCACTGTGAAAGAGCAGATAAATTAATTAGCTGACTGCTCTACATTACAGGTCCACGAGCCACTACACGGTAGCAGTGCCACTGAGGAACATGGAGATGCCTGGGTCCACGGCAAACCCTGACACAGTGGAAGGCACAGGTCACCCTCCATGTGATCCATCCAGAGCTCATGGGCCCAAATTTCTCTGTGCACTTCTTCCTTAAGTACAGCTACTTCAGCAGTCATTCTAATGTATCTAATAACTCCCACTAGGTTCTTGCAAGATTTACTTACTTAATATTTGTAATGCACTACTGAGAGCTTTTAAAGTTATTTTGCAAGTGCAGCGTCTCTTTGTTAGGATTATCCTATTATTTTGCAATGTTTCCTAACGTACTATTTCCTCTCTACCAAGTTATGCTTGCTGCCTATTATTTTTTTTTTAAAAACAACCTTCTTAAAATGTTTCTCACAACCACTCCCATTTTACACATTCTTTTAAACCCTACATTTATAGAACACAGGCTTTTAAATGGTTTCAATATGTCTTGGATTCCCACATTCATGTACTACTTGACTAGTTTCCAGAGCCCAGTTCTTACAAAAATAAAAGTACCAAAATGCTCCAGGAAATTCAAATCTTTCATCATTAAGGAGACCGTTTTCCAATTACTGAAATACTTCAAACTTTTCATAACCCTTTCCATTTGGTTCTGGGACTGAATGTGGAAAAAAAAAAAAAAAAAAGACTTAAAAAAACCCCACTGGACTGTGTCAAATTTTATACAAAAGCATGAGTGTGGAAGCAATTTTGATTCTGGGAATTGTATCTGGGATAATTTAATAACTTTTCAGCTTCCCTGGATATTGTAAAGAGAGCTCTGAGAAGGAGCAGAGCTGGGAGCTTTGACCTGTCTGCTTCAGACTCAAGCAAAGGGTTGGTCGTTGGCACAGATCACAGAGAGGATAAGCAGTAACCGTTTTCTTTCCAAAGCTGAATATTCTTGGTCTACTCCAGGAAGAGCTATTCTGAATCATGTTACTAGTAGCTGATGTTTTAACAGCCAAGGGACTGAGAGCCTCCAGGGTAGCTGCACCCATGTAGAGCGGACTTAAACTGCCTGAGTAGGTGCAGAAACCCTTAAGGTTTCAAACAGAAGGTGTAGTTGTTTCCAGCATAATCTTTTAGAGGCTCAAAACATTAATTCTATCACCTTGGCCATCTTTCAACACAGCTTCTTCCTGTGTTATTTGCCATCAGTGTTTATGACAGTTAGAAATTGTTTGCCCTAATTAATGAGCTAGAGAATAAATATTTTTTTTTTTAATAAACATCCATATCCTAGTTACAAGCAGCCCCTTCAAACCAAGGAATGCTAATATCATGAGTACATACAGCACTCATGCATATCATAACCACTTTCCTTCCCTTACATAACAATCCATAAGAAGCCTATGACTAATGCAAGACATTCTGCCAGGACATGATCACATCTGACAATTTTTTTTATCTATTTGATTAAAAAAAAAAAGAAAAGTAGAGATGTGTTCTTCACAGGCTAACTCTCAAAAGAGCCTGATTTTTTTTTTTTTTA
>VZRU01016865.1:532908-563819 GCA_013398155.1 Pedionomus torquatus | reverse complement strand
GCAGCCGGGCTGGCTGAGAGCGTCAGGCGGTGACACGGGGGTTCCAGCGGGAGCTCTGTGCTCCTGCCTGAGGCCCTTCCCCAGCCCCGCCGGGGGTCGAGAGGTGCGGGGTTCGGTTTTCCCGGGGGAGCTGTCCCGGGGGGCCCTGGAGCCTCTCTGCTCACACGGGTCCTGAGCTCTGCTGTGAGCCAGGAGGTGCCCCAGCTCAGGAGGTTGGTTCTACAACCCCCCGGTTTGTAACTGGGTGGCTAAATGGCCCCACTGGGCCGTATGCTGTCACACCGGAGCAGTGGGGTGCGAGCTTTCCCACATGAATGGGCTGTAGGTAAGACTTACTAGAATAAGTGCAAAGTTTGCTGTTATTTCCATTTTTTAGAAGCACAAGCTTGGGAATAAGCCTCAGCATCTATGGGAAAAGTGGTAAATACGTGTGTGTTGATGGGTGAGTGTGGTCAGATCCAGCAGCCCAGCAGAGGTGCAGCTGCTGCAGCTCCGACCCCAGGTCCAGCCAATGGCCAGCCCAACGCTCGTTACAAAATGAAACGCTTTGTGTATACTGAACAGATACTAAAGTTAATTTTTCTCTAGGAAGCGTTGTGTGTGATGACTGGGTGAGCTGGCAGGTGTGCATCTTCCCGAAGGTGTGTGCGGTGAGCGGTCTGCCAGCATTTCCATTGGTAATGAAGGAGTCATTTCCCCCTCCAGGTCACCTGCCTGCTTGAAGCTTCTGGCACCTGCATCTTCCTGCGTACCTCCATCCCTTTGGAGTGCTGGACAACGCCAGCCTGCTGGTTCCTTGCTGACTCAGTTAATTGCTGAAATTAGCAAAAAATGTCTTCCAGACTCAGAGCCTTGCCTCTTAAATGACTGACAAGATAACCTCCGGCTTCCGCAGAATCCCTGGCATGTCTTTGTGCTACGCTGTCCTGTGAAATGTAGGCTCATGTTTAGAATTACTTCTGTGAGGAAGACCTTGGCCTTGCTGAGAGCAAGATAGGCCTTTTGAACACCTTTTGTTGGTTACAGGTTAATGCACAGTTCTGTGTTAATAACAATGTGGGAAAAAGTGAAGTGGTCACAACTGGGGTGAATTCATAGACCCTTGGCCACAGGTTCCCCAGTTCATGATGAAAACTTATGGACCTAAAGAAAATAATACTGTGATGGTTGTTAAAGTATTTAAAGAATTTTGGGATATTCCTATCCTGTGTTCTTTTTGAAGTAGTATTCGTAGAAACTGCAGATGTTGTAGTGTAGTTGAGAATTGTGTATAAAATCATGCTGTCTTTGATAATTTTTACTTTAAGCTAATATAGCTCGAGTGACTAGTTTTGCAGAAATATTTTTCTTATATCCATTTTTTTTTTTTTTAATTTACATTAGCAAGTATCAGGTTAGTTTTTTCGCCAGCCAACAGAACATGCTTGAATGTGCATACTGGATATTTGCTCACTTGCTAAATTGCTTAGGTACAATGTGTGTGCGTGATTTCTTGCAATGGATATTGAAAGTATGATGTAGAAAAAAACACCCAAGCCCCACATCTCTCTTTTTTTGTCCTGTATGAATAAGATCCCGTATGAAAGTAATTAATTCTCTTATGGATATTATGCAACCATTCATTCCCATTTATTCTTTGCAACTGCAAATGAGCTAGATAGGGGAATGAATAAACGTGGACAATTGCATATCAAAGAAAACATTATACAGAATTAGTGAGAGTTAAGAGGCTTGAATAACTTAAATAAACATAGAAGACACAACAGGAATGGTCTGTCACAGTCAGGTGATACTTGTTCCACAGATTGTTTGCCCTTTCATATACTTCCCCCCCTCCGCCCCAAAGTTTTCAAAGACCAGAATTTGTTGAATGTTGCAATTGTCACGGGGCAATTGGTTTTCTCATCCATCCATCCTGAGAACATCTTCCTGTGCATGAGACATTTCAACTGACCAACAGCAGTGAAGTTGCAGCATGAATGGTGGAAGCCACAACGTTGCTATTTCAGTCTCTGATAAGCCAGAAGGCAGGAACAGGAGATGAACACTCAGACAGCGTGGGTGTCTGTGTGCGACTGGGTATTTGTGTGGGGGTGTAGGTGTGGAAGAGGAAGAGATACATTAACATACTTGATTATATTTTCATTTAACTTATTTTGCCACTTTATTCAAGACTATGTAAGAAAGTGCCGCCTGAACAAGTTAATTAATGCACAAGTTAGTCTGCGAGAGTGAAGAATACACGAAGGTTGGTCTCATTTGAGAATGTCCATAAAGCCGTGAACAGCTTTAGCAATAATCACAGAGTTTTTCTTGAAGGTGTAGGAAGAACATCTTTTTACAGCGGCTGATAATACCCTACCTCTGCTGGTTAATTTGGAAGTGAGTGCTGTGGACAGACCACTGAAATTAGACAGATCTGACAGTGTGAGCCTCTACGCGTAATAGTTACTTCTTAACTCATTTCAGTGCACATAATGAAAATAGGCTAACCGGCCTTGAACCTGCCAGAAGAGATTTTGAAAATATATAGATTCCAAGTTTCCAGGGAGGGAAGGACACCTGATACACAGACACAAGATAAGAATTGGTCTTAACAACAGCAACCTCTGCCGAGAAGGTTTTTTCAGCGGCCCGAGCTGTGACTGGGAAGGAAGTGAAAAACTTGAAGAGTATTTGCTGTCCTCTTCCTGCTCGAAGGGAACTGAGACAGAGCTCTTCATCATGAGTCAGGCACCAGCACTAGGAGTTTGCTCCCCAACTGAGCCTTTCTGATCTTAATCAATAGCCTGACGGTTTAGAGGGCGAACAGCTATTTCTGCTACTGGAGGGCTTTGAGGAGTGTTTATGAGAGCTGCGAACAGCTCATTTACAAACTGTGTTTCTTACTTGAGATTGCTGTACTGTAACATCCGTTCAAGTGTTTTATCCAGAACCAAACACAACAGGGAAAAAACACCCAGTGACTGCTCTGCAGTTGAGCTCAGTGGAAGACCCATGAGAGAGGCTCTGCTTGAATGGAGGCCTCACAGAGGCAGTGAAGAGTGCGGAAACCTTTCTGTGTGGAAGGGAGGATTTGCCCCTGTGCCTCGTCCTTTATCTGCGAATAGTTTCAACTATCTCAGCTTGTCTGACAGGCGTTAGAAAGCAGTTGGATGGGAGCAGTGTTTACCCCTGAAAGCAGATACTATGGACCCTTTGTAAATTCCACAAAAGCCCTCAGAATATAGACTTTTCTGACAGATACTGCTCTCTCTGGGTTTGTTTATGGAGTCAGGACAAGGAGGGATGGGAGGCCATTCCTTTCCCTAGTTCCTGGCCTTTTCCCAGTGAGTTCCTTTGTCAGCACTGAGCCAAAAATGCAGCCCTGGAGTGGAGTGTGAATTCTCCCTGGCGCTCCCAATCAGCACAAGAAGGCGACAAATGGGTTCTGGTGACACTTGCTGTCACGTACGGTCTTTTATTGCTTTTATTTTGTTACCAGTAATTGAAAGGTCAGCCAAATTTTTCTTAGACAATTAAGTGACATTTACAGAGAGGAGATTACAAGGAGCCAGAGATGCTTTTCCAAAAGCTGCTGCAAATGCAGTGGCCAGCTAATCTGATATGTCACCGCTGCCATGGTGTAAAGCACCAGTGAGCGTGTTTTTAACAATCGTGCCGTACGTGGTACATTGCAAAGAGAGCAAATACTGAGGTACTGGCCCAGGAATCTCAAGGTGCACGTTTTATCTTGACAGGTGTTTGTTCACGTGGCCCATCAGACAAGGCGCGGTTGTGTTGAAGGCCAAAGGACCAATCTCAATACAAGGTTATGTCTGGAAATGGAAAATCACAACTGACAGTAGGGCTGCCGGTGTAGGAAGTCTGGGGCAGAGTAGGTTGATGTCTGAGAACCAAACTGTCAAGGTTCATGCACGGATTGTTTAGTTCATCCAGCGGCCTCCTACCCTCCCCTTCCCTTCCAAGGGGTGCGAGAAGTGTGTCTTGACCCTGGGTCGAGAGCGAGGATGGAGGAAAAGGTTGTGGTGCCAACCGCAAGGGGTCCTTCCCAGTGGCAGTGCGGTGCGAGGACCTTCCCCCTCACCTCCAGATGAACAATCCTGTGAGGTGACAGCAGCAAATCCACCCGCAGGGCAAGGATCCCCATGCCAGTTCCCAGCCCAACACACTAGGATTGCATCCCAGCATGGGATGGACCATCATGTTGTTTCATGCACTGGTAAAGAAAACACTTGAGTGACCTGTTGTTTGTTTAAATACTTATATAGTGAATCAGGGTGCAGGATCTGTTAGGGCTGGTTCCCTTAGATAAAAGTGATCCAGCACTTGGCTGGGCAGCAGAGGACTGCTTGAGGGTGCCTCTGACTGTTCACAGCTACTACGGGCTTCACAAGGAGCCCAAGTAGAGAAAAATGGATGTGGTTAGAACATCCCTTCATCCTGGTGTCCCCTGAGGACAGAAAGATTTATCAGCACTGGTGGCGCCTGCACAATTAAAGTGGCCTTCTGGAAGTGCTCCTCTGGAGGAAGAGCTTCCTTCAATTGTAATGTGTACCCCTCTGCATTTCAGTGACTCTGACTTCAAAGCAAGGTGGTCAGAAATATTCCTATAAATATCTGACGAAGAGAGAGGATACAGTTGTTGAATCAACTCTGAAACAGCAGCTGCATTATTCGTGTGTGGATCGTGGTTTGGTGTTCCAGCTCAAGGGAATGAATAGCCAGAAAGGGAAAGGGGAATTAACAAAGTCATTTGGGTTTAGTTATGTGCTGCTTTAGCTGGTTCCTTCTATAGGCTGTAATTTGAGGGTTTTGAGGGCTTTGTAAAGTGCCAGTTTTTTAATTTAAACTGAAAAAGTTTGAACTTGAGATGAACTCGAATCTAATACCAGAAAACCTCACCCTGAAGGGAAGTAAGTGCATGCCTGGATCTGAATTAGAGCATTCCCGTAAACAGGAATGTGTGCCTTGTGGTGACTCTTCAGCCCTACCAGTTCACACCAAGCAATGATGTGGGATCCTGGCTCTGAGAAAATGCAGACAGCGTATCCCAAATCGTGGTAAAGATAGTTCTAAGTGTGCTCTTTGCTGGGCAGGATCTGGTAGAAGTCACCCTCACGCTGTGCATGGCTCTCAGCGGGGTCTGGCAAGACAGCAATTAACAGAGGTTGAAGTGTTCCACGTGAAGTGTGTTTTTTTTTTCCACACCATCGTTTCTGATGGCTGCTGTTGTTGCCTGGGCTTAGGAAAAATATTACTTCAGCAGAAAATGGAGATAATGAAATGCTTTACGCCAAAAGGGGAATGTAAAGTAAAAGCTACAATAGATGGAAAGTGGAGTCAGCAGCCTGAGATAGCACAAGTGGTTGGCAGGTCGGGGAGCAGCCTGGGATGGCAGTTGAGCTCTGCTGATGGGAACGTGTGCTTTAACTTAGAAGAGGGTTAATTGGCTTGTACTGCTGCTTTAGCATGATTGGCAATAGACACAGTGGGGTTCTGTCCTTAAAAGATGTGTGTGTCATGAGCTGCTTATGCTCGATGTCAGATTGTTGGATGTTATAAGAGAAAAGAAGGTGGTAGGGAAGTTGTACACGTGCATTCAGATACTTGAGCTTCTGCGCCTGGAGCAGTGGAAATTGCTCCATGACGTGGAGCTTCTTTCCTTGTATCACTGAGGAAGGGTTTGGAGTTTCACAGCAACTGCCCAGAGTTAAGTCCATCTAGTCAAGCTTCCCCAGTATCCCAGGAGCTGAGTACTCCTTCCAGGCTTTTGCTGAAGCTTAAAGGCCCAGCCAGTATTTCAGTCGTTGTATAGTTGTAGCAATGCCTGGCACACGAGGAAGCGAATGAAAGCAGGACACCATCGCTGGCAAGGTGGGTGGAGGTGGGCCCTCACCACATGGTCCCATCAAAAGACCAACCCTGGATGGCAGACGGCAGCAGAGAAGCAAGCGTATCCCAAAATTAACAACGTGTCCCTAAAATTTGGAATAACCAGAATAGCCTTGGACCTGTAAGCAAGGCATGGCATCAGGTCAACCAAGGATATTCTTGGTGTCAGGAGAGAGGACATTGAGTTCCTGCCTCTGGTGCTTTGGAGGAAGGTAGAACACCCCCAGCACTGGAAGCTGACTGACAAACTGGGGGGGAAAATTCCTCTTATATTTACCAGTGACCAGCTGATGCTGCAAGGCATGAAATCTGATTATAATTATTGTCTTAGGGTAAAGCTGCACCTTTTGTGAACATGTCCCATTATGGAAGTGAGTCTGAATCCCTCTCAAATAATTTCATAGGCCCCAGGGAGACCAGGATGATGTGAGTCACGTCTTCTTCCCCTTCACGTGCCTCCAAGCAAAGACTCACAAACTGGATCAGAGCATGCACCCCAGGAAGATACTGAATCTTGCCAAGCAGCTGCCAGGACATGGGAACACCATTGTTCTTTGTAGTCACCTCTGGGTTTTATTCATCTGGTGTTTAATTCAAGGTAGAGTTTATTAGTATCTAAGTAGGAGGTTATTATTTTGCTACTTTGTATGAGGCTGAATCGTTCACATTGCTGAACTTTTCTAGATATCTATCATGTTTTCATCCTCTCAAGCCTTTCCTTTGAGAAGCTGAAGAAGTTGAATCTTTCATGCCTTGTATCATGATGCCCATTTCCCCTGACCTGGGAGTCTGTGTTTAAACTTTCCCAGCTGTTTTTTTTTTTTTTTTTTTTTTTAAACCATAAGTGGGTTAACCGCATTTAAAAATATTTAAATGTTTCTTGAGAAATTTCTCGCTAACCAGTTCAAGTTGTGATTAAAACTGAAATGAAAAACCTGGGCTGACAGTAGCTGGTTAAGCCTGTATTTCCTTTTAAAATAAAGCACACAAAGCATTCTTAAATGTAAGAAGAGGTTAGGACTTTCGAGCGTTTCAGTTACTGCATGTGAGTTACAGAAATGCAAATGTATGTGCATGTATACATATATGCATAAATATATCTGTATAAAAGAAAAAGAGAACACCTATAAAGCTTGCTCGCTCTGGTAACTGTTGTTGTGGAAGCCAGTGATGGTCAGCTTGCTGGGAAAGGCACAGGAGATAAGAACACCCTGTTAATATACTGTTGGTTTTCAGATGTGCTCACAATGAGGCTCCTATTTTGACACTTTCTTCTGAAATATGAAGCATTAGGCATTATCAGAGCCAGGGTACGGGGCTAGATGGACTTTTAACTGCCTGCTGTTGTGATTCTTATCTTCCTCTATGGGGAGAATTAGAATTCTTTGGATCAATGAAAGTACACAGTCTTTTCTTGTATCAGAATAACATTACACATCCTCTTGTCATTATAACGCACCAGAAGATTATTTTCAGTGATAATGACAAGACCACGTCAATCACGGGAGTTTTATAATGGGAATTTGCTGCTTATTACATCTTTCACGTGGTAATTTTTCCCCTTTTTTTTTCTTCTTGAATTGCCACTCAGAAGTTGATAGCAAAATGTTCAGAATTTAAAAAAGAGGAAAAGAAAACCGCTCATTTTAGCTGCGACCAACGCTCTTTGAGTTACAGAGGCATTAACTTCTCCTGGGCATCCATGATTATAAAAATGGCACAGGCACAGCCTGCATTTTGTTCTGCGTAAATATCTGTAGAGATCACAGTTTTTCCCCGATAGGTGCTATTGTTGGGAAACATTAGTATGCGCTACCTGTATTTTTCCGTGTTCAAAGGAAGCAGTCACAGAGCACTTCATTTATTTTACTAAGAGCTCAGTAAATGCTGTACCGTTGCCTTTCTGCAAAGAATGAGTTTTCATGTAGAGGCATTATCATTAACAGATTATTTTCAAATTCCAGGAAGAGTGTGATATTTTTATTTGGCATAATAGAATCCGAGCACTTGGAAAATTTGATTGTTTTAAGGCCCTTCATTTCCTCCACACTTTATTTTTTTCCTTAATTATGTTCATCGGGAATCTCTTCTATGTAGAAAAGTTCTGTTAGGCCCAATGTTAGATCTTGGGCTCAGTGTGTAACTGATGACACTGACTGTTTGTGTCCACAGGATCTGAAAAACACGGAGCTGGGTTACAGAAGATGCCAACTGGGAAACAACTGCACCGTGACGTTAAAGAGCAAAGATTCAGCTCAAATATTGATGGAGCAACTGACTTGATGTGGCTGAAGTTAGACAATCTGGATCCTCTTAACATCTTTGGAGAGAAAGGAGCATTTTCAGACACGTCTCAGACACCTCCGTGGATTTAGAGGTGAATCTCACTGTGAGATTTTAGCAAGTTAATTCACGTTTTCCAGTGTAAGGCTTCCTGAGAGGAAGGATTTAGGTTCCTAAGTTGGGAAGATGCTTAGGAAGTGGGGCTGGTTATGACCTCAGTTTAGCACGTTTTCTTTATCTTTGTTTTGGTCATTCTGTGCATTTTTGCTTGGGACTGTCTGTCCTTCTAATAAATAACCAAATTAAAAATAATTAAAATTGATTAGTCACTTCTAAGTCCTCAGCTTTCATACTTTGCTGATCTGGAAAACTTCCCAGGAAAAATTATGTCATAACTACAACGTTCTGCACCTTGACATTAAGTGTATATTTCACTCACAGCCAATTTAAAAAATCAAAATAGAAACTTTGTAATAATCTTCCTTTACAGTTTGGGTTATGAGAAGCAGAGAATTCCCTTAGGCTTGATTGATAAAACATGGCATTTATCCTATTCCTAGGATGATGTTCAGCAAACTTTATGACAGAGGGAAACAGCTGGTAAAGTGGGTTCATGGAAAGGTGAAGGTAATATAGACATAAAAAACAAGAGGATAATGATTTTAAAAGGGATAATAGTTGTAATAACACCATTAACCTTTTGCTTCAAATTATTGAATGTGTGGTCTCTTCAGCAGGCTAATCAAAGGTTTGCATTAACTGCAATGCAAGAAGAAGTGGCAATATACAACCTGAGGTGATTTTTTTCCTTCTCCCAATTATTCACTATCCAACCCTTAGGAACAAANAAATAAACTACCCAACAAGAAGAAAAAAAAAAAAAAAAAAAAAAAAAAAAAAAAATTAAAAAAAAAAAGGAGAGGGAGAGGAAAGCCAACCCTTTGGCTGTTGAAGACCCCTTCGGATTTTGAAATGAAGCTGACTTGCTTTCAGAAGAAACAAATTCCTGCTTCCTTCCTGCTTTGTAAGAGCTGCCTTTTGCAGGGGAAAAAATAAATGAAAAAGAAATATAATTTATTATAGATACATAGAAATTAAAGTCAGAGATGTAAAGAGGTAGTGAAGTGTTACAGGGCAGCCTGTCAGTGGTACTGCGTGGAGGGGGATTGTCAGCAGAGGCTCACCTTGAAGGGCAGGTGTAGACAGCTCTTCAGGAACAGTGTGGGCACATCACTGCAGAGGTCTGATGGCTCATTTGGGATGGGTGAAGATCTGTGCTACTGTGTCTAGGTCACTTCTGGTAGCAAACCAGGTAATTTAGCGTGGATTGGAGAAAAACTGCCATTATTGCTTTCATGTTAGATGCATGCAGGGTTGACCAGCAGAGGCAGATGATGCTTTGACAGTTATTCACCTGTTAAAAGGCAAATATGTCGATGGTGGAAAATTGCCATAGGTGACGGGAAAGCTTATGGTGACTTGATGGAATTGTTCAGGAATTTGTCCAGTTGGACAAATCTGCTCCGTCATACGATTCTTCGGGTGGCAATCCTTATTGCTTACTTAAAGCATCCATCCGAGGTGCACGTCAGAGCAGCTTCAGTTGGAAACCTCCCTGCTGTAGGCAGCCAGTGGAGACAGAACCACTGGAGTCAGACACCCAGAGCAAGATTGTCAGACTGGCTCGCAATGTGTGATGTCAATCTAGTTTGAAAGGAATAAGTGTAAAAGGAAGTTTTTACTGTTCCTCACTGACAAAACCTCATACCATTAACAGCCCCGTTCTATGGAATCAGAAGATGGTGAAAGACTTCAGCAGCAGCGTGCCTTGAATTTGAATTAGCCAGACTGAATTTAAAATCAACAAGCTGAAAGAGCCTGAGATAAGAAGTCAGAACATTCAGAGGAAATGAGAACTGTTCCGGGAACTAAAGGTGAGAGAAATACTAAGTCACATTCAAAATATTCAGCAAGAAAAAGGGACACCTTTTCTTAGAAGTCGTCTATAATCAGTAACCTTTCCCAGGCACTTTCCTAGGCTGTTTTTAGTAGCTGAATCCTTTGTTTCAAACCCACCCATTGATTCAGTACCCTAAGTGAGAAGTAATTGAGGTGGACAGAAATCTTGCCTGCTGTATGGATGTACAAGGTGTAGAAGAGGGGGGCAGAAAGGGGAGTGAATGAATTTTTCCAAAAGATAGCTCTCAACACACGAGAGCACTGTAGTGTATCCTTAAATATGTTGTCTGTGTAGATGTGCAGTTCTATTCATCTTTTTGTCTATTGATCTATTTATTTCCACATACACACTGATGCTGATGTACACATGTGTGTGTTCCTGAAACAGAACGAACTGTTTAGGCAATACTTTGTCAGAATATCATTTAAAGAGTTACATCCTTTTAATGCACAGTAGTTTAAGCAAACTCCAAGGTTCTTACTTGGCAATAAACCCATTAAATCATCTTAAATACCATGTCATAATGACAATTTGATGCCACCAGATGTGGCACTATGGATTTTTTTTTTTTTTTAATGCTTTCCTGGAGATACAGCTTCCTGAATTTTAAGTTCTTTAGCCTGTTTGCACAGCTGTTAGATCACACAGCTCTGCCATCTTTTTGCCTTGCATCAGTTATACACTAAATCATGGGTGGCATGACTACAGACTCGCTGCATCTAAAACGTTTAGACTCATATCCACTTCACCCTTGTAAAGGTTGAAGACTTGGGAAGAGGGTGTCTGAGCATTATGCATTCCAGCTGTGGAACTCCCTCATGGGCAGATGCAGAGATGCAGTCAGAAGACTACCCTTCGCACACCACTTTTCACTGGCCACTTACCATCCTGGACCTGTGAAAAAGGCAGAGGCCTGGACACTGCCCTGCCTTTTCTCACCTTGTTAGCCAAAAAAGCTATCAGATTGGTGGTATGGCACCACTTCTGCATGAGGGAGATCTGGTAGGGACAGGTTAGCATAATACAACAGAAGTCAAAAAAAGCCTCCTCCTAGAGAAATACTATTTCACATAGTGTGTATTTAAATAGTGGAGTGAGCCTCTAAGTGGAAAAACTCAGAGGTCAAGAACAGCGTTATGTTAAATGAGGAGCAAAAAGGGTGGAGGAAAGATGCTCCCTTGGTCCTGAAACATGGTGGTCCAGAAGCAGGTGATCCTGATCTAAGAACTCTCTAATTACTGACTGACAGAAAGCAGGAGGCCATTTAATGAGCAGGTTGTCAATTTACCTGACCAGCAGCACTGGACCAATTGAAAATGGGACACTGGGCCTTTGCTCTGGTCCAGTATGGAAGGAGCACAGTCAGACATGGGTGAATGCTGTGTGATCTGAGGTGGCAAATGGGGCTGCTCTCCCCTCGAAACCTTGTGTTAGATTTGTCTTTTCCCCTAAAAAAGGCAGTGGGGGTGAGAGATGTAAGTTAGCAAGGGTCTGAAACAAGGTCATGAAGTTTGTGCCATTCGAATGTGCTAATAAGTGTGATCACATCCGAGAGGCCAGCATTGATGGTGGGATTTGGAGCTCTCCTTGGGTAGGTCAGAAATTGTGGTCTGTGACCCCAGGGTATTGCTCTGGATCTTTCCCAAGGGTCAGGAAAATCGGCACAAGACACCCAAAGCCTGGATGTCTGAAGGTGACAAACGCCCCCTGAACTCAGCCTGAATGTGAATTGGTGTTGTTCCAGTACGGAGCTGAGCTCTCACAGGTGCCAAAGGATTATTTAATCTGGAGTTAATGTGAATTAGAAATAATCTCAAAGAGACTGCACTCAGAGCCCAATGGAAGATTCATTGCCTTGCATGGAGTCGTGGGTTGATTTGCTGTTTGGCCCTGGGGCTGACACAGGAATGTTTGAGCAGCTCTGTACTGAAGAGGGCATGAAATGCCGCTTAGATTACCCTCCAGTGAAGTGTGATATTTGATAACATCAGTAAATACAAAACAGAAACAAAATGACAACAGCATTTGAGCATCCTGTGATAGCAAATGAGGTGGAAAAGTTAAATGAATATAGAAGAGGATCCCCTGAAGTTGGATCGCAGCAGAATGTTGGTAGGAGCCCAGTTGTTACCATATTGATGATCAACATGTGGAGCTTTAAATCTCTTTGGATCGTGGCTGAACAGAGAGATTTGCTAGTAGGTGCCTTTTCTCTTATTCATATTGTACAGGCTGTCCTCCTCTCCTACCAGCAAACAAATAAAATCTCTGTGCCAGCTCTACAGTGGCAGTTTACATGGAAAAGCAATGAAGCAATTTTAGGAAAGTATTAGACGTAATTTTGGCTTTTTTTTTTTTTTTTTTTTTTCTTTCTCTCACTTAGCAGCCAGAAAGAGGAGATTCACTGATGTGCAGAGACGGGCGTGTATTATGCAAATTCATATCACGATCTCATTGACTGTTTGTGGACCCCCATATCTTTCTGTTTCCATCTGTTGTTTTAAGACCTAAGTTGTTTGGAGGATGTCCAAATTCCTTTTACCTTCCCCAATTTGGGTAAAGTACCTGCCTGCCTTAGGCTCCATCCATAGACACACCAGAGAGAGAGGCTTCTCCAAAGAATGTGTTATGCCAGGGGATGCTCCTTTCCTCCATCTTCCCCTGACTGCCCGGGGAATTTACAGGGTGCTTAAATACATCACCCCGTTCAAGGTCTGGGGCTGGATGGGGTGACTGTGGGCTACACTGCTGGCTTTGGCTGCTCACAGTTCAGAATTAAGATAACACGGACCGTGAGGAGCACGAGTGTGTGATCCACGGGTTGCCCGTGGCCCATGAACGGGCAGTAGCAGAAACTGCCGTGTCTTGGTCTAGGCAGGAGCTCGTGGCTGATGCAGTATTTCAAGAAATAACAAGGAAAAGTGAAGCTTATCCAAGAAAATAGAAATGCCACAGAAGATAAATAATCAGAGCGTATAAAACATAAATGTGATCCTATTAAAATTAAGTATGTTTTAATTTCTGAAAAGAATGACATTTTGGTGTTAGATTTGCCAAACAGGAAAAGATTACATGCATCATTAAAAGAAAATGTTTTCAAGGGCCCTTTTAAAAAATTGTATCCGTGTTTGCAATTGCCATGTGCAAAATATAAAAATCAGAGAAGGGAAAAAAACCCAGCGAGCGGTGGAAATGGCCCATTTTGTGAATTATAGGAAAAAATATACCATCTGTGATTTAGTGTAGTTCCCGAGATCCCATCTGTGAGCAAAGCACAGTCCTCGTTGAAGGCTGAATCCCTGAGCCATTCCCTGATAAGATATTTCTCTTGGAAGATGCTTGGGCTGATGGGTTTGTTTTCCTGGAATATGGCCCTTCTCGATGAGCCATAGAAACCTAGAGGCCTAAGTTTTGACTTCAGTGGCCTCCTGCAGCTGATGTCAGGAGGAGTGAGAGGTCAAAGAGCTAACAGCCTTTGCCTTCAAAATCCCTATACAACCTTTTATCAGGCCGGGTTGTTTGGTCTAAGAGGGCCAAGATGGTGATTTCACAATCTCTAGTGTCAGATGTTGTGGTCACCAGACTCTGCACCAGGAGGGCTCCCTGTGCAGGTGCCACTGCACAAAAGAAGCTCTAACTGTTTCCTTTTGTTACTGCCGTTGTTTTTCAGCAGAGTTGAGTGAAAGAGCCATCCCCTGAGCTGGCCACAGGCCTCTCATGCAGCTGCACTTCTGCTGTCTCCTGATGCCTTCCGATGGTGTCACTGCGATCTCGTACTCCAAAGGTGGCCTTCGCTGTATCAGGTATTTATACAAATGCAACGTATTTCATTCCAGTCCCCTATTAATTACACACACGCGCACGAACTGGCGCAATTTCGGTTACCACTGAAATTTGTATTTGAATAATAAATGCACTCACCTGTTTAATATATGTTTATATTTTCTGCTCTATATAATTACATGCTGATTATACAATTACTGAAAATACTTACATATTTTGCACAATTATGCTATTACTGACATAATGCCCGCAATAGAACTGCTTGTGTGCGTGTGCATGCGCATGTTTAGGAAAGTGCAGCCGTGGTTGGTTGGTTCAGAGCTGTCCGGAGCTTGAGCAGTGGGTGATACACCACAGGAGCGTGTGGGCTATTTCTGTTATCACCTGTGGATGAATCTAGCTCTATTATAAAATGGTTTTGGCTTTATTATAAAACACCTGCGCTAAGGATGTTCCTCCAGCCTGATTTCGTGCTTGGCTGGCTCGGCTGCCCGTACCCCTTAGTTCTGGTGCACAATGCAACGTGCACACAGGCTGGGGGTGCACCTGCCCCAAGGGACACCCTGGAGCCACCGGCTTCTTTATGCTGTGGGGGGGGTCGGGCCACCAAACCCCAGTTTGTGTTTGCCTGTGCTGGGTTTAGGACAAGCACGCCTGTGTGGTCTCAGAGCGCTTCAGGCGTCCTGCCAGGCTGCGCTACCCACCACCGCCCCAGCGCACAGGGGACGGGGCAGATTCATGTCACGGCATGCGATGGCCTGTTGGGGAGTACGACTGCAGCTGGCTCTCCTCCAGCCCTCCGCTCTGGGTGCTCTCATGCTTGAGGGGTGTCGCTGGCTTAATACAGATGAATAAACAAACAAGTAGCAGCCATTGATAGCATCGGCATCTGTGTTTGTACTGATGGCAAGTGGAACGCTTCACCCAAGCTAACCCAGCAAAGCAGCATCGGAGCTGGGAGCGGGACGCCTGCCTCCCACCTGCCTTTCCCCGGATCAGCCAGCCAAGGGAGAAAAAAAATGCTGTTCAATGGGATAAATAAAAACACCCTGGCTTTGCCTCTTCTGAACGATACAGGTCTTGCAGCCAAAGGGTTAAAAAGAACTGAGTGCATTTGGCACGCTCTGCAGAGTGCCCAAAGTCTGAACATGAATGACCAAATTGCTTTTTACTTTTTAAATTAAGCCCTCTGTACGCATGCAGCTAACGCTGCTGTTCCATTAAATAAAAGAGTCTGTTCCCACTCTTATTTTTAATAGGGTAAGACCCTGACGTTCCATCTCACAACTTACTGACACGAGATCTTATTAAAAGCAGTCCTCCCCCTCACCTCCTTGAAATCTGAGCTTCTGATAGCTTCATCCACATTGTGTTTATTTTATATACACAGCTCTGCAGCTGCTGCTTCCCTCTTCTCCCATAAATGACAGCGTAACTTGTATCCACTAAAAAAAAGTAAATAAAATTAAATGGGGAAGAACAATATATCTCTGGCAGAGAATAATCACTCTTTTAAGGAACGTATCTAAATTGTACAGCCTGATCTTAATTGTAAGGCTAATTCTTTGTTATTTCAAGCAACTTGGAACGCGACAGCAAACACGTGCTCTTGGCAGTACATCCAGAGAGATTTCTGTGGAAACAATGGGGAGAATTCTCCTGAACTGAAAGGAGATTGAAGCATCTTTATTAGGTTAATAGGGTAGAGTCTGTGATGAGAAAGAGTGGAAGAATATGCTACGATCCGTTTGTTGGTTGCTTTGGAGAGGTGCTTTTTTTAAGCGCAGACGGTGCTGGCTGAGGCCCTGCATGGGTGTTGTATGGGTGAGCATTCGTTGGCAGAGAGGAGCTCCATGAGCAGCCAACCTCCAGCCCCTGCGTCTCACTCCCAGCGAGGACGCAAGAGCAGGAGGTTTCCTTCGTCCTCCCAGCCAGTGAGCCAGGCTGGTTCCATGCTGGACTGGTGTCGCTGACGCTTGGCCCCATCCGGGCTCCAGGTCAGCACCTTTCTGTTATCATCTCTGTTTCGTTGTCTCTGCTATCACAGATGGAGCCAATGACAATGGTGGAGGCCAGCAGCAGCGTGCTGGAAGTTACTGGTGCTGTACCATGGCTGTGGGGCTGGGGTACAATTTCAATATGTCTGTTCAGTCCTTAGACAAAAGTCCTCTTGAATTTGTCTGAGGAGCTGGGAAATGATACTAAAGCAGAACAAAGCACGAGAGAATAATGTCAACTCAAACTACTAAATTAGGGGAGGATAATATTTGTGGTAGCATCAGAAACTGGAATTGTTTCTGAGAATTGTCCATCTCTTCATGGAATACAGGGAACCTGTGCAGACGTGCGATCAGCTTTTCTAGCATCTTGCCTAATTCAGAAATTGCATAGCTGTGACTTTGGGGGAAAGCAAGTTGCTTTCCTGACTGGTGGCTGGGGAAAAAAAAAGAGGATCTGGTAGAGTGCTGAAGAAATATTTTCAAGCAATGAAACACTGTCCTTGGTGAGGAGATAGGAAAGGATGAGAGGACAAAAAAATAAACCAGGTGCTGACTTCAAAAAAGTAGAAATCTTTTATTTAAAAGAGATAAAGCTACAAAAGGTGGGAAGTGCATTGTCTGTTTTGAAAGTAGCTAAGAAAGACCTTGGGAAAGATCAGGCTGGGCAGGAGCACTGCTGCTCTAAGGGAGTTGCAACAGTTGACAGCCAGCTGAGGTGGACGCCTTATCAAAAGGATGAAGGAATAATGGCTATATAAGAAAGGGAAAAGGTTTCCAGAACGCTGCAAGCAGCACTAGTGGGAGATTTACCCTGGCCGTTACCTGGGAGATGTCTGGAGGGAGAGGTGAAGAAGGGCATCAGCTCAGGAAAGCCCGCGGTGTGGCTGTTCGTACCCTGCGCTGCAGGACGCAGCCTTTCTGCCTTTCCTGCTCTGTAAGCGATGCCCTGCCATCCGTGTGGCACCGCAGCTGGCGCAGGCGTCCCCAGGAAGATGCTGTGGGGACCTAACTCTCTGTAGAGGGACCTGTGTGCAGGAAGGACGGGCACTTGCAGCTCCCCATGGATAACTGGAGTCTTGAGGGTAATCTTGATCCTTCTGTGCGTCACGTTTACCATGTAACCAGTGGCGCTTACCCTTGCACCTAAATAGACAGCAGGAGGTTGTTTATCGTGGCCCCAGCCTGCTTTCCTGCCCTGCTTGCTGGGTGCTGCCTGGAGGCCAGACCCGGAGAAGGTGGAGTGAAACCTCAGCTTCCAGGAGAGGAGAAGGATGATGATGCTCTGGACCATGCTCACGTACCTGCTCTGCCAGCCAGGCTGAGGCTGGCTGTGGGTTACTATTCCAGTGTAGCCTCGGGGATAAATAAAAGGAGCCACGTTCCCATGAACGCTGGCCCTTGTACCAGCTCCAGGTGTCAGCAGGGAAAAGGGCAGCTTCTTGTCCTCAGCCAACCCCAGAGGAGAGTCCAAGGCACCTGCATGTCTCCCTCTCACTCTTTCAAGGAGGAATCCGTTCTGCCTGGCTGGACCATTTATTTTCTCTTTGCTCGGTTGCAGCGTGGCTGTGAGTAACACAGCGTTGCTCCACTCCCATTGGGACAGCAAATTCCAGGCACGAACTGAGGACATCTGGCCTTTTGAAATGATCCAAGAAGCACCAGAGCGAGCCCGGTATGAGAGGCAGGAGGAATCTATAAACCTGAAGCAGCACCCTCATTTTCTGATGCTGCAGTTTGGTAAATGTCAACAAGGGCATCGCTGGGTCCATTTTTGTCTTTTAATTGGGAGGAAGATTTACAGCTTTTGGAGTATCTGGCCTAGCTGTTATCATACAGATGCTCCTTGCATGTGCTCCAACTTGAGGCAGAACACGAAGTAGTTTGATATTAACAGAAGCTGGAGCTCGTCGTGAAATAATCGTGTTACCAGAGATTTATCCTTTGGCGAAGGTGAGAACTTGTCTGGGAACCAGTCAGGATTTTCTCTCTGGACTAAACGCTGAATTAGGACCGAAGAGGTGGTGAGGACGGGGTGAGAAAAAACTCCTGCCCTGCGAATGAGGGCAATAAATGAGGTTTTCATTTAGTTGCGTAAACTCTTAACCTTTCTTGCTGCAAAGTGCCATCTAGTGTTCGCAGCGATGCCTGCCGGCCCCTCGCCAGCCAGAAACTGCAGCATCGGGCTGCAAAGAGCTTAAAAAGACTAAAGGGAAGGCAGACACGGAAACAAACTGTAATTGTTAATGCTCAGACGCTGTTGGTCTTTAATAGGCGATTGTAGCAGGTTATGCGAATGAAGCTTTTTAGGACGGAATAGGAGAGGTTTCAAATGGCTTCAAGAATGAACCTGGCTCTCGGGAAGCAAAGAGCAAGGAGCGTTACTGTTGGGAAAGCAATGGTGGAATTTCGTGCGCAAAATCTCTATGCCCAGTGATGTGTCAGATGCGCATGTGCAGCGAGCAGCGGGGCATCAGTAGTGGCGTTTGTGTGGCGTCTGCCCGCTCGGGCACCGCACTGCAAGGTGGTCCCTTCCTCGCAAGTTTGCAAGTGGGCTGCAAGTGGCAGGTGAACCCGGGAACAGGAGAGCCCCTTAATGACCGTCATCCACCGTGTAGGTGCATGCGAGTTAATTGTCAATGCCAATTAGTCATACAATAGCCTAAAATCAGACTCGGCAAAGACGGTTTAGCATCTCAATTGCAAGAATCGGGGAAGGATGGTTTGTAATAACACTGAGAAATCAGAGGCAGAAGGGAGGTGAAAAAATGCGCAAAAATAACTCTGCGTCCAGCTTTGTATCTGGGGCATCTTTTGCGCTGGGCTGGGGCTGTCCTGATTGGCCTGGAAATCTCCCTGCCACATCTGATCGCCCCTGAAACCACCCCGAGCACAGACCTCAAACACAAAGGTTGTTATTATTATTTGTTGTTATCTGCAAAGCGCTGACAGCGCTCAGAAGTGCCAGAGGATTCATGCCTTGGGTTTAGCTCTTGCAATGGCCAGGAGCAAAGTCTAATTAGCCCAAACAATGTCCGTGATAGAGAACAGCCCTACTGACAGGGAGCAAATTAGGTCTCTGACCTAGCAAAGCATTTAACCATGTGCCACATTTTTTTAGTACGTGTATCTCTGGATTAAGACCTGGATGGTGTAGCCTTTTGCTGCCTCTAATTTTTTTGATTGCAGTACAAAGCACAGCTCAGCTTGCTGGCTCAGAAATCCTTGTGTATGGTATTAATACGCTTTCTACGCTGCCTCCTTGTGCCTGGATAAAGCACCAGGGTTTCCTCCAAAACTGAAGGATCTTTCCCATCTACCTTTCTTGGCTGCTTTTTGTTTGCTCCTTTGTAATCTGGTGAATCTCTCTCATGTTCCTTGCCTCATCTTGGTGATAAATGACAAAGCAAGTACAAGAGCACTAAAGAACCTTGAAGGCCTCACAAACTGTAGGAGATGCTGAAAAATACCCAGTTTTATCTTCTTAGAGTTTGGGAAGCAGATGTTGACTCTGGGCTTCAGAACTGACACGACCTTTATGAATTTCTCAGAAAACTCCTTGGCAATAAGAGCTTTATGAGGGGCTACCTGTTCAAAAGGGAGTTTTGAGTTTAAGCTTTTATCTTGGGTCTTCTCATGCTATGGCAAGGGTTTATCCTCTGTGGGAGCGTGTCTGGTTTGCTTCCCAGGCCACATTGCAAGTCTTGTGGTTTCAGGGTGGGAAGAACAGGAGATTTAAGGAGACTCCACCTGGAAATTGGTGTTACACTGGATGATCTGCTGGCATCTCTCTTCAGGAAGCCTCTGGGAGAGCGTGCCACGAAATGCTGTCTTGTGATACCTGTGCTTTCCCTGTACTTTCTGTTGGACATCTGAAATTTCTGGGCAGATGGACCTTTGGTCTGCCCCCACCTCACTGCTCTCATCTCCCGTGTTCTTCATTAATTCCCACCTCTTCTGATCCACTGCATTGCTGCCACTGCTGTGACTGGGCAACTCCATGTGTGTGCCCCGAAGCTGTACCTGTACACGGACCGCACGAAGCTGGCTGATGAGACAGCTCCCTGCTGAGCCTCTGCACCCCTTGCATCCATCTCTTCTGCTGAGCTGAGAAGAATACTGTTATAATGTGTGCTGACACATTCAGAGTGCCCAGCTGGACAAGAAGGCCAACAGCATCCTGGCCTGTATCAAGAACAGTGTGGTGAGTAGGACCTGAGAGGTGATCATCCCCCTGTACTTGGCACTGGTGAGACCCCACCTCGAGTACTGTGTCCAGTTTTGGGTCCCCTACCACAAGAAAGACATTGAGGTGCTGGAGCGGGTCTAGAGAAGGGCAACGAAGCTGGTGAGGGGTCTGGAACACAAATCTTATGAGGAGAGGCTGAGGGAGCTGGGGTTGTTCAGCCTGAGGAAGAGGAGACTGAGGAGACCTTATCGCTCTCTACAACTCCCTGAAAGGAGGCTGTAGAGAGGCGGGGGTTGGTCTCTTCTCCCAAGTTACAGATGACAGGACAAGGGGTAATGGCTTCAAGTTGCGCCAGGGGAAGTTCAGGCTAGATATTAGGAAATATTTCTTTACTGAAAGGGTTGTCAGGTATTGGAATGGGCTGCCCAGGGAGGTGGTTGAGGCACCATCCCTGGAGGTATTCAAGAGAGAAGTTGACTTGGTGCTCAAGGCTATGGCTTAGTGTTGGGTGGGGTGGGGTGCTGTTTATGATTGGTGGGGGTTGTTTTTGGTGTTTTTTTTTTTTTTTTTTTTGCCCCCTATTGATTGGTCTACATGATCTTAAAAGGTCCCTTCCAACCTAGGTGATTCTGTGACTCTGTGATTCTGTGTGCTCAGAGCAGCAACATTTGTGAAGATCTGAGCTGAAGATGGGGGGGAAAACCCCACCGCTCTCTTACTTAGCACAGTGGGTTTCTTAGTGCCACCTCTTGCCTAGCAGACTGCAGGGTTTCATACAAAGACTGGACCATCTTGTGTGATGTAAACGTGTTAAACCTGCTCTGCTCCGTGCTGGGGTTTCATGGAAGAAAGGAAGCAAATATTCATGGAAGAATAGCCTGAAATGTTTGTATTTCTTCCTCCATTTTTTAACGGGCTTATGCTATGATGGGCATGGGATGGGTTTTGATGTAGAATCCTACCAGCTGGTGTGTGCTCAGGCTTTGAATATGATCATACCAAAAAAATCAGGCGTTTTCAAACATAAAAATACCGCAGTGTTTTTCCCAACACAAAATTAAATTGCTAAAGCAAAAGATTATCCCAACATTTACTTTGTTTATCCCCTCTAGACTGCACTTCCCACATCTGAAATGTGGACTCTGTATAATATAATATAGTCAGCAGGGCCCCTTCCACCACACAGGGCCATTTTTTCAGCAATTCCTCCATCAACATCAGAACTTTGGGTTGAGTAAAACCATGCTTTTATTCACACTGAGGATCACAAATCCCAGAATTCGTGACTTATTTGTGCGGTGTCAGGAAAAGGTAAGTGATACAAACAGGGCAAGCTGAAGGTTTGCTACCCGAGAGCTGAACCATCCCGAGCAGTATTTTCAGACATGGGCAAATTGAGAAAAGTTGCACACAGCTGAGGTGGAGACTGCTCTTTAGAGAGGTGCTTTGCCCTTGAGGTGAGGTTTTTCAAGCGACAGATGCTCCATTGCCTTCTTAGGTAAGCCGTGAAGAGAGTGAATTGCCTCCCTCATGACATGGAACATGTGAATCTGGTTTGTAGCCCGAGTTTGTGCAGCTTCCATTTCTAACTGGTGGGTTTTGTTACATCTCATTGGTGAGCTTTTCTAACCAGGACTAGGTGATTTTTCATTTTTTCTTTAGAAAACGTGGATGCCTAATTACCAACTACTGATTAATGAAAGTAACATATTAGAAAAATACCTTCTAATATGAATTACATATGGCCCAGCTTTACTGTGTAAGTCCTGCCTCAGTTGCTGATTGGAATGGTTTATCCAAGTGCTTGTCTTTAAGCCCCAAAATAAATCCCACTGAACTCGGCAGTAGAAGGCAGCCCTCAGTATTGAAACTAAAATCTCCAACCCCAGCATTTTGCCATTTATAGACCCAGCAACCTTCAGTGTTTGCCAACTGCGATCGTTCTTTTCATTTTGGCTTCTCTTGGGCATATTATGTGCCTCTAGTTTTACTCATTAAAGTCTCAGATTGTGCTTGTTTTGTTAACAACCGTTAGGGCAAGGGTTCTAACTCTTTAATTGGCACCATCTGGAAATGAGAAGGAAATTGCTCAGGATGAACGCAAAGACGAGGAAAGGCCTTGCACTTTTCCACGGTTGCAAAACTTGTCCCATTTGGAATAGCCACGTCTGACCTAGGAACCGGCTCACCCGTTATTAGGGGGGCTGCAGGGAGAGGGCAATTTTCTTTCAGGAAGAAGACAATCAGCAGACCCAGAACGTAATCATTTAAAAGCAGAAAGTTGCACAATTCGGGCTGCGGTGAACTAGGCCTTTTTATGCAAATTGAATATCTTTGTTCCCAGGTTTTTTTTCCCCGTCTTGCACCACTTGTTCAGCATTTCCTCGTTTGCTGGCCCTGGTTTCCATAGCTGCGTGCAATCGCACTCGCACACAGATGCCGCTCCGTGTTCAAAGCGCTGAGTGCTACAGGGCATATTAGTGTTTTTACGCTTTAGATCTGTCTTTATGTAACTTCAGAGCTCATTAATATATACCATTTTGTGTGATTAAAAAAAACCAGCCTGGCACATGAGAAGCTTTGAACCGGAGAACGGACTGCGAGGGAAACGGCTTTCTTCTCATTACGCAGATTTTCAGCTCGACACGAGATGGGCCCAGCGAGTCGGTGGACAAGGTGCAACTTCTGCAAGGTAATCACTCCCTGAAACCCCCGGAATGAGTCAAACGCTGTTTGAAAAGTGAAGACTTTCACATCATGATTTCACATTAGTGGATGCAAATCAGTGAAAAATCCCCTGATGGTCCTTTTAAGGCTGTTTAAAATCTCAGGGAAAGCCATTCTCTCCTGCTGCCTGAAAGGCTAGAGATGGGATGGGGGTGTGGAGGTGCCAGGGTGGTGGGCTCACTATGAACATGTAAGGAGCACAGCTCATAAAGGTGGAAATGCTCTGGCTGTTCATCTCCTGCACCAAAGCAGTGCTGTGGGAATTTTTCTGACTGTCAGTTCTGACTTTTCAAGCTGCTTTCTGGCTAAAGACACTGGCCTGTCCCCTGCTTGCCAGAGCACGGGCTGGTTTAGTGACACACGACTGAAGTGACTGCCCTTTCAGGTTGTGTGCCTGTCCCTGGTACGGCTGTCTGTCCTGCCAGAGCATCCCGATAACCTCTCGAGATCACACCGTGCAGGCTCATGTCCTCACTCACGCTGGGACAGCTGCAATGATGAGGAGCGGCGGGAGGAATCTGGAGCCAAAACTAACTCAGGATGCAACATCCAAAAGCTCCAAGGTCTGAAGGTAGGGAAACTGCGTGGTGCGTTTGACAGTAATCAGAATGCAGACACCATCCCCAGGGGCAGGAGGACATTTTGGTGGGAGAACGAAGGAGGCCAGTGCAGCACAAAACAAAAATGACTGTTTCTGGGATACCTGTAATGCTGTAAGAGAATCTATTTTCTATGGTAGCAGCAAGCAAAGCAAAGAGATGCTACTCCTGCTCCTGTTTAGGAGTCTATATTTCTAAGGAACAGCTTTCCATTACAAACGATCCTTTGCATTTGGCTGGTTGGGAGTCTGCTGTTGTTGCAGCTTGGGCAGTGGAAATAATGGAAAATGTGGTGTGTAATCCACCTGATGCTCACTAAAACCTCCCAGAAATGGGCAAGCAAACATGTTTGTCCAGTCTTAATCCCCGAGTTTGTGTTAAGGGGTATGTGACTCGAGTAGCAATGCAGCCCCAGGCTGGCTGGAGGGGTGAGGGAGATCCACACAACCCACAGCGACTCCCATTTCCCCAGTGTCAGGCAGCTTTCTCCCCTTTTTTTCCTCCTTCCCATTCAAAGGGATGTACTGATTATATGCAACTATGACAGCAAATTGTGACTAATGTATGAAATAAAAATCCCAGCCTGATGGCACGGAGATCTTAGACAGCTACTCTGCAATTACTGCCTCGCTACAGTTTCTGCCGTGTGTTACTTACTCCAACACAATGCTAAGCACAGGCAATTTACTGCAGAGGTCATAAAAAAATACCTCATTAAACCCACGCCGTTTAAGACCAGGTAGTTTCTCAGCTCCTGTTTCTGCTTGGCGCGAAGCCTTGGAGGCTCTCTGGGTGGCTGCCCAAGGGAAAAAGCCCTCTCTGGTGTGAAGAGCAGCCGTCGTGGTAGGGAGGGCGAGCGCTGCTGTGCAGGAGGATGCCGAGGCTGCTGTCTCCTTCACTCCCTCCCCTGATGAACAAGGGGGATGGAACCAGCTGCCCAGAGTGCAGGTGAGATGCGGGGAGACTCAGAGCTGAAAAAGTCTGTCGAGTAGCCAATGGCCTGAATTTAATAGCGGTTTCATTCCCAGGAACAGCAAATCCCCTGTGGACTTGGCACTCTCTCCCACGGGATGATCTGTTGAATTCTCTGCAAGATGCTGGACCCAGTTCTCTCCGCAGTAGCATCAGGTGCTCACAACTGCTGCTCGGAGCAGGCAGGGCCAGTTGGCAGTGGCATGGGCACCGTGCAAATGTGCTGATGTAGCAGTGACACGGGAGCTCCAGCCAGAGCCCTGCCTGCAGAAGGCGAGGCAGGCACCGCTGCTATCTGTGTGCAGTGTAATTTACTGACAGCCCCAGCTGTCCCGACGCCTGTTTGGAGGTGGCAGGGACGCCCCACCGAGGTGCCACAACTGTGCCAGTCAGGGTGAATCACTCTCCAAACAGCCACCACCCAGGCGTTTTGTCTTCTCCAGTCGATGACCTGAGCCAGGAGACGGCATCTGTGCAGCCCGGCTCACGCTCTGTGCCGACCGGCTGCGAGAGCTGCGCGGAGGGAGGAGCGGAGCGGGGAGCTGGTGCTCCATGGGCAGCTGGGAGCCTGGCCGAGGGTCAAGTGCTTTTGGGAAGAAACGTGCTGGATCTGCTGCGGGGAAGGCAGTTCACAGCCCAAAGACCAGAGACTCCATTTAGTCAAAGAGAACGCCAACCTAACTACGGATGTTGGAAGAGCCCAACAGAAGCCCTGTCAGTTTACTGATTTTTCTTACAAGGAGATGACATGGTATGTTTCAAATGATTTAATTCTCTTCCCACAACGTGTTAGTTCAACCTTTGTATTTTTTCGCCTATAAAGCTTTGGAGTATTACAACTTAGAGAAAATATTTGATGTTGATGGGGAAAACACCGCAATCATATCAGTTACCCAAGGAGAAATATTTGTATATACAGAGCGACTTTAACCTCAAACACTCAGTTCACCTATTCATGTGTGATTTATATTGCCCCAGGCTCTGAGGCAGAGTGAACACTGACACCCTTTGATGTTGAAAGAAGCCTAGTGACTGGCCTTTGGAGAGATTTGTGATGTCTCTATCAGTCTGTCAATGGAAAACCAGGCAGCAAAGCCAGGCCCCCTAAAGATTTCAAGGCCTTGTAGGCAGTGGGATCATGTAAGCATTTTACTTCCACCGAGTGCTTGAGAGGCTGAGCACAAGCAGCCGGGCTAATTGAGTGCTCACAGGGCGCTGTGCTGTAGTCGGCATCTGCACAGCTCTCCATGACCCAGATGCCCTCTCGGCCTGGAAAAGATGCCTGTGTCAGCAATGGGGACGTTTAGCTGCTGCACACCCCTGGGTAATGGAGTGCCTTGGTTTGCAGCCTAGGAGGGATGTGGTAACCTGTGGCCAAAGGGAGGAATAAAACTTGCTTATTGGAAATAGAAGGCATTTTCTTGCACTTGTTGACAGGCAAATAAGCTCTGCCCAGAATTTCTGCTTGTTTCTGTGGTATTTCCAGCGTTTTCCGTGGGGCAAAAGAGTCTTGAGTAGGTTTGGCATCTCACATAGGAAAGAACCCCACAAGACTAAGAAAAGGACCCATCGATGTATTCTGCAGCGCGCATCCCTGGCACGGGAGCGGGCTGGGCACCGAGCTTACTGATGGGAGGAGGTGGCAAGAGGGACCCAGAGCTGATGCTCCTTGTGAGTCAAGTTCCCAGGCAGGGTGTTGAGTACCACTTGGGAAGATAGGTTTAAAATTCAATGTGATGCTGATAGATTGGGAAAATAGCTTGAAAAGAGTCGCATGCGATATAATGAAGACAGCTGTAGAACGGTTTACATAGAATTAGGGACTGCTGGCTTGGCACAGCAGGATCTGAGGATTACTGGGGATTATAAACTGAAGATGCATCTGAAATATGATGCTGTTGCACAAACAAAGAGCCTGCACTCCGTGCTCATGTTGAGGCTGAGAGCTTATTTGAATCAGGGGTGTCCAAGGCTGCAGCTCAACAGGAGATGGACAGAAACCGTCCAAGCACTTGGAAACTAAGAGCAGAGGGGAGCTGGTATGTACCACTTGACAAAGAAAGCCTAAGAGATTTCCTGCGAGGGAGGGACTGCAGCAGTCGGGGACTGAATCTGCTTCCTCAGAACTGGAAAGTGAAGCTGCTGGTAGCTCAGAAGCAGAGGAGGAGAAGGGGCGAGGGCCCCAGTGAGCGAGTGCTACCAGGAGCCTTGCCATGATGATGGCTGCTCTGCTACCAGGGAAGGAATCATGATTTTTGTCTCGTTCATTTTACCTGTGATGGAGATGAAAAGTTCAACGTTTGTTTTTTTTCTTTTTTTTTTAAAAAACAAGCCCACTTCTATTGAGAGGCAACGAAGGGGGCAGGAATATGGCAATTAATTTCTTTGTTTCTCTGGCTGCAGCCCTGAAAAGCGCTCACACCTGTAACATTAGTGATGCCATATATTGTCCTTAACTTGCTCTTGTCCCTCTGGAAAGACCAACACCGGCAGCATCCTTCCCTGTTTCTTCCCTTGTGCCTTTCAAGTGAAAGGACTGTAAAGTCACAGGCTTAAAGGCTGTGAACAGGCTGAGGCAGGAGAGCAGATACCCGCAAATGTGCCTCACTGGGAAAGCAGAGAATAATTGTGGGTTCTGATTTTCCAGGGAGCCTCTGTGGGGAACTAATAGTCTAGACTTGTTCTTTTCGAGGCCTAATTATGTCTCTCTGTCAAACTATAAAAACAAGAGTCTGTAGCATCACAAGGGAAAATGAAAGCTATTGGCCTGTGTTCTGCATTTAATAGGATGTCAAAATCTAAAGCACAGTCTGACTGGTTTTTGACTGAGGTTAGGAAAGAAAATGCATCTAATTAGGCTGTTTCTGAATATCCTTCTCTGTCTAATAGCTGTAGACTTGTAAATTGTTCTGTACCGGGAGTCCCACCTCTCTGCCCAGTGCTGCTGTTGGCATGGGAGGGGTCTTTCCTGCTGCTGGGATTCAGGCTCCACTTGAGCAGTGTCACTGCTGGGGACAGTTCCCTGAGAAACGCCCTGTGCCACTGTATCGCCCGGTGTTCAGGAGATGGAGAAACAGAGCGAAGGAGGTGCAGCTGGAGAGGGGCAGGGTGCTCCCCAGGAAGTGTCCCATGCTGTTGACGATCTAGTCTTTTACAGCTTGCCTTGAAGATCAATGTCCAAATCTCTGAGAACGAAGGAACAGTCGGAAAGTACCTTGTGTACAAAATGAAAGCTGTACTCTTCAGGGATCATGGTCTCTGAATCAAAGCAATACATGGTCGTCTCCAACGTATATAAAGAAGTGTGGGAGCTAGAGTTCACCCCCAAGGTAGCCCAGTTGTCCTACGTGTGAACTAAAGCAGTTGGTCTCAACTTTTTCTAGCCAAGCTGCTCCTTCATGTCCTGCTCTCCCACCTGCACCCAAGTTCTGACCGTTAACTCTGTTCCTCTGACAGCTGCCTCCTTATTGTCTGCGGTCCCTGCAAGCACCAGAGGACAATGCGATCCTGAATCTCTAGAAAGCCTGAGACAACAGAAGTGATGGCCTCTATTAAAATGATTAAAGCATTAATTACACCTTGGACTCTGCTATGTCAGGGAGTATTAGATAATGTCCTAGGGCCTTCCCCTGTCCTTCGGGAGTTAGTTTGAGGGGGGCTTTTTGTATTGAACTAATTTCTTGCCGAGAACTGTGGCAGTTAAAAGTTTCTTTTACCTTTCCCTTGTCAGGTGCCCTCATTCTGAAGCAACGCTCTGCTCAGCTGGCTCCTCATTTTTTACAGCTGAACTGAAATAAAAGTAGAATCTGTCCCACTGTGAGAGAAAGGAAGAGGGGAAAAACCCACAGATGTCTCTAAGATTTTTCATGCAAGTTCCACATCCTTAGTTTTGCCCTCTTTTTGACACAGAAACTCGATTGTCTTCTCCTTAGACATTCTGGGGCACCTTTCTGGTTTTCATTCTTTTTTTCTGACCTGACTCTGGGTTACTGGGGAAACCGCAGACTTTGCCTCGCAGCGAAAACTAAAGATGGCAGTTTGAACTTGGAGGACATCAATGGACAGGAAAAAAATGTGGCCTCCTTCCAACTGGCAATTTTTTGATGCCACTTTTGATGCCACTTCTGCAAGGTCTTGCTGAGGGATTTGAGCCAGGAAAGCGGAGCCAGTGAGTCCATAAGAAAATGGAAGGTCTTTCCAGGAGTCAGCCTGAAATGAAAGAAAAAGGGTGGAAAAGAGTGTAAAAGGAGAAAGAATTGCATAACCCAAAGGAGCTCTGGAAGAAGAGAGAAACAAAAGCACCTGGATCTCCTTGGCCACTGCCAAAGCAGTGTGTGACATCGCCTCAGCCCTTGCTTGGAGCTTTATAGCCGTGTTTTGCAATAGCTGCACACTGATTTCACCTACAAATACCAGTTTCTGCAGACACAGCTAACCCAGGCTGTGAGGTCTGTCTTTTCCCAGGCTGTAGCTGGAAAAGAGACTTCAGGCAGCTTGGGACCCGTGCTGGAAGCAGAAGACAGCTGCTTATCAGAAATCCTTGTCTGGGCAGAGAGTTCTTCTCTGGCTCTGTGTGAAGCTGCCTACCTCTCCTGGGCCCATGGATGTCATAGAGCAACATCTCCTGCAGCAGTGTCGAGGAAAGGAGAAGGACTTGGTGAGGAAAGGAGAAGGACTTGGCCATAACCTGGCAACATCCTTAGCCTTGGGTCTGGCCTGCGTCCCCAGTTGTAGAACGGATCCTGCTAAAAACAAGAGTTGCAAAACTCCAGCCTTCCTATGGATTGTTCCCTGTGGCCACCAGCTCTCTTAGGAGAATATCTGAGCAGGAGGCAGAACCCTCGTTGTGGTGTAACCCTGAGGAACAGCCAAGTCCCCCGCTCCGGGCAGCAACCGGTGCCGGGCTGCTTTCTGGGGCCTTCAGCTCCAGCTTCCCAAAGCTTACGGAGAAGCTGCTTAGGTAAGCTGTATTTTTAGGAAAGCCTTTGAGAATGGTCTTAACTTAAACACCCATTTAAGTCTTACAGAATCTCGGCAGAGGCGGATTTATACATCTGCTTAAATAATTTCCTGACTGCACGCTGTGGCCCTCAGTTGGGCACCGCTGCCAGTTTAGGGAGGCCAGCTCTCTCCCTGCGTGAGTGATGCGTGAGTTGGGCAGCACAGGAAGAACAAAATGATCAATTATCGCTTCTAAGAGGACGATGGGTTTGTTTGCGGGTCCCCACCAGCTCCTTCCTTCTGCAGACGTTCATCGGGGTTTCTCCAACCAGCACAAAAGCCTTTCCAGCTGCCTCCTGTTCAGCGCAGCTTGGCGGGAGGTACCGAAACGGCCCGTCTGAGCACCGAGGCACGGCTCAATTCAGAGCTTTGCCCTTGACCTGAGCAATCAGAAACGGTGACAAAAATACAGGCCGCTTCCAAAGGAAGGGGGGCAATTCATAGTTAGCATGAAAAGTTACCAAACTGGAAGGGGGTGGGAGGGTCTGGGGGTTTTCTCCTCTGTTTTCATCTGTACGGCTTGAAGGGCTGGCAGGGACGCGCTGCTCAAATAAAGGATTGCTTCTGCCTTTTAATCTGTAACGTAAAGACGACATAAAATTTACCCTTGCGAGTTGCCGAGTAAATAAATCCAAGTCAAACAGCGGCCGGGAAGCAGCAAAGCACCGCAGCCCACTCTGCCCTGTGAGGCTGCTCCTCAGGCTGGGCCGGGTGCAAGCTTCTCTCCAAATGCTGAATTTTATTTTTTTGGGGGGTGTGTGTGTTGTGTACTGGGAGGTAAAAAAGGTCATCAAACCCATGTTAGATGATGGCACCGATTCCTCAGCCGCCGAGGGCCGAGCAGAAGAAAGAGCTTTGCATTCTGAGCGCCGCAGAGCAGGCAGCGGCGTGTGAGCCTTGTGTTTGCTGGGTGATGGCTTCATCCGGCGCGGGATGGCAGCGGTGGGTCCCCGCCAGCCTGTCAAACACCGCTTCCATGGTTTTCCTTCAGGCGGCACCGTCGGCAGGCACCGCGCAAACGGACCCCTGCAGCCTGTTTGGAACAGCCTCTCTGATGTCAGGCCCCAGAGCGGGCATCAAACCACCAACGAGCAGCAAGGAAATAACAGTTTTGCTTTTCGCAGGTGTCGGAGTGGCAAACAAAAGGCTGTTTGTAAAAGATGCAGCAGCCCCTTTGTGGCGGTGTCGGCAGTTTCAGGGCAGGCGGGCAAGGTTTCGGAGGGGGTGTGTGGGGAGACAGGGAGCTCGGCTTGAGGAATTCAAAGTCTTTCCTCTTTAATCCTTTACCTGCTCTAAATGGGGCCGGCTCATCAGCAGCTGACAGCCATTGACAGTGCTTCAGTGGCTCCCTTTCAGTCAAAGAGGATGGCGACACCCTTCTAAGAAGTACTTTATGGTGTCCCCCCCAAGAAAGAGTCCGGCACTTCCCTCACCTGGAAGCCCCTTTAACCAAACAGCCCCAGCTCCCTCAGCCTGTCCTCACAGCAGAGCTGCTCCATCCCTCT
>VZRU01016865.1:495027-532825 GCA_013398155.1 Pedionomus torquatus | reverse complement strand
AGGCTGAACAGCCCCAGCTCCCTCAGCCTGTCCTCACAGCAGAGCTGCTCCATCCCCCTGAGCATCCTCCTGGCCCTGTGCTAAAGGATGAAGCACGTTAACCTTTTGTGTGCTGGGAATCAGGTGAGAACCCTTGAGCCCCAGCCTCAAACGATTAGTTATTCTGTAGGGTCTCCTGTGGGTGTATTCCCAGGCTCATGCTCTGGTTTAGTAGCACAACCTCACCGTTACCATTACTAATATTTTATTTGCTATTTTTACTCTTCAGGCTATTAAAGCTTTTTTTCTTTTTTCTTTTTTTTTTTTTTTTTTTTTTACAGCAGAAACCCACTCTGCCAGTAAGCGGGAAATTATCACGTACGAAGTCTTTCCAGGCTGTCAGATTTATATTATTCTTTGGAGTCGTGGTTGGGAAAGGTGAAAATGACAATCTGAAAAGGACAAAGAAGTTATCACGGCACAGTGTGCGTGAGGGACCCCGGGCGGAGAGAACACACGGGGATGACACACTCGGGGTGAAACACAAGCGGGGAAACGTCCTTTCATCTCAGCATTTGCTTTGGCTGACTTCTCGCCACCGTATGAATGGCTCTTCCCCCAGCAACTACAGAGCTTCCAACACGCAACTATTCTTTGGTCATAAAGACAAAACCCGGCGGTTGCCAGAACAGAGCTACCCCACTCTGGGCTGCTGACAACGGGCCCAGACTGTCCATATGCTCTGCCGCGCTCGCAAGCGGTAACGCAAGGTTTCTGCTCCCGCCGGTGCCGGTGGTGTCCCCGCGGTTGTTATTGTTTCCATCCAGACCCTCTCCTCTCCCCCGGAGCTCCTGCCTGTTCCCTTGCAGCAATGGCACGGCTCCCCAGCGCTGCCGAGAGCCAACAGATGTAGCTGTTGTCCCTTCCCTGCCAGCCGGTGCCACGGCCCGTCTCCCCCCATCCCTCAAACTGGCTCGTGGGGGATGGCTGCGGAGTGGCTTCGAGTGACAGGGGACACACAGGGAGCAGGACCGAGTGGAGGTGGGCGACTGGCCTGTGGCTGGCAGGGAGGGAACTGGACCTACCAGCTTTTGGGCTGTGGGGACCAAGAGTCACCTCTTCTTCTGCTGGGTAGTGTCATCGATGCGATGGGGAGCCAGGAGCGAGGCGGCAAAGGACTAGTGGGTCGCTGGCTCCTGTAGGTGACAGGCAGTTTTCAGCTCCTACTCAGCAGGAACTCGGGGCTCTGAGGCGCTTGGTAGATATCAACTAAAACATTCCCTCTCATGGTGAGCACCAGAGGGTTCGGATTCTCTCTGCAGGCAGGCAGAGCATGGCTCTTCGGTGAGACCCCCAAGCAGTACCTATGAAGACCAGTTTCTTCACAGTACAGTTCATGATGGGCCTAAGCTTATTTTAAAGGGGTGATCCCATTTTCTCTTCCATCTCTCAGCCGGACACCCTCACCTTGCTCAAGTCCAGCCAAAATCTAATCATGGAAGGGGCCACATGGCTGAAGAAATGCCTATTTCTTCATGCACAGAGTGAGCACAGAGGAAAGGATGGTGGCAACATCTGCTTAAGATGAGCGTGAAACTGCACCCGAACTGGCACCAGGTCACTCCCACGTTAACCCTGTGTTAGGCAGCCTGATGTCTTACAGCTCCCGATAGAAATCTTTGCTGTTGTATGGACCTGGGGGCTCCTGATGCAGTGGACAAGACAGGCAGGTCAGCAGAAAGGCTGAAGGTGGATCAAAACCTTTAGCTATTGGCAGGAGAGGGGGAAATAATTGTCGTGATTCCTTTCCACAAAAGGCAATTGTGGACAAAATAGTGTTCCTTCCACTATGAAATCTATTGTCTTCCCAGAGCTATTCTGATCACTGCAGTGTGCTTTGGGAGGAGGAGACTTTGAAGAGGCTTTTTCACTTTCTTGGGCTAAAAACTTCCCTTTTGCTAACATTCACGTGCTCTGTTGATTATTCCCTGCTAGACTCTTCCCTCCCCTGATTGCATGTTATCACCTTCAATGGAACAGCTGTGTCATTGCTAAAGGGTGTTAATCTTCCTCTCTCTCACACCGTATTGACAGCTAGAGTCAGGGAGGCCCCCAGTCTTTTCTGACTTGGGTGACTTGTCAAAAATTTCCTTTTTTAGCTTCCTTTTCATTTCACACCCATCCCGCCATAGTCTGACCTGGAGAGGCAGCCGCAGCCCAGCCCGGCCCCTCCTGGGCTGCTGCAGCCGGGCTGGAAATGTTCTGCCGGGATCAGTCGCAGCGATCACAAGCAGGAGAACATCCCCTACCAATGTCAAGGGACAATAAGGCAGAGCTAATCAATAAGCACAATACCTACAGCACACCAGAGCCCAGAATAGAAAGCGCTCCGGCAGGTGGGACAGCTGGCTTGGATTTTTATTTAGCGGTTGGGAAAGGCACCGTGGTTTTCAGCGAGACAAGAGCAGCGCTGACAGTGACAGATCCCCCATTACATTGTGCCACTGAACAGAACGAGCCACTTCAGCAGATATGGTTCATTTTTCCTGAGAGTTTTGTAACGGGTTGGAATTAGCCTAGAATTTCATTTTTCTGAATTCCCTTTGCCTGCCAGCGTTCTGGACCGCCTTGACGTTTCCAAGGTCACCTTGACTGTTTGGAGGTCTGGAGAGTTGCTCTGACTCTAGAAAGATCTGGAGCAAATTTGCATGCTGAGCTGATGGCCTGCACAGATCTGCCTTCTAACACCAGGGCAGCATCGGGCACTCTGGTCAAGATTTCTGCCAACCCTCAGGAACGCCAGGTCCAAGGAGATCCTTCCCAGAGACAGCCTGTTGTGCGGTAGGAAGCACCCCTCTTTTTCACCTGTGTGCTCCTTGCTTGTAAAATAAATGCAGATCCTCAGAGTTATCCCGCTTGCATTCAAACACAACCCCGAGGTGCTGAAATTGGGAACAAAGTGCCTTGTCCTCTAAACTCAAGGGAAGAGAAGTGAAACCACTTAAGGCTTGTGTCGCTTTGTAGAGGCTGCCCTGTGGATGATACAAGACACCAATTAGGAGCTGAGCAATGGTTCCTAAGAGGAGACTAAGCAGTTAATCAACAACAGTTGTCCTGGCCTCCTCTTGGAGTCACTGGAGCAGAGTGGTGGCCACCAGAAGCAGGACCTGAGCAGATCCCTTAATGACATAACCTTCGTTTCCCACCAACCCTAAGCGTTTCTGACCGCAGAAAGCACTTATCTGTGGGCTGCCGAGCAGATCAAGATGGATACAGTTCTCTGGTCGTTTGCTTTAGAAGAGAAATCCAGAAAAAGGAGACAAATGGGGTCACCAAAGCAATGTAACATTCTTAAAGCAATTTACTCATCCTTCTCCAGTACTTCAACAGGCAACCGAGTTCAACATAGAGGCTGGAGTACAGAACTGAGAACTGGGAGTGCAGGGGCTTTGCCAGGACTTGAACTGACCATCTAATCTTACTCCCAGTGTCAGTGGAGTTATCTAATTAACTGTGATTATTAAATATATTAGACCAGTCAAAACTGGGGCGATACTAATAGGCAATCTGTACCAGAAGGGCTTTACCTAACAGCCAAGGTACGAGTACTCACTTGATGAGAAGTTACATCCCAATTCGAAGACATGTGTGCTGGCTACGTCTAGTGTCTTCAAACTTGACCCTCCCAAATACTTCATTCCCCTTCAGATACACCTTCTGTGGGGCTGCAATTCCCGCTGCAGCTCCAGAGCCACCAGCAGATTTCTTTGGGGCATGAACTGGGCCAACAACATCTTCACTGGCCAGGTGCAGTCACTAGAAGAACTAGGCCAATACAGAGAGTCGTTAATGAAAGAAACACGGACCTCCAGGGGAAAATGTGAACATGGGGTTATTTGGCCACCAGCTGATTCCTTATCAATAAGTGATGTAGCAGAAGGCGAGGTTGTATTAACCCGTGCTGAGAGGCTGCTGTTACACGGAGAGGCAACACACTTGGGAAAACAACCTGGTCTCAATATTTTGGAGCCCACATCAAAGCTGAACACCCCATTTTTTGTGTGTTTTTTCTTTAGTTTTCTTTTTTTACGCAACACGAGCAACCTGCTCAACTACATAGCCTTAGGTGACTCCCACCACATCAGCCCTGGGCCTGGGGAGCTGACCTGGCTGGGCAGCGCTTCTGCAAGATCAGGGCTTGCTGTCCGGCTGCGCTTGCCCTGATACGGTCAGAAATCACTAACGATCCTTTTCCCCATCTCATGAGAAAGAAACCCATCAAAAACTGGCTGAATATTTGATCTAACGGACAATGAAAGAAAAATGCACTCAGCCTAGTAATAAGTTTGCTTCAAGATGTCAGCTTTGTTCGCTCTGACCAAACTCTGTGCGCGGAGCTCGCTGCCAGACGGCTAAGAGAAGTCTGAATATTATTTAGAGGATTGGTAAGGTCACGGTGGCCCCGAGCCTCTCGGGTGTGAATTAATCTCCTCGGCACAGCAGCCTGCTCTGGCTCGGCTGCTTGTGCTCGCAGGTACATTTGTGTAGAGCGATGCCATCCAGTGGTTGCTCAGATTCATCACAAAGCCAATGGGGACGTTACGAGAGCCAAAAATGTTTCTGCTCTTGTTCCCAGCGAAGGCATTTTTCAGACGTTAAAGGACTGTGACAAGTGGCCAGCTTGATTGCTTCCAGCTTCTTTGGCTTTTTGCATGTAAAATCCAGGTATGCTTTCAGTGGCAGCCACCTCAGAATGTTTAATAGACGTTCAGGGGGAAATAATATTTTTTGTATGCAGCCCAAATACAAACATTTATCATCAGACCTGCATTTTGGCGTGGGGAGTGGTTACGTGGAGTAATACAGCGGAAAAATATGCTGATTTTTGAGACAAAAATGTGGCCTAAGAATGAAACTTTCTCAGTCTAAAGCCCAGGAGAAACTGAGGTCACTCAGTGGGACATCTTTCCTTGAGGATGATGCCCCAGGGAAAGGATGAATGAGGGCTGGGATGTTCAGCTTTCTCCATCAATGTCACATTTTAGAGCCCCAGTGTCACCGGCTACTCAAGGGCTGGACATTTTTGGGGTGTGTATCTTACACCTGAATGGCCACATCCCCTCTCTTGCTTTCTCCCGAAGAGCTACCATCACACACTGGCACAGGCCTATGTTCTGTAGTAATTAAACCAACATATCAATATTTTTCGCCTGTTGCCCTCCCCAAGCCAGATGTAACTGCACAGCCAAAGATGTGGACGATTTAACACACTAAACACCATGACCTGTTGGACACAGCCCGTGCCCGGTGCGCTCGAGCGCGGGCTCTGGCGGTTCCGAAGGGTGCAAGCCAAGGGGTGGCCCTTTGCAGCCGGGCAGACGTACCCAGTGGCTTCGCCCCTCCTTTGCAGTCGGGTCCCTTCACACCTCCGAGCCGCTGGCCGGGGTCGTGTGGGGCCGGGTGCCCGCCGGCTGCTGCGTTTCGGCCGCCTGCCGCTCCTGCTCCGCCGTACAAATTCCAATCAGGCGCGACAAAGCCCACCGGGTGCTGCTGACAACAGGTGTCTCATTAAACATCTCTCAACCTTACAGGCATTCGGATTGACAAGAACCAAACTCACACTCAATCACAGCTTAATCACAGCCAAACTCTATTAACAAGTCATACTAATTACCAACTTCTAACAATTTCTCAGGTTCAGAGGCAAAATATCCTTTTTTTATAGATGAAAACAGACTTGCAATACTCCAGCTCTGGCCGTAATTAGGTCCTTTTAAACAAAACAAAACTGAAATAAAAATCCAGACAGATCCCTTTGTGATAAGGGTCCTGAAAGTACACTTGTACCACGAGATGGTTTGTTTGTTTTAATTTTGTATCTGCTCTGTTGCCCACAAGGGTCCAATTAGCTTGTTACAGATGCTTGTATCAGTTTTATCCACTGTTTTTTTTTGGCTTTTTTTTTTTTTTTTTTTTTTTTTTTTTTTGCGAGGGGTAACTTGTAGCACAGATTGCTGGCCTGCAGGCATCCGGAGATCAACAACCAGCTTTCTGTGATAGCAAGCCCCCTGTGAAACAGGCAGTCCTTACCCACAGCATTCATAATGCAAAGGGTAAAATTAATAGAGGAGGAGGAGGAGTTTATACTGGATTTGGGATTATTGCAGAATAATCTGGTGTGTTCAAAAGTGGCCTGAAGATGGCAATTCTGACATGGCTAATATTAACGTGGCCAAACCTGAGTTGCCTCACCTTGGGAATGAAAGCACAGGTTTTATTTTTAATAGCGTTAGGCGCTGCCTTGCAACAAACCAGAAAGCTCTTAAAACATGGCTTTGAATTGTACATGTCTGTATTTATTCTTGTATGTTCAGCACACGTGTAGTTCCGTGTTAACCTGGACACTTTCCTCCATTGTGTGGCTACATCAAGTGCCTGAGCACTTGAGAACTCACTTGTGTAATCGATATGCTTACAAAAGGCTACACATAAATAACATGAAGAATCTGGCTTGAACTGACAAGGGGGGGTATCGCAGCCTTAACTCACGCTGCTGCTGGAGAATGAAAAACCCACCTAACAGACTGAGTTAAGGACCAACGTAAGATTTCCCAGCACTTTCTGAGCGGTGTGGTTCAAGGGAGAAAGCCTGCTCTGAGTACCTGCAGTGCTAGTTGCTTACCTGATCTTGGGTTTAGCTGCTGTTTGCTTTTCCTTTCCTTAATTTTAAAAGAAAATTAACATTTCTCCTGGAAGATTAGAATGATTCAGTTCAGCAGAGACTCACCAACTGGAGGCTTAGCATCAGCAATTATTTTTACCTGTGGTGCAGGCAGTTTTGTTTCTTCAGCGAGGCACGGCAGGATGAACATAGGACACCTGAAGCTCCCGGGAGAAGGCTGCATTTCCCAGCGTGAGCTGGTGTGCTGCGGGATCCCAGTTTGTCTTGCTGTGAGGGTTGTTGCGTGATGTGGCAGCTCTTTGGAGCTGCAGGTACCCGAAAGCTGCTGCAGGGAGGAGCAAGGTGGCATCTAGCTGTAGAGGAGAGCAGGACAAACCCACCCACCTTCACTTTCCCCAGCGCAGCCCCACAGGCTCCATTCTTTGCTCGCCCCCATTGCTGGAGACCAGGTGTGACCCCAGTGTGATTAAGAATGACTTTAAAATTACCGTTGCCCTGCAAGAGCAGAAGACTTGGGTTGGAGGTCGGATCTTGAAGGCTTTATCTTGCAAGGGTGGAACCCTCTCATCCTGACACTGCCGTCCTCCTCCCTCCTGAGGCTGATGGGATGTGATGAAGGGAAGGACTGCCAGAGGATGGAGCACAGGAGATTGGATCTGCCCACTGATTTTGTGGGTATTGCGCATAAAACAAAGCGAAGCCCTTCCTGCAGCTTCCAGGCTGAGGATGGATCATGTCAGCATTCCCTTAATTGCCAGCCTCACACATGAGCTGGCAGAGGCTTCCCGATGTGATTCAGGAGAATGGAGTCAGGATTCAGGAGAGGGATAGGATACAGTTAAATCCTAGTGAGGCTACATGAGGCTACACACGGGTGGATATATACACACACTGGTGGCATAATGACGCTTTTATCATTACTGCTGTAGCAGCACTGGTGCTACAAAAGGTGGCACCTCTAACACGGGCGCTCTTGTTTCTCTGACCCTAAGAGGATGTACTTGGAGCTGCTGTTGACAAGCAGCATCTCTCATGGCAGTGAAGGTGAGCTTCTGGTGGTATGGAAGAGGGAAAAGTAGAGGGTTTCTTTTTGTGAAGTTCTTGTTTTCAGTGTAAGGTTCACTCCTGCTTAAAAAGAAAGGCCCTTGTTCAGAGCCACAGTAAGGCAGGACAGGAAAAGAGATATCCACGTGCAATGGAAGAGTCACAAGAACAGTCACGTAGTGGTTCATCAGGGGAAAATGGGAGATTCTGTCTAGCCACAGTCTCATTCCTCTTCATATGAGGCTGTTTCAGATCAGAGCACCTTTTTTTCCTGGCTTTTGCCAGATGAAACTTGGAAGTTTCATCAGCAGGTGCTGATGCAGGCTCTGGAGGTTCATTCCAGTTCCCATGTTCCTTCAACATATAAATCCGCAGCCGAAGCGATCTGGCTCCTATTGGGTAGCACAGCCTGCGTGATCAGCAACAACCCTGCCTCATTCTGAGCTTTTCTCTGGCATATGAATTTCTTTCTTATTCATGGATTTTTACTCTTCCTGAAATAAAAATTAAAAAAGAAATAAATCAAAATGACCGAAGCCTTAGTATTTTGTGGAGCCATCTCTTCTGATCAGAAACTGAAATATCGCTTCGCGCTCCTCTAGTGTGGAAATCTGTCAGGTAAATAGAAATCACCTCGTAAAAGCCCTTAAACAGCTCTGGTTTATATTTTAATTGAGGAACAGAACATTTTAAGCACTTTTATTGGGTGGTGCCTGCTGAATGACAGATGTCCGTGGTGGAGTAATGCTGAGCACACTTTCATAAAACAGAGCAATTCCTTGCTTAAAACATTTACAATTAAAGGCACGATTGAATAACAATGAGTTCTGTGCATGGAGCTCATTTCTGCACTTGTTTGTGCACCTGAATCGGGCTGTGATCCTTCAGTAGGGTGGATACGAGGTGCCGGTTGCTTTGTTCAATGACCAAATAGTGCTCACGGGCACAGCTGGAAACGTGCCTTTGATTTTTCACCGAGACAGAGATAAGGTACACTACACTGCGCTATTAGACTTGCTAACACCCTTGTTTCAGCTTGGAAACTGCTCTGGTTTGGGGTGTTTCTTTAAACTGTATTGGCAACACTCCCAATTTGACAAGAGATTTTAAAATCAACACTAATTCTTAGCAGCTGAGAAAGTCTTAACTAGCTTCTGCTTTGTTTTACTATCTAGCTCCTGTGACCCCTATTACTGTAATACCCAAGAATATCACCTCTGATTGTGCAACGATCCTCACAATCTCTGAAGGAAGTTAGACTGGCATTAATACTCCTGTTCTCCTAATATTCTCCTGCTATGCGTGGGGAACTGAGGCACAGAGAGGTCAAGTGACTTGCCCACAGGTGTTCTTCAAGAAAGGGTCCCAGTACTGCACACACATGACCAGTCTTTGGACGGTACATAAAAATTCAGCCTTGTTACTGCAGAAAAAGGCTTAAAGAGAGCCCTGAGCACCCAAGAGCAAACCAGCTCACGTGGCACAACCCACGACCTTTCCCTCAACCCAACTGAGAGAACTCAAGTGAGAAAAGATTTCGAGTTTCATCCCTACTGAACTGAACAAGACCGTAACTTAACCGATATCAACGCAAATTTGTGAAGGCACAGAAAATCCTAAGAGCGAGAACATCAACTTGGGAAAAACAGCCTCACTTTTCTCACCAAAAAAAAAAAAAAAAAAAAAAAAGGAATCCACAAAGTAGATCTTGCCACAGCAGAAGGAACATGTGTCACGGGAACAGCAGAGGCAAAATGTGTCATGGGAAAATCTTGACGGATTCAGCCCAGGACGAGAATGTGCAAATTGATGCAAAATTAAATGGAATTGAACAAGATAACACATATCCCAGCAATGAAGAAAACTCACAGCGCACTTGCAAAAAAGACAGAGTTTAAATCCAAGGGGGGTCTGAAGATGTCTAAGCAGTTCCCAGTGACAACATTTTGGCATGAATATGAAGATTTTACCCCAAAAGGAGTAAGGAAAGTGCTGCAGAAATGAAAGAAAGAGAAACTGAAGTGCAAGGGCCAGTTGCTGAACTAAACAGAAGATGTGTAACCCAGAGCTCCTGTAGAACAGCAAAGCAGGTACCGAGTAATGATGTTGGTTGTCTGCTACTAAAACGTCACCCTGTTTTTTGCTTCTGGAATACTGTATTTTTTTATTTTCCTGCTCTGCTCTGCTGGCAGAGTGATTTTCAAGAGGTGCTGGTTTCCAGCTCCAAAGTAGTTTCATTTCAGTTCCAGGGGAGACAAAAATCTAAATGAGCCTTATTTCTAAACTCTTTGAAGATGGGGGAATGTCCTCTGGTTGTAAGGAAAGGAAATGCAAATCACAGCCTAGTACAAATATATAAAGGGGTTCAATATTTAATTAAACATAATCTTCCTTTTGTCATGAGTGACTGAGCTCTTCCAGGCTCAACATCCTTCCTTTTCGTTGCACTATTCTCCAGTAAGCGACAACACAAGCCTTCACCTTGGTGGCACTAGCTGCCCCGCCACTGACAAAAATAAAACATTTTGGGAACTAATAACTTTTGATTTTCACATGCCAAATCCATCTCTCTGGGTTGTCAGATCCGTCCAACACATCCCTCCGGCACCAGGAAACTACCGACGTCATCCCCGTGCCTCTGAGGTGAGGAACCCACAACACTGCTCCAGCTGAACAACAGCAGGGGCTGCCCCACTCTGCCCTTAGAAGCAAACAGACATTTCCAGCTACTTAGAAAAACAGCATGCCAGGGGAGGGAAACCATGTTTTGGGGTTGGTATTCTCTAAAGAAAACAGATGGCCTGATCCTGCACCCATGGCAGAGCTCAGAACGAGTAAAGGAGTTTGGCTGGAAGCGTGTGCTTGATGGAGATGCTGAGGATCTGGCTCGCAGACCTGGGGGCAAGACAATCTCACACAGGGCACAACTCTGTTAGTTTTGTTCTGGGTTGTGGGTTTGGTTTTTTTTTCTTTAACGTAAAAAAAATAGGCAGCATTGACTCATTTCTGGAAATGATATTTTGCTACGTGTGAGAAATGAGCACAGATCAGTCTAAAGGGAAAGAGTACAATGCACCGGCTACAAGCCTAAATAAACACTGAGGTCTGCAGCTGCCTGGCCCAATTTTGGTTGTAGGTACATAAGGTGATTTTTACCAACACAGAGTTTTATTTCACAAATCTCTCCCTTTTGTTGTTAACTGTTCGTAGCTGCTACTTACTCAACAGTGATAAATAATACGAAAAATAAATCACCTTTCGAGCAGAAAAGAGATGATTACTAAGCAGGATGTATAGTGCTCTAAAAAGCTACTGGGGCTTTCTAACAGTAAGTTTAGTCCCCACATGCCCCTTACTCAGTGGGACGTGTTCTTTCAGCCTTGGTGGTGGGCTGGGAAGTGTCCTCTGCCATCCTGACCCAGCAGCCTTGGCTGGGGCACTCCCATTCTGAGTGCAAATGCGGGTTTTCACAAAGATGCAGCCTGGGCTTGAGCCAAAGCACAGCAGTGTGGAAGTGAATCTTTCCAGGAATGCTGGGATCAGAAGTGCTCATGGGTTTCTTCAACAACAACAAACCGAGTCCTTGTGCCGTATCCCCCAGCCTGTCTCCTAGACGTCTACCAGTTACACCCTTCCTTCCCGCCTGCAATTAGCACTTACAGTGTCGCAAAGGGAGATGAGATTCGCTCTCCGCCGTCCTCCTTCAGAAATCTCTCACACCTTCCCCACTGGGTGGGAACACGCACTGTGGGTTAGGAAATATTCTCATAGTGGAATTGCATTTGCAGCAATCCTACTCCCGTCTCCTGTTTTCTTCTGGCTATTAGACTCTGCTGCTCATCGCGGTATAGCAGCACGTGAACACAAAAGCTTAGACACAGCATTTGGTTCAGCAAAGCCTCAAATCTCTGTGACTCTGTTCACCCCCCCATGGAATTACCTATGCACAAAGCGGGCCCAGTACATTTCACACAGGGAAACTGGAGCTGGGTAAGTGCCTGCAGTTTTGGTGGAGGAATGGGGTGAGGAGAGAAGTGAGAGTATATGACCACTGACCTTAATTAGAGGAGATAAAAATGTCAAAACGTGATTCCTAAGAAAACCAAGGAAGGCCTCTATTGTCGCGTGTTTCCACATGGATGCCACTGAGAAGAGGTCAAGTGTTTTCTATATACTTTAAGTAAACAGCAGATTGTGAATTCGCAGTCTGGATTGGAGCAGCCTCCGTGTCCTGCAAGATCATAACAGAGTCTTACGTATTTAAGATTTGATATCAACCAATATTATTACTTGAGAGTTGCCAGGAGAAACACCAGTGATTAAGAGTTACAAAGTTTGCAATAAAGCTACGTCTAATGTGATATATGACTAACTCTACACTGGAATTTTCTCGGGTTCCTACTCTAGAAGAGCACCAAGGATGGACTCTTTTTAAGAGACTCTGCTGTTGGTGGCTTTCTATGATAAAGACCTGTCTCCTCGCATCTTCATTGTCATGTAAAAAATGCACAAAAGCTGCAAAATTACATCTGCTAAAAGAGAAATGGGTTATATGTCAGGAATAGAGAGCTCTTTGTTTACATGCAACTGTGAAGCATATCAAGCTGAGTTAAAATGTTAGGCATAAAATTCTTTGGATCATCTTTGTAGCTATCCAGACTGAAGGCTAAGAAGACTGAATGTGATGGGCTTGTACCAAAACCAGCTCCATTTCCCTACCTGGAAACAGGACAACAGTGAAATCAGAAAGTACAGCCTTATTTCATATCTGCAGATTCAGCTCTAATGTCAGTGCCAGCAATTACAGCGTTATTGGGCAGCAGCATCCATGTCAGGTGCTCAGCATCTCCTCCATGCCCTGGAGAAACCATGCCCTTATTAAAGGTGTTGTTTACAAACAGGGAAACTGAGTCAAAGAGCAATGATCCAAGCCTACAGAAGCCAGCGGCAGACCTTCCAGAGCCACCACCGAGACCCAGCAGACCTCATAACTTCTCTAGCTATTACAAGCAGGAAGAAAGGGCAGGAGTGCTCTTAGGGACCTAATTGGAAACAGATGAGTCACTGGAAATCTTCCTTTCCATTCAGTGGGCTTAGCTGAGACCCAAATTATTTAGGGTGTATTGCTGGGAGAAGGGAATGAGGCATAAAACTTAGGAAACTCAGTCGCAAAGACTCCTCTTGAAAGCTAATCTGTACAGTTTTATGTGCACCTGAGCAAACAGTCCCTCTTCCCCTGTCTGCGTCTGCCTGTGAAAAGGAAAAAGAAAGGGCAGCTGATTTGTGAATGCTTTCTCAGTAGAACTGTGGATTTGAAATCTCTCTCCTTGAATAAAGTGGGGAATACAACTGCACAAGCCATTAATTATTACTGATAAACCAAAGTAGTGATGGAGCCAAATAAGAATCTCTTGCCACTAGGATCAGATTCTGGAAAACAGAGACCTGGGAAGCCTCCAGCCTATTTGCATTTCCTTTTTTTTTTTTTTTTTTTTGGTGAAATACGCGTCTGAATTGCGAGGTCTCCAAACCTTGAGTGTACTCAGAGTACGTGATGTCTATAGGTACAGATCAAGAGAGATGAACTTTATCTACACAGATGGCGAAAAGCAGCTTACAGCTCCTTTAACATGTGACCAGTCCCAATTATGGCTTCTTCCACATGACATCAGTATGCGATGGAGGATCTCACTTTTTTTTCTTTTTCTTTTTTTTTTTTTTTTTTTTTTTTTTTGCCAGAGGCAAATGAATACATTATCCAGCAGTGAGGCGTGGGGCAGGCGGATGCCTAACTCTGGGGTGATTTGGATTCCACGCTCGCGCGGGGGTGTGAGCCAACCTCAGAAGTCATTTTCACTGATGCTGACACATAAGGCATCCCTCAGAGACCTGTCTATCAAACTGCAACATGCTATGCAGAAAAATTAGATTACTCATGCTACAATAAAGAAGGAGAAGATGACAATGTTGGAAAAAAAAATAAAGGACTTCAAAATACAACAGCTATTTATTAAACGACTAAAAATCCTGACAATGGGCGAGTATCCTAGAGACTTTTTATTTATTTATTTTACCTCTTGCAACCCATTTCAAGGAGAGCTCGTTGGAAAGGCCCTATTAATTCAGACACTGCCTCTGGAAAAACCACCACTTCATCATGATTGTCACATTACTGTACTTGTGAAATATCATCTTAAATACTCATTACGATTTTGCTGCTGGTCTTGCTGCAGTCAGCAGCAGGATTTCCTTTGGCTTTGGTAAGAGCAGGATCAGGATCAGCCCCCCCGCCTCGCCCCCTCTGAATTGCAAATGGGTTGCTCACGTGTCAGCTCGGTAACTAGGCAAAGTTCACTGTGCTCAGTTCAAAGCATGCAAGATGAAGCTCAGGGCATTTCACTCGTCGTGTTTGCCGAGTTCCTCGGGTCTACAAAAGTGTTAAAGTGGTTTAATACAAAATCCATAAGACAAACATTATGCAGCTATGTGTGAACCCCTGTCCAATAAAATCTATTTCTTTGGGAAAAAAAATACAAAGCAGTGAAACATACTTAGTAAAGAAAAGAAAAGGCTATGTGAAGCTTAGTAAAATCCTATAAATCAGAATGCCGAACACCTTCAGGAAGGGCAATTTAAAATAAATCTGCAGAACACACACACGCTCAGAGACACGCACACAGTCCGTTGCTGGAAAATGGACCTGGGCAAGTGCCGAGGTTTGAACATCTCAGCAGCTCTGGGGGACCGGTTTCACAGTATCAGATAATGGAAAGGTTTGGCCAAATGCTGATTTTTATTGTCGAATAATAACAAACCTGTGCTGGGGCTTCTGCAGTATTTGCTCCTTGAGTTATTCCCAAGGAATGCTATTTGGGAAGGTTGATGGAGATCTTTAACTCCACCTGCCCTGAATCATCTCATAGTTTTACTACTCACAGCTGCAAATTCTGTTTTACTTATTGTTATCTTTTTTTAAGGAGCCAGTTTTTGTATGTTGGCTTGATTTGAGCAGCAGCTCCAGCCATTTCCCACGGGGTTTACTTTCCTGTATATCCAAATATATTCCCAGAGTAAGTTTTGGTTTCCATCCAAACCAGAGAAGTACCGTAAGCTCTTCTGTGGTCCTGCATCTCGCACAGCCTCAGAGGAGCTCATGGCCTGCTGACCAGAGCGAAGCACAGATGCAGGGGAAGTTTGGCTTTCCCTGCTCAGTCTCCAAGCGTGACACTGCTGTGTGCAGTGGTGTGTGTCAACCCGCCTGCACCCTTTAAGCCAGCCTAGTATTTTGGGGCGGGAGCGGGGGGAGGAGGGTTGACTTCTTAATACAACAGATATTCAACGTGGCCACACGTAGTGGAAGTACACAGAATTAGAGGTCTCTTTAAAATTGTCAGGAGCAAATATTGTCAGATCTGGTTCTTGATCTCATTACTGTCTAAAAGATTTGGCTGGCATTTTTAAATGCCATGATTTATGTTCTTCACCTTAACATGGCCCTTGGTAGTGTAAACCCAGTAACTCTATTATTCTCCAGGGCAAATCTAAAGAACCCGATTGGAGAATTTTCACAACACCGTGTCTATAAGAAAACATTAACGTGGATTAAGACAAGCTGATAGGTTTTAAACCAGGCTATAGAACGAAAAACAGTGAGAATAAATCAAATAACTTTGCCTAACTACAGAAATTATTTGTAAAGCCCTGTAAGGTTTCCATTTCCTAAAGCCACCTGCCATCTCAAATGCCCCTAATCAGTCACAGATGCTGGATACCAACCTGCTAACCCTATGGCTTTGAGAGAAAATATTGCACTTTGTAAACTCATTCTTGGGTATTTCCTTAATTTTTTCTTAAACTAAACTTTCATCCCTTATTTTCCACTTAAATGTAATGAGTTAAATCAACTCTGACATTTTGCCCTGCTTCCCCTTACATTTCTGTTTAGCTCCTTTTCTACCTACTTCTGGAAAAGTTTGAAGACCTCAGCTTTCCTTTTTTCTTTGTCGATTGTTAGGGTGTTGTTTTCACTCCACATTTCACGATCACCCTCCTGGTGCTGAGCAATCCTATTAAATGCAGAATTTTGACTATTTCTCTAATCTGTTGCCTATGGAAGAATGCATGGTTTTTGGTTCTTTTTAAGAGAATTTAAAAATTTTTAACCCCAAAAAATAATGTTAAAAAAAAAAAAAACAAAAAAACGACAAAAAGTCTACTCCTTAAGAAATAAGAGGCATTTTAGAGGTCTCATCCAGCCTCCAAGGGAATAAAAATTACGATCTTTACAGATTAGGGATGGTACCAAAACCGGCCCTGCTGCCAAAGCCTGTCAGATGCTGCTAGGCTATAGCGGTACCCGAGCAGAACGGGCAGTTTGACTTGGCTCTGGAAGGAGCCATTATGCCACTAGAGCTTGTGAAGACAGAGTGAGAGTGGGAGTTGTAACGGAGGTAGGAAGCAGACTGGATTTTATTAGTCTTCCATCATCTTTAAGAGATCCCTAACCAGATCAGGTTTCAGCCTCTCCCTCCACTCTTGTGTCAACCTTTGGTTCTGTTTTTGCTGGAGGATAAGTTTCATTACATTAATAAGCGGCACAAGTGGTTCCAATTGTGGAAGAACCGCTCTGAGCTGTCAAAAATGATCAGAGGAGAAGTTTCAGCCTTTCCATGATCACAGCCTCTTCTTCTGGTGCCTCAACTCAGCACTTCCCCAGTGCGCTTCACGTTTTTAGCAGCCGTGACAATAATAAAAGGTGCATTTATATTTCAGTGAAGGCAGGTGATTTTAAGGAACTTTTTTCTCTGGTCATGGTAGTACATCAATGCTCGGAAACCAGACGCTAATGGGAATAATTGGGCTAACATCCAATCTACTGGCTGGGAGACTAGATCCAGGCATGCACTTAAATGAAACTATACATCTTCAATCTCCTACTACAGTCAAATTTCAAACACAAACATTTTTTATTATGCCACTAAGCAAGTAAGTTTGCACTTCTTATTACTAATAAAGAGGTGGCAAGAAAAACTCACAACAAAACACCCCCAAAACTGAGACTGTTGGATTCCTACCTTAGAGCGATCCCTCAGTGCTTAGCAGCAATAACGCCCAGCAGTTGTCTCTCACAGCATCCACCCAAAGGAAAGCGTTCTAGGTAGACAACGTAATTCAAGAACCCCTGTGAAGGTGGAAATATTGGCAGATTAATTTTGCAGATAGGAAAATGAAGCACAGAAAGTTTTAAATTCATCTGATCTCAACAAACTGACCAGTAGAGAGGCGCTGGTCTGACTTGCAACCCTGGGCTACAACCACTAAAAGGAAGACGGACTCCCCTAAGGACAGGCAGATGTCAGCCCTCTTGGTGCACCCGCTGAAGCTGCTTGAGCCTTGCTCAGAAGCACATCTCCACCAGCACCCAGCCCCCCCAAAGTCTGGGCTCAGAGATTTACCATTAAATGACTGAGGATCGCGCTTTCCCCTGGCAGGTTCCCCTACCGCCCTGGGAGGAACTGAGCAAAGTTTAGTTTTCAAATTAGACTCACCCAGGACTAGTCCATAAGATGGATCAGAAAAAAAAAAAAAGAAAAAGAGGGGAGAAATGTAAAAGGAAATCTTTGTAGCCAGGACTATCTGACTCTCCCGCAGTAGGAGACACAGGAACACCGTTTCATGTCATGGAGATGTAGTTAAAATGCAGACTGCGTATCCTTGATCTCAGAATTTGAGAGGTGTGGTTTATGCATGTGGACAAGCCACCGTTCCTCCCTTTGATCTATCACTTGATGTAGAGGAAAGCTTTTATGTGTTAGTCCCATATAATGGATAATTTAGTCTGAAACCATTATGAAAAGTATTACACTTTGGGTACATATGCTTCAATTATTCTTGAAAGTACACAGAAATATTTTATGACAATCACACATATTTCAAGTTTAAAAAAAAAAATCAAACCAAATCCAGAAATTTTGTTTACCCTCCAAACAAATTTGTTCTCCTGGGACACATTTACATGTATTTTAAAAGAATTCTGCCATTTCATGAAATAATTTTTAAGGCAGAATGTAAACAATAGATTTGAATACTAAATAGGAAAACTTCAGTCATCATTGATTAGAACTACCAGTGGCAAATACTGCTCTGGAGCTCCATGTGTTTATTCCCTTTAGGAATAAAACTGCCTAACAAAAAGAGCAATAAATAGAGTTAATTTCTCCTTCTTCAAGTGCTCTCAGAGTGAACTTTCAAATTAATCCTATGACCCTTTTACAAACAGAAGGGCCAGAGGAAGATCTGAGTGTTACCCATAAAACCAGGACTTGCTGACATGAGATGAGACATTTTGACCAGGAGCTGGGCTGCAGCGTCCCCTCCTCCCACTGGAGCAGCTTGTACCAGGGGGGCAATGTAACGAGAGGTGTTTGCAAGAGATGGGTTTCCTTGTTTTCTTCCCCAAACGTGCTCCCAGTGACCAACCTCAGAGATGGTGACAGCTGGACACCAGTCAGAGGCGATTGCTGACAGTAGTGTCACTGATGGCCTCCTGCAGGTCATTGAGCTTTTGTGCCTCAGTCTCCCTACTTCTAAATTAGCCAGCATCATATAAGATACTGTTTTGTTTCAGTCAGGAAAATTGTCTCAGCATTTAATTTGATATATTCTGTTTTCTTCTACTGAGTAAAAGTATGACTGTGGCTCTCACATAGTGAAAGAAAGGATGAATCCCATTTCCCATATCAGAGAAAGTGTTTGGGTGGGAGATGTTGCCCTGCAAGACCTCTGAACAGATCCTCTAAACACGGGTCTGTTGGCATTGCTAATTCAAATTGTTCAACTACAGGAAAAAAATGTTTAGCCTGGAGGCATTTTGAGCCTCACAGACAGCAGGGGACACTAGGAAAAGACATCCTGCTGGTCATTTCATCCCTGCTCTCATGACTGGCCCACTCACCTTCCACGGTTGCTGTCCTGCAGGGGTGGGACCCTGGTACGCTCAAGGCTGTGACCAGTGTCTCCCTGAGCTCTGCAGGTGGAAACCATGCCCACAGATCCCAGCTTCCAAAACCTGATCCCCTGAAGGGGAATGGAAGAGCTGAACCACCTGCACCAGCCACCTGCATCTTACAGCCAAAACCAGGTGAGGAGCGGTTGGTTACGTGGGGGATTCAGTGCAAGCCATTAGCCCCCGGTGTTTCCTGAGGCCTGACTTTACCGGGTGCGCTGCACGAGCAAGCCCTTTCCCACACAACACCTGAACAAGCCTCATCAGCAGAGCCCGGGCTCTGATGGCTGACCCAGCCTTTACTGCAACCCATCCACCGAACTCGCCCGAGATGAAAGGCGTCAAGTGAGAGGATACAGAGTGCCGAGAGCTGGCAGCAGAGGTTTCTTCTGCAGACATCTCGCTGGTTGTTTTAAGGTCTTCTGCCTGTAAGTGGCACCACGCTGAGTGATTGAACACTCACTCAAATCCGTTCTACCTTTTATTGTAATGATTTCTTACAGAGCTCCCCATTTCCGAACTCTGCACTTTCACAAGTACTGCCTGGATGTCAGAACCCTTTCGTCAGAAACACAAGAGCCTTCTGGAGTGATGGTCCCAGTACTACAGAATCCCTTTGGAAGGCCACAGCTCTTAAACCATCACTGGGAAAGACTGAACTTCACTGTTTTAGAGAAGGCTGTCACATCCCTGGGATTTGTAATGAGAGGTATTCAAAATGCAGCCAGAGCTTTTGCTGGCATGAATTGCCAGAGGGTTACACTCAATCATAGCCATGCATGACCTGCTTTATGGTCTTGTATTTGCTTAAAGTAATCAGGCCCCTTATATGCAACTTCTGCTCAGAAAGCGGGAAGCAATTTGGGAGGGGAATAAAGGGTGTCCCGGAATGGATGGGCCTGATCTACACATGCACGTGCACACACACTTACTCTGAAGGTCCTGAAACTGCTGGAGCAAACTGTACTCCTCATCACAGCCATCCAGCACAAGAAACCTTGTACTTCTTAAACCAAAAGGAAGTAATCTCCTCTCGGTGCCATAACAGGCTCACGATGCTAAAACATTCAGGTATCCAACTATCTGCCACAAAATCTGCCTTTGCTTTACGATCTTCACACATGTTGGAGAGTTTGAGGTTCTTCGCTCTACTTCAAAATGCAGGAAGGTTTGCCTGTCCCTACTTAAGAAACCACAATCCACAGCCCAAACTCCTACAACAACAACAACAACAACAGGCTAAACACCCAGGAAAACCGTTGACACTTTAAGAGGTCTATAAAAAAGTACACCAGAGGAAAGTTTTTCTTGATCTGAGGGAAGGTTGTCAGGATAGTTATATAGGAGAGTGAGCAGTGAAGACTGGGAGATTTATGTGCCAATTCCATGTATGATTTATTTAGATGAATTGCTCTGTATTGATATGTAAAAATCTAATAAATATAATTCCTTATACAAAGGGTTGCTCCAGTCCCAATGTTACAGTGGATAGTTTTGGCAGAAAGTCAGGATGTGCATTAAAAACACACTTTTCGAGAAGTCTAATAAATAAAAGCTCTGAAATATGGTTTCCTACTGAGAAAGGCATTTTAAATCATTTTGATAAAGAACCTAAATTAGGCCTTAAAAGGAGGGGGAAGCTAGGTCCCTGTAATTAATTATTTATAGGTATTTTGAATATTGGTCCAAGAAAGTTGGCCTCCATCCCCCATGCTCTGCTACAATAAATGTGAAAGTAACAGCCATTCCCCTTCCCCCCCAACCAAATTAAAAGTCTGAAGTGTTAGAAAGGGGAGGAGAAGAACAGAATTAAAATGGGGAACAGGCTCCTGAACAAGGAATTTCAGAACTGACAAAAACCTGCACATTTTCTACCAAAATAAATTACATGAGAGGGGACAGGCCTTCAGTTCTCCTCCGCATTACTCAAGAGAACTGCGCTGTTAACTCACTTCAGTCCCCCAAAGAGGGAATATACCGTTATTTGTTAAACGCCAGCAGGAATGTTTTTAGAAGTGCATAAACATCCGAATAGCCCTCCTCTTTCTGAAAGTCAAAGCAATTTAGACAGCACAGAAGTCGAAATTGCTGGGGATTTAAGCTTCTAAGTCACTTAGGTGCTTCTGAATAGCTGACATTTTGCATGCGTGCAGCCACCCACGGCCCTGCCTTAGAGGATTTACAGTCTGAGGACCTGCTACCACTCACAGCAAAGCCAGTGAGGCTGAAGAAGTGTTGATGCAGGAGGGTCTGTGGCCCCGCAGCAGTAATCGGCACCTTCCTGCACTGGATCTCACCCCAAGCACATCAATTCAGGTCCAGTTCACGAGGCAGGAGGCTCTGCGTGGGAAGGCTGAGGGATGCTAGGCTGTGCTCAGAAGCAGAGGGCACGTGCAAGAGAGATTTCTGCTATTGTGGTGGTACCTATCAGGCTTCCTGCTGAGGTTACTGAGTTATTACTCTTCCATAGACATCCAAAATTTCCCTCCCCGAATGCACAAGGACCTGTTCATTCTCCTCTGCTCTGCTCAAGCTCATCCCCCCCTTCCAATCTGACCTTCACACCTTCTTTTTCATTGCAGGGCTCAGTGAGGTACATAGCAAGAGCCAATGCTGCACTTGGAGAACCAGGAGGTCACTAACAGGTGACCCTTTGCTAAAGAAGGAAAATACATGCCTTAGAAAATTAAGAGAGGCACTTCGGATCTGGAGTTTAACACAGCAGGTTTGTGCCTACATATGGCCTGGCTGTGTGGCCATAACTTCATGGGACAGGAGCACACCTTTCACTGACGGGGGCCAGTCACATGTCAAAGTCTTTTAGTGTCCTCCAAGGCCATCTTCCATGCCAGATGAGACCGCCCAGACTTCCAGACCTCTCTGACAGCTTAGAGTCCTGATGTGTGCACCTCCAGAACTTGCAGCTGTGTCCTAAGGTCAAAAATAGCAGAAGAGCTCAACCACAAAGCACCGGTGCCCAGCTTTTATCTCCAAAGCCAACACAGAAATATGCAGCCAGGTTTTCAAAAGAACTCAACAGCCCGAGGGCTTTGTTGAATTTCTGCCTGTAAACACAACAGGGGGAAATGCAGGATGCAACTCGGAAAAAGCTGGCCCAGGCTGGGAATACTGAAAAAACTCAAAAAACTTTCAACTCCTCTGAAAAGGTTGTGCTACATCACCAAATGAGAGAGAGAGAGGCTGATTGCACTGAAAGAAAAGGTACTAGCTGCAGTTACAGGCAACAGGATTTTGCCCCCGGTTCAAAGTGGGTTTCAGACTTTTCCCAACCCATCCAAAATAAAAGTTCCTGGAGAGTCAGAAAGCACAAAAAGTAGGAAAAAAAAAAAAGGAGTGGAAATTTGAATTTAAATTGAAACTTAAGCATTAAAAAAAAATCTACAAAAACATTTGTTGCTGTCATGAAAACTTAGACCCAGGCTTCTGACATTTTAAACTTAATAACTAAACCCATCAGCCATAATGATTTCTCCATCCGATTCAGCATTAATATTCGGACAAATGCCAGGGGCTGTCACTTCCCATATCAGTTAGGCAATCCACATTCGCTTGCATCCAGAACACCTATGGATGCTGTTCTTCTGATGAACAAACTATAATTTTTAAGCCGAAATGAAAGTAAGGAAAGAGGTAGAGTAAGACAGCTGAGCGTCTTTGGAAAAACATCAAAATGCATTTTCTTTTAAATCCCTCAAAAAGGACCGGATTATTTAGGGATCCTTTCCTCTTCACTTCATTAGCATTATTTTGTCAGTGTTGGGTTATCTAATTACTTGGCTAGAGCTGGAAACTTCATTTCCATGCATTAAGGCGTAAGAGGACTAGCTCGTCTGGCTCAGTAGTCAGTACTTAAACAGCTGTAAAGAGCAGAGGCAGGAAGACTGCAGCACAAGAGGAAATCCTCAGTAGAATTCAAGTGCTTTACGTCTGTCATAAACACACTTCCAGATCAAATTAAAGGAATTTCTTTTAACTCTATTCACAGTCTCCAAATATTCAGCTCAACAAGCTGCCTGAGATCTTAGTCATTCTAAGAAATGAATCATATTCCCCTTGTCATCTGGCTGTTCTCTGCTGACTGCTAATTCATGGTATATTGATTTTAAGACTCTGTTAACACATTATATTTTTATGTTAAGCCAGGAAAGCTTTTCTTGCTGAAAAATCATGCCCCATCCTCGTTCCTCGCAATATTCAGTGTTGTTGCTCCTCCATTATTTAGAATGATTGATCAACACCATTTAATCAGCTTTAAGCGCTTCAGTGAATTGTTCCACGCTATCGTACCACCTACATTTTTTTCTATCAGTATTTAACAGCACAACATGAATTCTGCATATTAGACTTGTGTGTTTGCCTAGTGATGCAAAATTTTAAAAGACCAATTAATTGCTGGGGTAACACAGTCTGCTAGCTGGGTCTAGTAGATTCGTGTTACAGAGATTTTGGAAATCTATTGCTCACAGAACTAATTTGTTATTTAGAAGGACGAATTTGAAACAAAGATGATTAGAATGATAGGAATATTTTTCATTACTGACTTAAAACAGGTCGAGAGTTGTAAAAATGCCTGTGAAAATCTATGCTATTACAGCTGGCAATTAAAATTTATAATGAATTAGATAATAAATATTTTGTTTGCTTCTTTTAAAATGTCATTAATGGTGAGGTCTCTCCTTGGACTAGTACAAAACCGCTGCTGGCAAAAAATCTAAGTACACAATACAAAGGCTTCATTTTTCAGATGCTTATAAAATTTAATTCCCCTGAATAACACTACTAATTTGGGTCTACTTGTATTCGTAAAGATTGTACATCAATGTTTTTGGCGTGTAATGAGACCACAAGTTTGGTGTTATTTTAATGTTTCTAACAGGCCTAAGGTCTTTGTCAATTCAAACTAAAACAGTTTCACCCAAGCAGAAGTTATTTAAACATTCGACAGATTTGCAATTCTTTGAGAACTCTTCTATTCATGCCAAAATTTTCAAAAACAGGAACCAAAAGTATTTAGTTTCCTAAAAATGGGACTAGAAATGTATTTTTCCACTCTACCCAAACTGCAATGAATTATTCTGCAAAGAGTATTTCAGTAGGGTTTTTGACTTGCAGACATTCATGCTGGTTGCAAATACTGTGCAGGCAACTTATCAATTTTGTTTCTGAGTTAAAGCTTTTCTCGGGGGAAATACATTCATAAAACTTACATTTTAAGCCTAGATGAGCATTTTAAATACAAAGTTTCTTAGTAGCAAAAGAATCAGAGTAGGAGCTATCGATCAGCAAATTATTCAAACGAGCACAAAACTAAGACTAAAAGAACCACAAAAATGGATAAAGTCATTAGCACAGAAAGAAAAGATTAATTTAAATTTAAATGTATAATTAAATAGTATGTGCAGATATAATATATTAACGTTGAAAGTATGTTTTTTAAAAAAATCAATCACATGTTAAATATAATACTTACCCCACTCTGGTGGGGAAGAAACAACATAAAAATGCAAAAATATTCCTTGTTAGGTGTGGTACGAAACACAGAAAAGGCAAGTTTGAGTGCAGGAATGATAAAATGTCAAATATGTCTGGGACCTAAATGAAGCTATGCCAGAGCCCCCCCCTAGAGTTAGAGATTTGGTGAGATTCTTTTTCCTATCATAGGAAACAACCATCGGATGCAAAATCTGTTTGCATAGACACATGAAGTACAGAAAATGAAAAAAATAACATTCATAATTTAACTCTAATATGTAAAATCAAGCAATATCCAACAGGAAAATTGATATAGCTTCAATATATCAAGCTTCTTCTATAGCCTATTATGTAAGTAACACATAATACATAAAAACTCCAATTTGGTTTTTACCCAGTAATGTAAATGGAAACATAAACCTACTATTAAGAGTAGTTCACTCAACAATTTTGGCTGAGAAATGCACTGATGGGTAACTCACCCTTACCATTAAGCTGCAGTTTATTAAACATTTCGTATCTGAGATGTGAATAGAGTAGAGGATTAAATTAGAGGCTCACTTCACTGCTAAGACTAACACTTCAGTCAATGCAAGATTTTGTCCGTTCCACACACCTTACAAAGAACAGATCGAATTCTGCTTTCAATTACTGGGGTGCAACTTCGACTGAAGTCAACAGATGTTGCACCTCACTAACCGTTAGCAGGACTGCGTACTGAATAAAAGCCTGGGAGAAAAACTCTCTGGTGAAAACATTTTTGATGGAAAACTCATTTTTCAAGTAAAGGGAAGTTTTGTGAACAGTTTGTTTCACAGAAAAAAAAACAACCAACCACCCAACCTTATTTTCATCAAATAGGTTTCTGCTGAAGAATTGAAACATTTAGTTTTCTTTTCTGGGTTTTTTTTGACAGGTCAGAATGTTTCTGGAGGAAAGAGATCTAATCATTGGACATGTTGCCAGAAAAAATCCAAAAATGGATTGAGAAGACAAAGCCACATTGAGAATGCCAAGAAACAGAGACAGTAAGTGAAACAAGAAGATGGAAAGCTGGCATCCCTCAGAAAGCTTATTACAAGTTCTCATTGAATATTTTAATTCCTTAGGCAGAGGGGTCAGATCTAGACGGGTACGTGGCTTTCAGCATGGCGATGTGCAAGCAGTTCATTAACAGGAAGGAACTGAAGCATGGTCTAGACGTTTGCTGGTGGTGGTTTCTTAAATGGTCACCAACAAAACAGCGGCTGACCAAACCATGCTACAGTAATTTCAGTTCTCATCCACTGGACAAAACACAGGAATAGGGCTCCAAAAAGGGAGGGAAATTACCCCTCCATAAATTTAGCAATTTCCCAGGGTGTAAATCCAAGCAGGGGTTTCAGGAAGCAGAAGGTGTGAAATAAGACAGGTGTTTGTCCCTGACTGAGGCAGTCTGGAAGTGTTTAGTGTGCCCCAGAAGTGCTGCCTTGCCTACTTCACAGAGCTGGTGGGAGAGAAGCAGGTATCATGAGAGAAAAATGGAAAGAAAGCAACTGTTTTGTTCACAACAGAACAGAACCCTCTTGAAGGTCAGCTTGGTGCTTTGGGCCATAAAGGAGAAACATGAGCGAGACTATAAACTTCACTTTCATGGGAAGTCCAGAGAGCCCTATGAAGTCAATTGGACTATTTTCAGGACGAAGAATCACTTGCATCATATAAAAATTTCAAGATTTGGCCATAAAGCATGCAAAATATATTACATCATGAAATGTGAGTTAGCACCGCGATGATACGGACATTATTCATGTATACGCTAGACATCTCTGCTGTGCAACCAAAGCTAATCTCTTCTTCTTGGGAAAGACTACTGAAAACAGAATTCCTGCAGCGGGTAGCTGGGGCTGGACTTTGACAGCTCAGCTCCTTTGCACCTAAGAGAATGGGAAAGCTCTTTGGGAAAGCTGCTGTTCCTCTGCGGCCAGGCTCCCGTGCTGTCTCACCAATTGATCAACGTGTGATGGTGATACGCTTTGGCCATGGCAGATGCTGTGGGGTGAGGCCAAGCGCTCACGCTTATTCTGGTAGACACGAGGGAGATGTGACAAAGTCCTAGACCAAAAAGGATTCTTGACGTGCCAGGAAATGCTACATTAAGATATTCAATAGCTAAGGCTGGACAAACGAATCAAGAGCGTTACTCTGGAGGACCTTTTTTTCTTAGTTGCATATGAAGATGTCTGGGAGAAAGGAACATTTTTGTTAACTTCTCTTCCCCTCGTACCCAAAACCCTCAGAGAACAGATCCCCTAAATTTTTTAGGCATTGTGAAATATGTCTAGGAAGGGTCGCCGTTGCAGAGACCTTGCCTGCTATTTTAAGGCAGGTGACCAAAGCGAGTGTGGGTTAGACAGACTGTGAAAGAGGGGGAGGAAGGGAAGGAGAAAGGTTAAATAGCAGTAGGAAACACGGCTAGAAAGGACTATTTGCACAACCGATGGTTCTGAGCCGTTAGATTATGCTGACAGTGTATTAATCATATGTTACAGCCATATGCACACACACTGATAAATTTATATTTGTCTGCCTATAAATTAACATTAGATGTAAATATATGTAAATTATTGACTATTTTGCATCATGTTCATAGGATAAATATTTTAAATATAAAAATCTTTTCACATCACACCACCAGAAGAAATTACAAAAATATGTATGTGGGAGCTGAGCTTATGGCCTACACCAGCTCCAAAGATTAGGTTTGAAATCCCAGATTGTCCACAGACTCCTTCTGTAACTTAGCAAAAGCTTCCAAAAGCATCCCAATGAGTAGGAAAATCGCTCTTAAGCCCTGGATTTAGAAAGTAACTAAATTGCTAAGCAATTTATTTGCTCTTGAAAACCTTTCCCTTGGCCACTCCCGTTCTAAGAGTCTAAACCTGCTGCCCAGGTTTATTTATGCTGAATTGAAGATAATTGCTTTTGCCTTGTTTTAGATGCTGCTGCCCTTCCACCAGGAGCTCACCTCCCACTCACCCACCCAGTCTATATGAATCCCAAGTGCTTTGCCACATTCCAAAAAACTACTAATAGCTGATGGCATGTAGGTATAACCTTGGATTCCACTTTTACTTCAGTTCATGACTCTCAATGAACTCAAGCAGGGTTAGTAACACAACAAAATTAGACTCTCTTATCATAGACCCTTGTTCCCTCTGCTTTTTGCAGTGACCCGGGCTCCCAGTGTTACGAGGATGGAAGAACAGATTTTTTCCTTGAAGTGAGCTCCCAGCCTGACCTGTGACTGCAGGACCTCTGCTCACCCACTGCAGGCCAAGCGGTGCACTGGGCCGTGGCCCTCACTAGGCACAGAGGGACATTTCCATACAAAGTGAAGCATTAAGAGCTGAGCTCATTTCTTGCTTCATCTCTGGTTTGTTGCAGGAAGATCTTTGTGATAAAGCTCGTGGGAAAGGAGCAGTTTAAAAATCTCCACCTCCAATACCTAGATTTTTTTGAGTATGTGTGTTAAGTGATTGCCTTGCTCTGGGACTATCTTCCAGATTCTAAAATATTCTTGTTTTTTTTTTTTTTTACTTTTGCCATATGCTGCCCTGATGACACTGCCTCCGGGAGGGAGTGTTTGGCCAATTTCCTTGACCGTGCTGAAAAGTCCCTTTGCATCCACCTCTCTCATCCTGTTGCTCCGACTCCTGCACCGCTCACTACGGATGAATTCCTGCCGTGTTTCATCTAACCACCCCTCATATCCCTCGTCGGAGGCTTGTGTGCTCAGCTTACATCCAGTCTCATCAGGATGTCTTTTTGATTTAAGCCTTTGTCTTCTCCCTGCTAGGCCTAATACCTCATCTGTTAGCCGCTGCTGGTTTCTGCATCATTTCTTTATCCCAGTCATATTGTGTGCCGTGTCTAGGCTGACATCTTCTCTCTCGCACCGTGGCTCATTTGGTCCCTTTTTAGTCCTGGCATGCTGATAGCACCTCAAACTGGCTGTAAACTTCTACTCTGGAGCTGCCGCTGATACATCCTGGGATAAATCTACTGCATAGAAATAACTTTGGCTTTGGGGTTGTTTTTTGTTTGTTTGTTTCCGTGTATTTTTATGGGCCATAACATGTGCCTACCAGAAGCCAGGAGACAGGTAAAGGAAGAGAAGTGATGGTTATTAGAAATTTGGTGGCACAGGGTCAGAGCAAGTCAGCTTCGTTCAGAGAAGACAGTGTCTGTGGAACCATCCTGTCACTGACTATAAGGCAAATAGACTCAGCCTCCACCTCAAGATGAAATGTGTCCTTTCTGTTATTTTGCTCTTCCCTCACCTCCTTCTTCCATTTTATATCATACTCTTTATGAACAGAGTCTCCCTCTGCTTCCCTAGTAGCCAACTAAAAAAAAATTAACTACAACAAAAGCAGAATTGGCTGTGTATAACAGAAATGCATAAGAGACAGTTAATGTATCTGCACAAATAGTGGCCTTGATCCCCCAAAGATGTCTGCATTAAAGTCAATGAAAGATCTGAGTGCATGAAGTTAAGTGTATACGTCAGTCTTTGGCAGCTGAGACCTTGAAGCCTGCTCAGACACTGTGGCTGGGTACAGGCATAAACTTGACACTTGCAATGTTGCACTTAGCTTGGACAAAATGTGCTATTCGGGGGGTTCCTTTAAAACTAAATATAAACCAATTCTCTATGAGTTTTAATACCCTTTCAAAAGAGCTTGTAATATGGCTTTTTCTTTGTTTGTTTGTGATACAGCCCTAGGAAAGGATGGCTTAAACCAAAAGGAGATGTTTTGAAAGTAACTTGGTCTGTTGTTACTGTCATACTGAGCCTTTTGGACCAACAGACAGAATTCTATCCATAGATATAGAATGAAAGAAAGAAAGAACTAAAGAAAAATGAAAAAACAAGAAAGAAAAAATTCCAAGAGCAGTTCCTGAATATTTTCAAGGGCATTTGAGTAGCATTTCTTTCACTTAAACACGTATCAAAAAGGAAGAGTGGATCTTTACAACAGTACCATGTCCTCGTGTTTCCTAGGTCAACAGTACTGGCTGGCTCAGGACAAAATTTCTTCACTAACGCACAGGTCACTATTTTTTACTAAATCATTATCAACACTCTTTGGAGACATAGTCCTGGGCCACATTAGGCTATGCTGTGGTCTTTCTCCATATATTCCCTTTTACCTTACATCCAAATAGAGAGTGCATTTTTTTCCTATAGAGTTATACACATTGCGTTATCGGGAAAAAGCAAACACAGGCTCTGAATCCAGTACTTCCATTGGTATCTTCGCATGGTGGAATGCCCCACTCCAACTTTACTTGGCAGCAATGATGCCATGTCAAATCTTACTCAAAATTTTCAAATCCTGAGTGCTGAGAAGAGCTGAGCACATACAGCATAACAGTTTCCATGAAAGCATTCCCATTCCATTTTTCTACATCTACTTTATTAAAACATAGTTAACAGCGACCACCTGAAAAAACAGCTCAACACAACCCTGAGCGAATGCAGGAAGATATTAATGGTAAAGCAGTTGCCATATCATACGTATTCTCACTCAAAAATTTGAGTCCCATTGTCTTGTTCACCTAATTAGGAAAGAAAAAATATATAGTGGGAGAAACACTGAGTAACTCTGGAAAACAGAAAAGCCAGTCTTCGTGTACACAGATGTGTAGATATCCATTACACATAAGTATGTTGAAATTTTAGTTCCAGATGTAAAGTTATCTACTTTAAGTACTATTGCACTCTAACCATATATCCATATTTGGTTTTCTTTGCATCTCCTCAAGGATGCTGCTAATGATACCAGCCTTAATAGAAAAGCCTTGAGAACAGCTGTCAATTCTGTGGTGACAGAAAAATATCAAGCAATAGAAGACAAAACCCTTTCCAACATGCGATCAGTGGATCTGGTCAGAATGAAAAAAAAACCAAAAAAAAACAAACGCAAAAAACCTCTTGGATTTCTGACTATCAAATACTTCCTCTGAACAGTTTTGCTGTGAACATTTGTGACCATGAAAATATTTCAGTGATTCATTGTGAAGAGCAAATGAATCTCAAAAAGCTACAATCTATTCAGAGGCAATGAATTAACAGGATTCAGAGACTCAGTTAGTCAGCCAATCTAGCACTATGGTGAGAGAAGATATACCAGTTCACTGTACGGTGCGTTCTGCTTAAACAGCACTTGCTCCATCTTGGTTTTGTTCAGGTTTTTCCAAAGCTTTTGTGCTTCTTGACTTTCTTGTTACTATGGTGAATGATTGTCACAGGAGTGTACAAAAAGGATGTTTAGGACCCAAGTAGAGACAGCAGCCAAAAATGGTAATGGGACAGTGTGAGTTACCAGCAGGTTCTTCTGCTTTTCTCTGTGTGTGGGAAGGGTAAGTGAGAGCTGGCAGCTAATCTATCGCTGTGTTCCTGAGAGACAACTGTACATCTCTTGTCCCAGTACTTCAGCTCAGTCATGGCTCTTGCTTTACAGCTGCTAAAGGAGAGACTGGCTCCCACAACAAAGGCAGCCCTGGATACTGCTGCTGGCATCTGTGCCAGCAAGCAAGTCTTGATCTCTTTGTATGCACTGTCTCTGTCTCGTACCATGTCCACAACCCATGGTGAAGGATTTGGAGGAGCGAGTGGATCGGTGGATCACTATCCTTTGTGATCCAGGCTATTCAGACAGGATAACTCAGCTGTGGATCAGTGCAAGCGCTGGCTACGCGGAGTTAATAAAGTTCTGACCTACCCTTGTCCGTCTCCATCCACCTGCACGTTCTGATCAATAATGCATATTGCTTTTTGGCTTCTCTTCCCACATGAGAAGCAAAGCCAATAGAGCAGTGCACGCAGCATTACCACAGGCACATTTATGCTTGCTGACGACCCCAAAGTAAGTAGGCTTGTCTGCCCTTGTGCAACCTTACCCTCGGATAAGGCCCCCCTGTTCCTGCTGCTGAGTTCCATTCCCAGATGAAGATTGTTTAAGTCTTAAAGTAGTGAGTGTCTTCAAGATGGGAGCAAATTAGGAGACACGTCAAAAGAACAACTACAACAGGAACTCTTAAATGCCAGGTCTTAAATCATTCTGGCAAATTGTCAGCGTGCTTATATTTCTGCCTTACTCCCCCAAGTTTGGTGATGGATGACCACTGATAGGAATAAGTTGGAACTCACAATCTGGCACCCGATCCCAGCGTTAACTAAATCACCCCCCTGCTGCCACAAGGAAAAGCATTCGTTCTGATCCAGTTTAAGAACTAGAGTAATCACATCAGAGAAAGGAATACAGCACCGATTTCTAGCTCAAAGGAAGATGTTGTTAGGATATAGCACACAATGTCAAGAGGCTACTTTTTCAACTGCAGGCAGCCACTAGTCCTTTCTATCCTGCTAAGGTGCATTAAAAAGCCTCCTCAACCGGATATTCATGAGGTTTTCTTTTTCTGCGTACTAAGGTATCCAAAATACTCGAATGCACTGGCTTCTCCATGAGATATTTAACAGGAGAAGGAGTTGCACTTTTCCTCTGTAAGGCTGCACTTACACCGTGTTTTATAGATCAGTAAACCGGCAGAGAGATTAGGTAACTTGCTGAAGACCACATGGCAGGCAGGTGGCAGAACAGAAACTATAGCTTGGAAACGCTTCTTGCTCTTCTGTCTGCTGAAGAGTCAGACTACGCTGACCTGTACGAATGTAATGAGGAAGGGAGCAAGGGAGAGAGTGCACAAGAACTTCTCTCCTTTTATCACACCTTTGCATGCCCACGAGGGCCCCGACCCCTCCAATGCCGAGCCCTCTGCGAGGGGCAGGTTCAGGAAGGATCAGGGTGAAATGTGAACTCACTATTTATCACTCGGAGAGGTCAGACTGAGAGTCTGGACGTGAGGCAGAGGCATCTTGGATTTCTTCCAAGGCTGGAGTAGCTGCTGTGGTATGTGCTGCCCAGGATTTTCCAGGGCAAATTCTGATTCAGCTGTAAGTCTTATTAGAGGCTCTGCTTGAAATGTCTTTCATTCTTATCCATTCAGCTGGGGGCACTCAGGGCATCCTGACCACTACACAATATCCCTTCGTATGCCACAACCCTTCTACCTCAGCGTCTGCAGCAAGGCGGCTTTGCAGTCAGTGGAAATCACACAACTCTGCTGACACAGGTTTATAGCTGCTACGGATCCGGCCTCGTATTTTGTCTGTCACACACACAGCACAAGCAGCACTGCTCTTCCCTATTTTCATCATCACCAAGAAGATTTTGTTTAGGACTGTGGTTTACAAAGATCTTATTATAGAGAAATGAAAAGAAAACTCATCTAAAATCTGGTTACATTGAAAAATTCCAGCTGTCTTGCAATTCAATGCAGCTGTGCTATCTAGTATCTTTTTCTCTTCCTCTTGCATCTCTTTATAGAACATTAGCTTCTATAGAAAAATGCATTTTTTTTTAAACATCATGATTTTTTTTCCCCCTTCCCTCTTCATTATTTTGCTGGCTGTTATTTCCACCAATGAAACTTACAGACTCTGACAAGGAAAATGCAATGATATTTTGAGACAGAGGAACAGCAATGAGGAAAAAAATAGCATTCGTGAAGAGTTTCTACTGGCAATGTCTTGTCCGCGATTTTTTTTTTTCCGTATACAAACTGTAATACGATGATATTATGCAACTGCCTTCACATATTAGAATCATTATGAGCAGTAGCTTTGTGATATCATACAGCAGGTGCTAAGAACAGTTTTTGCTTTTTCCCCAAAGCGACTACAAAATTACTTACAATTTCATTATAGAACAATCAACACTTTGCGGGGAGAAGTTTGTATTATTTTGTGATTGTGTTAGTAAAGGAAAAAAAAATAATCTCTCTTTCTGGGGAGTTTGCAGCATTCTCAGGGTGAAAACTAAACTGAATTCATTTGTAGACAAATGTCTATGTCCTCTTAGCCAGGCAAAATTCTGACGGAACTGGAAGGACTCCAATCCTCACTCAGCTCTCTGCTTTCTCTTGCAGACTCAAGTCTGCGGAGTTCTGTACATCTCACCTGAGGATCGAATAGCTCAGAGCTGGGAGCACAATTCAGTCCTTCAGCCAAGACCCTGCTGGGTCACTACAAGAGAAGGTCTTACGTTTATCTCCCCTTTAGGATAAAAACAAAACCGAAACGTTAAGTGAAAAAATTCAGCCTATGTGGGGTGAGGCAGGTTCACAACCAAGCAGATGTGAAGTCCAGCCAAAACCTTCTGAGAGTCACCAGCCACTTTCAAGCAACACACATCTTTTATCTTCTCACTGAAGAAACTGGGGCTTAAAAAAGCCTCACCTCTGGTCAGCTCAAGTTACTCCAGCAGGAATAATTCCAGATGATTCTTTCTCCCAGAGGAAGAGAGGGCCACAGCAGGTCTTCATGTGAGGGACACCAGCAAGCTTACACAGAGCTGCATTTTCGTCCCCATATTCCCTGCCAGTCTCCAACACCCACATGGCAGCTGGAGTGCCAGCCCCAGAATGGCTTCATTCCCACTAGAAACAGGGCAGAGATTTAGCTATAAAATTAAATTTTCAGTCGGGGAATTGCAGAACTGTGGTGGAAATCAGTAACAAACCTCGTTCCTCACCCCTTTGTTTTAATACCCCCAAAGACTGCAATTCTTTCCTCAAAAAAGCCCATGCTGTTGTCTTATCCATTCCAAGATGTAATTAGTATATTAAAAAGTACTTTTCCACTGTAAAAGCAGAATGTGTCCATTGGGTCATACCTTCTATTCCCAGAGGATGCTTTCCTCTTATTTTACAAATGCTTAGTACCAAATATTCCCTTTAAAAATGGAAAGTATTTAAAATAGCTCTCTATCTACTAATGATAGGCAGTAGAGGCACAGGAAAAATCTATACAGAAAGGAACGTAAAAGCACAGTGAGTCAGGATAACTGAATGGTAACTAAATAGCTCGAACACTTTTCCCCCAGTGTGAACTCTTAAGTGCAAATCACAACATCCAATGCTCTAGCAACTCAGTGCAGTTTTTGTTACGTCTGAAAACAAAGATACAGATCAATTATACTCAAGAGAAAATTCCTTAACATCACTCCTTGCAAGAGTACAGCTCTGAGCAAGACATACCACGCTTTCAGCAGCAGTATTTTAAACACCACTCACAGCCAGTCACGGTTTCACTGCTGCAGGAAAACACTGGAATAATATCATTTCCCAGCCTTGGTGTCGCATTAAATCAGAATCAAGGCTCTCGATACCTGCTTTAGACACTGGTTTCAAGACAGAGATACTTTAGATCTGGCTCATGGCAGCTACAAAGCAAGAGCATAATGTAAGCAGGCCAGGTGGTGTGTGCTCACTGGGATAGCTGGTTTTGGTGATGCTCCTCTGCAACGAATTGGTTTGAGGACCCCTCCACGTTTGAAGGGCTGCATGGGGTTTTCCAGCTGTTGCCAGAGTGCACAGCTGGGAACAACAGGGCACCTACTCAGCACAACCTCACACCACAGTGATCGCCGACCGTCAAACTCATGACCCTAGGCAATTTGATGCTCTAAATACTCCCAATGCATCGGTAGCCAAAAATGTAAAATATCTTGAATTTGTAGCTGCTCCATCACCCCAGTCCACTGCAAAACTGAAATCAAACCAGTTATACCGATGGACTGGTCCAGTGGCAAATCAGTTGACGTAAAACACGTTTCTTAATCACCAATACTATAAAATCCACACAAAAAGCTTTGTTCGGGTGATGGCGGGTGTGGAAGGTACCGGAGTGCCCAAGAGCATCTGGGCTCTACCTGCGTTGGGCAGGTCTGGTTTTCCTCGGGCAGTGCCCTTGCAGCACCCACACTGCAGAGCTCTGGATCCTCTTGTTTCTGAGCCCGATTCTCACGCTATGGCGGCTAAATAGAGATTTGTAAATGCTTCTCGGGTTAAGAGACTGGGATCAGGTATAGAAATAAATTATGAGGGACCAGCGCTGGCAAAACACGCTCCTTCAGCGAGAAAACGAACGCGATACGCGACATGACAACCCCACGGCCCCTCCGCAAGGGGTGAGCTCCCCGCACGCCGAGCCCGGGCTCCGGGAGGCGACGGGGCCGCGCACCTGGAGCTCCTCAGGAGCGCAGCACCCCGCGGAGAGCGGTGGCGGGGCCGCGGGACGGGCCCGGGGCGCGGCCAGCGAGNTTTTTTTAAACCAGGTTTGTATCATGGTTTAAAAAAATAATAAATAAATTAACATGAAAGAGGCCGCTTGCTGCAAACCCCCAGCAACTCCGGGGAATTCCTGCGCAGAGATGAATATGGATGAAAATCTATATTACCCCAGGCACCGGCTTAGCACAGGATGTTTATGAAATATTCCTGAAATGTGGTTTATTTACAAATCAAGTTATCCACTTATGTGAGATACTTAAAACATTTATGCCTTTAGTGGACAGTTATTATTATTACTTATCACTTGTTAAGCACCAGGTGCTCTGTTGCCGTACAAGCTACGCACGGAAGGAGTCAGTCCTTCCTGCCAAGAAGGTGCAACGCAGGGGCCTGGTCCGAAGTTTGGGGAAGTTTCTTCTGAATTGGGCAGTAGCTGATGCTAAGACACCTAAGGCAAGCCGGGAGGGAATAAAAGATTTCAGCATTTTTTTTCTTCCACTGGGTTTGTTTATTTGTTAGTTATATTTCTTCAGAATACCTGCCGGATCAAAGGTTATTTTGAGGAATTTTGATCACAAAATAACCAGATCAGAAGCTGCTTCTTTCTTCCCTTCTTACGTATCTGCATCAGAGGCTTCTCCATTCTTCCTTTGAGCACTGGGCAGAAGAGATCATGTACCCAGCCCTAACGAAACCCAGTTTCACACCATTAAAAGGAAGATAAATTGGAGCACTCACGAAGGATCAGACCAGCTTCAAAAGAATATTTTTAGCAAACCACCCGAGCCCTAACAATTTGTAAAATGTGAAAAGAAGCCCTAGCAGTCTCCGAGCTGTATTCCAGTACACGGAGCTGCATCTCTGGGTACTGGCACTACACACCATGCAAACAGATCACATTCTCTATTTTTGTCTGCAGATGCTCTTCAGTAAGGGCACACGAAAGCTCTCTGCCTTTCTCACACAGCAAACTAACTGTGGTAACAGGACGTCATCTGGTGCAAAATGCTAGGGTTGCATATTTTATTTTATTTTAAAAACGGTGACTTTATGTCCACTTTCCCCCACACACGTTAGGATCTTGCATCTGTAGCAAACCTGTGTTCACCCAACTCGGTTTTAGAGCTGGAGAAAACTTCATGGCTAGTAATCTATGCTGTGCTTGTCCTCGCTGAGCAGAAAGCCGTGGCATGCGAGACACGGAACCGAGCACGCCGCAACTTTAGGGCAGAGGCTAGCAATTCTTTTCATGAAGAAGAATCTCTCGAACTCATCAAAAGAGAGACAGACATTGCCCGTACAGAGTTTAAAATCACAGCAAGAACTTGTTACCCTTTTGCAACCTCTCTGGACGGAGTCTGCTTCTCCATTCAGTGAAGAAGGAATCGCTCAAGGTACACGCACAACCCCTTCCCTTTTTACTGCCTCGCCATCCCCGAGGAAGGGATGGAATTCTGCACTTTAGAGCAGGGTCGTTCTTTGTTTGTCGATTCAACCCTGTTCTGGTTTCAGCAGGTATGTCAAATAGAAACCGCCTAATATAAATATCAGTGTCACCAAAAAAACACTATTAAACCATCAAACATAAAATCTGGAGTGCCTATACTATGTATATTTTGCGTACAACACAATATATATTTTTCTATGCTATGTCCTCTTACAAAATCATCCCCCAAAACTCTCCTGCCTATAAAAGTGACACCATTTTCCACACAAAAGAGGTGGAAAATATGCATATAGTCGTTGAGTCTTTGTTATTATGTGGTATTCCCCGCCAAATGTTTAAACTCTTTTCTCAGGCGATCTTGAATTTTGCAAGGGTTCAGCTGTGTCAGAGCAGCACTGGGAGAGAGGAGGGAACGCTAGCCCTGGAGTAGCGCTGAGCTCCCCCGGTGCACTCCTGAATTAGATCCCAGCCTACCGAGGTACACAGATTCCTCTTGCCTTATTTTTTCTTCATGAATATTGATTAAGAAAATAACTTGTTAATGAAGGCAGAGAGGNTTGTTAAGACAGGGAGAGAGGGGAAAAAAAAAAAAAAAGAGGAAAAAAAAAAAGCAGTTTTAGAAGATACAGTGGAAAACGTATTTCATAGCAAGTAACTCGGCTAAAGCTGACCGACATGCATCAAAAAACCAGAACCCCTGAAATTCAAAGGCAAATATTCTGTCCTCAGCTCACCCCTTAACGGGAAGGTATTACAGCCCATTTCACACTGTTTAGAGAGTCACGCTCTTTGCAGGCTCTTCTACTGTGTAAATATGAATGCAGAAGAGAAGAGCCATCATCTCTCTCGCTAAATTCCCTAAACTTTAGGGAATTTAAAGACAGACCTTTAGCAGCATTTTAAGCTCTTTGAATATAAAATTTACCCTTTCTCTCTCGAATAAAAATTGAACTGGAAAAATGCCCCC
>VZRU01016865.1:413806-495009 GCA_013398155.1 Pedionomus torquatus | reverse complement strand
TGGAAAAAGGCCCCCCCCCCCGAACCTTCCCTGGATGTTTGAATGAAGTTCATCAGCCAAATAAACATCAATGCTGATGGGACAGGTGTGGGGTTTTTTTTTAAATGTAATTTCTAAACATGTATGTTCCCTTTTTAGTAGGAGCTGGCCAGAAACAATCTCTGGTGTTGGTCTCTGTTATGTCAGATAATATGGTCTCTTGTGGTTTTAAAATTTATGAATTTAGGAACTGATCCATTTATCGATGAAGTCATTGTCCCTTTGAGTCCAGGGAAGTAAAAATTAAGTCAGATTAAAAGCTTTTAGAAAAATACTTTTTACTTCACTTAAAACATGTCATAGTTTTTCTGTTCCCATTATATACAAAAGATTGTTTTAAATCGGGCTTTTTAGTGTTACAGATTCATCTCCTATGAAGTTAGATTATTACATAAATAATCTCTCGAGAGCTGATTTTACATGTGAAAACTGATGCAGCACAGCATGCTCAGAGAAGCTGGAAGTCACTGTTGCTAAACCTGTGTACTGACATGTTTGATATTTTTTTTTAGGGCTCCTTAGCAAAAATAGCTTGTATTTACAGAAAAATAAATTGCCTGCCTTTAATGGTCATTTTCCCAAAGCATCTGCTGAAAAGCTTTCGTCCACGTGCTGCACCTGCTAAAATCAGATTAAAGAATCAAAGCTGTTTTCTAAAGGGTCTGTGTCTGAGAGGAGGGTGGGGAATTTAAAAAGGAACCGCAATCAGGAAGACTTTTTAAAAAGTATTTTGTGGTTTTAAAATGGGAAACTGAAAAGGTAATTCCCATTTTTTTTCATGAAACAAGTAACTAAAATAAGACCAAGATAAAAGCCAGCAATAGAAACCAAGTTAAAAGCTCTCCCTTGGTTATGGTTTAATACAAAATATAAGGAAGTTTGTAACTAAATTAAAACTATTGCCATACCTAGCAATCCTCCTGTGGGCACAGAGTGATCTGCAAAAACACCAGATCTTTGCATTGTACTAATTTTTCAGTGCAGAAATGCATCACCTTAGTTAAAAGAAAGGTGTTTTAAGAATGTTATTGCTAAACATTGAATTATAACATTAATCAGTTCACTGGTATTAATTTGATGCTCGAATATGAGAGAAAAATTCTCAGCTCAGTATTTTTCCTGATCGAAGGGTAGAAATGAAGATAAATAAAACCCTGATGGACAGACTGTTGTTTTCGATAATTACTAACAAAGCCGGTTGTGATGGACCTAAAAAGGACAGATCAGGTATCATTTCTGCTTTAAATACTTCACCTGCTTTCAATATTGGCGGTCATTTCAGGACTCTGTGCAAAAGTTACTTAATTCTGCATTTGTTGCGTAAGACCAATGTATTTTGTGATACCCGAGTTCTGCCAGTTCAAAGGAGGTGGCCCTACGGAGCATCTTTTACATGTCATGGCTTTTGCTAGAGGCTTTTGTTTAAAGCTTCCAGCACGCCGTCTTGTCTCTCCCACTCTCTCTCCTGTTCACAGGTGTGAAATAGCAAAGTAATTTGCAATATAAATTACAAAATCAACTGTTGCGTTTACAAATTGAATATGCATGAAAATATTGCATAATATTACTACCTTCCTCAGCCTAATATAGGTAAATATGCCTGAAATTTGTGTTGGTGGAAGAGTGGATATTTATATACTGTAGATATTAATTACAGTTGGGATAATTTAAAGTTTCTGTTATTAATTCCTTTACAGTTTCACTGCCATCGGGATTAACTGCAGTCACCTACAAGCACAACCACATGGTAATATTCTTAATTACATTGAGGAGACATTCTTCTTACAGTTAAAACACAGTTTTAAGAAGTCCCTTGTAGTTCCTTTTGTTTATTCAAAATAAATATTAGCCCAGAAAAAATGAAAAAAAGAAAAAAAAAGAAAGAAGAGACCAACACTCTAAGAATAAAAATGGGCCACAGGGACTTGGACTAGCAATGATTTTGGTGAGTGCTTAATTTCTTGTTTGGTTGAAAAAAGACTGGATTGGCTATTGACAGGCCCCTATCAATAGGGAGACCCCGGAGGTCTGGCTATTTGCACATGGTCTGATTGACTTGTCCTTAATAGACATATAATTGTTGACAAATACCTTCCAATAGACTGTGGCAGGCATGGCCAGGCAGACAAAAGAGGCTTCTCTACGACAGAGACCGAAGCAGAGTGATTCAAGAGACGTGGAACTTTAACTGGGAAATAGCTGGCTTTCCCAATGAAGCTTCTAGAGTAAAACCTGGAAAATCAACCCTGTTTTCCACCTCCAGCAGCTGACAACCAGCTCAGACATAAAAAGTAGCATTATCCAAAGAGTGTGTGGGATCCATTCAGAATGTCCCTTCTTCTAAGCAACTTCAAAATACATCTTAATCATAACATACAGCTTAATTGTAACAGCGAACCTGCACACTTAGTCCCCCCTTTTCCCAGAGCTTGTGTTTTTTAAAAATCCAACTGGATTTTCTTCCTGTTACTGCTTGCTCTCAGGTACTTTGTTCTTAAGCATCCACTCCCCAGCTGTTATTATAGACAAAATCCCAGGGTAGGTGGGCCTTCTGCTGTTCTTAAGTCCTAACATTTCCACCAGTTCATTAAATAATATTGCAATATGAATTTTTACAAGGAGAGAAATCGAGTGCACTGGCTGGAGGCGCCCAATTCTGAAGCTTTCCAGTCTCCACTGACTCTTGCAGCCGTTGTGGGTGGTTGCTGACTCTGAAGACAAAATTCCAAAATGGATGCTTAATGTTGGTCAACTGTTTGTGAAAATTTCGGCCGACCTTCCAAGGTACCTAAGGCAATCCCTGGTGGAGCTTGCCATCTACATCTAAGAATCTGAGTCTAAACACAGCCTCGTTTTGTGCAATGCCTTCACACACACACAATTCTAAACGAGCGTTAGATAATACATCTACTGTGCTATTATTTTCTGTGTTAAATAACAGCACAGAAAAGAAAACGAAGAGGTGTAGGCAAAGGAAGAAAAGATAATAAACTGCATTTATCTGTCCCCGAGATAATAGTTCTGTATTAGATATGTTGGGGAATTAATTACATGGATTTTTAGAATGTTTAGTACATTATAGGCATTGCAATACTTGTCACAAGACAAAAGGCCATTGAAATGATGCAGTACAGCCTTAGGCAGCCATAAAAGAACAAATTGTTCAAGTTTGTGCATCAGTGCGAGATCCAAAGAACCCTGGCTCCAAGAAAAATAGCAGTGAAATTTAGAGACATACCTACTCTCTGGATGTACCCAGAAGTGGACTGAAACCTGGACTCTGGCCTTTTAGTCCTGGGTTTGGTGTGCCTGCCTTTCCCTGTCAGCAGCAAGCTGAGAAATCACTCTTGAAAGTCTGCCTTGCAGGACTTCTTCCCTCGGCAATTTTGGATTTAGTAGTGTCTTCCCCCCTTGGGATACGGTGCCTGTCAGGTAGAGGCAACACCCTTACCCTGTGGCGTAGGCAACTTGCAGAGAGAAGACAGAGAGGTGGGGGAGGAGGGTCAGGAAGGGTACTCCTGAAATCTCTACGCTAATGTCTTCAGCCTCCCACCTCTAAGCTCCCCCACCTCTTTCCTCCCAAACTAATAAAAACAACCATTAAAAAAAGAGAGACAGAGGAAAAAAAAAACCCAGTGCAGACCGTGATCACAGAGGCAAGCAAAGCAGGTTACAAATTAGTGTGACACCATCAAGGTGACACTGTAGACAACCTCTGACACCCGGCACAAAGCTGGATGCCTTGTGCCAAAAAGACCTTGAGCCTTGTCTTTGATTCTTATTGATCAAATACATAGATTAAATACAGTATCAGATGACAAGGCTAAAGCCTGGGATTCTGCATACAGCAAAGACCCTCAGACATGAAAGAAGAGATGCACAACAGAGATAGAGAGACAGACAGATAGAATAATTGTATTGTGAATAAACAGATGTAGGCTGAGGCAGGCAATTTCATCTGGCAGATGGGCAGGGCTTTTTGTACTTACTGCACTTCTTACAGGTCACGAAACCCAAATGTCAATAATATTAGGAATAAGGGACAACATTTTTAACGGCGTTTTTGCAATCCCCAAACATTCCTGAGCATGTGCATCCTGTGACCAGCTGCTTCAAAATGGTGTGCGCGCGCGTGTGTGTGTGTCTATGTCCATTAATTCAGAATTACTCCAATTACGAGCTTTTGATGCTCCAAACCCCTCTTTCTAACCCAAAAGAGATGGAGAGCCCTCGGCCTGTCCAATCAGATCATTTTCCCTCCTGCCTGCAGCAGATGTAAGCAATTTACTTTTTTATTTCTGCATATTCAGTGCGAGCGGAGCTGTTGGTGACTTCTCACCCCGGAGCCTGCAGGATTCTAACCCTATCAAATTAAAGCATTTTGCTCACTTATTCCCAAGCGCTCGGCTGGTGCTTAGCAGGCCTCCCGCTGCATAGCAATGGCGGGCGTTCGTGTCCGCTCATACCCTGAGCCTAATCAGAGATTATTAAGGAAAATATACAGTGCTTTAATTTGATGAGACTGGTTATAGGTACTGCAGTTAAAGGTCACACTCTTGCGTGTATCTCCCTCAGTCACTGTAATATTTTCCTCTCGCTTGACAATCCTCAGCTCCAAACAATAGGCCAAGAAGACACGTTTATTTTTGTCACGCTGTGATGAGCTCAATAGGGACAAAAATGAATTATTTAAAGTTCGCATAAACAAACAACCCCAGGCCAGGTTCCCCTTAGCCCACTCACCCCCTCTACATTTTTGCGCACGTGCGTGTGTGCACACGCTTTGTCTCTCTCTCGCCTTTAAATAACACACGATAAAAACCTTCCTCACGTGGAAAGTGAAGCCAGTCAGATGTCAACTCCAGATATGATGGTAACAGTGGCCACTGCCTGCTGTTGGCTGCTGGGGAAGACCCAGCCCATTCAAGCCCTGCAGAAGTACCTGGCTGCACCCCAGAATCAGCTGCCTAGAAAGGACTTTCAGGTTCTTTGGCTCTGAAAGCTTTTCCCACCCAGTAGAAGCTAATGGAGCTTTCTGGGGCAAAAAAAAAAAACCACACAAGGCCTGATGGGGCAGGCTCCGAGCCTCCCTGCTGCCACAGTGGGCACCAAAGGGGTTCAGCTCAATCCTCTGCAATTTGAAGTTTGAGGGAGTAAGCGAAGTGCATCTCAACTCCAACCTGCCTGCGCCACGGTCATCAGCCCATGGCTTCGTCTCAGTTCACACCGCTTCTAGCCGAGGCTCTGTGGGTGTGGAAATGGGGGGGCGGGAGGGGATACAACGATTTTCTTCTTCTGTCTGCCTTAACTCTGCTGCCATTCATTAAGATAGTGAGGTGGTTTAGTCTCTTGTAAGAGCTCTTGGTGGGGAGGGAGAGAGCCAGTGAGAGACGGGTGCGTTAATTCTAATCTCCTTTTGAGCCTAATGGTTCAAGCATATGTGTCCATGCAGCAGACCAACAGCAGGCTTATTTACCTCCAACATTTACATGAGAATTGCTTTATGCAGCTGTATGTAAAAATTCAAACCACACAGTGTCACTGTATCACGCAGGTCAATCCAAAGCCCAGTGGCATTATAGCAAGAGACAAAAGCCTTACCACTTCACCAGGGTTTCCTTTAGGACTGAAAGTTGTTCTATTAAAAATGAAAAACAACAACAACAAAAAAATCTGAGCCTGTCTCCACTGCTGCCCCCCTGTCAGATTCCCTCCACATTCCTAAAGGCTGCCAAAATCATGAGGACCTGGAGTCTGATCCTGCTTTTGCCCCTCTCAGCGGGCTGCAGGGAGGGCTGCAAAGGATGTCAGGATCGGTCCAGCTTCATTTTGTGTCTGTGAATAATCCCGTTAGCTGATCCCCAGGCATGGACTTTTTATATACGCATTACTGACGGGCAAAGGCAGAAGTGTTCATGGAGGTGCGGTTTCAGTATTTATCCTAAACAGAGGCAGACAGGCTCAGGCTGCTTGGGATGCTACAGGCATCCTGGGCCGTCTGGTAAATTGCTTGTGATTGCCTGGTTGTTGGTTTGTTTTTCTCCCCCCAGTTTGAAGGGTCTGTGATATCTCCAGAAAAGCCACAGCTCTATGTGCAGTAGAAACACAGGCTATCCACATTTCTTCAAAGAAATGGGGAATCCTGCACTGCAGAAGGAATCAGGATCTTTCAAAATCACCTCAATTATTTTGTGCATGCTGATAGAGTATCCCACCTTCTGCCATACAAAAAGCCACTCTACTTCAGTACCTGTTTCTAAAGTAGCCTGATGAGCTTTCACTGGTGAATACGACTGGTATTTCTAGCATGAACATGGTCAGATACAGCATTAGCAGTTTCTGCAGTGGAACTCCCTCAGAAAACGCGAAAGGATATCAAGGGGAAAAAAAGTTACCTGCACTTTTTTTAAACTTCATAAAAACTTTTCCTGTGGAGGCTTGGGACACTTCTTATTTTAGTCTGAACCAATTATTCAGCCTTAATACCTGGACCCTGGTATGCTTCTATCTTTGATCAGAAAGAACTTGCCTGAAGGCCAGCTCAAGAGAGGTTCAAAGTCAAATGCTTTGATTTAAACCACTCTGCTCCCATCCATGAAAGAAGATGAGAAGAAGCTCTCTAGTATAAGACAGATAAGTGTAATGCAGCATGTCACATGCAGTATTACAATGCAAAGCATACGAAAAGAGATGTTTCGGGGCGCAGAGTGCTTGAAACACAAATCACCCTAACAATCTGGTGGTTTTGGCGGTGGTAAAACACCCTAGGGATTACAGCAAAATTCTCTAGCTTCTGAGAAACATCACATATTCCACTGTAATGCAAGAAATAAAGATCTTCAGCTCAACCAAGACTCAGATACTTGTGGCCTGTGATCCTCTGGAACAACATTTATAAGGGTCTACTAGAAACATATGGTGGATAGGATGCTGCTGGACCATTCCAGTTCTCTGAACAATTCTCTCCTTGAGATGTTTTGCCACTTCACTCCAAATAACCATTTAGCTATGAGATTATAAATATATTTCCAGAGTTTATAAAACTTGGAGCACACTAGAGACCCCTGCCCTCCGAACTTATGAATAGTAGTTTAATACCTACTGCTTGCCATGGAAAGGGACAGGACTCAGGCTCAGAAATCACCCCAGATTCTGTACAGAGAAAGGAAGCAGAGTCTTCCAATGGCAACCAAAGTTTGTTCTCCTTTCCTACTTTCCTCAACTACCTTGATGAGTATTTCAGCCTTTGAATCCCACCCTACACCAAAAGAAAAAATTCGCCTTGGGCTCCACATGAGAAATGAAGTGCAGGAAACAGAGTATCAAAATAGAGCCTTTCCACTGACGGTGTCACCATTTTATTGCTTGGGTTGTAATCACCCTTCAGGAGAGTGGTCGTTTCCCCACCACATATAGCAACATGGCAGGCATGCTGTACTGGCTTAGAAACACAGGGAGATGATTTTCCCCCTTGCCATTCAGAACTTCACTTTGTTTACAAGAACTAAGGGAATAAAAAGGAGAAGGGCTGTTTCAGATATCTTTTTCCACTTCTGGTGAATAAAAGTAACTTGCCTTTAACTATCAGTGCTGTGGCAAATACGTTTAGTCACTGTATCCTGCTGGGTCCTTTCACCGGGGAAGGTTTTGATGGCAGAGCCCTTCTTTTCTCCCCTGACTGGTATCTTAGGCATTTCACTATCTTCTTTTCATTAATTTGCCCCTATCTATCCATACTGGTGTCCTGGTAATTCAAATGGGAGAAGCCCAGAATTCACTGCAGCATAATACAAATCCATTAAAGCAAACCAGATTGTTTTTTTTCCCCTCAGAATTTTTTCCTTAGATTTTTTTTGGAAAAGACCTCCCCAAAACCCCATCCCCACAACTGTACCTGTGATTTCAGGGAGACTGCTCTTGAAGGTGAGCTTTGCTGGCCAAGGCCTCCTTTCAAGATGCTCCCTGATGGGGAATTAGAAAACAATCACGGTAACGTGTTTCAGGGCCGCTACTGAAGTAGTGTGATACTTTTGATATCACACTACTATACGCCATGCTCCAAGCAGGCCAGGAGCAGTGGTACAGGCGAAGGAGACAAGCTAAGCACTTCTGATATTGAAAAAAGCAACTCAAGCCAAAAAAAAGGAAGAATTTGAGGGCAAGGCTTTAAAACTCTATTTCCCCCAACTCTTTCAATAATCACAGAATCTCAGCATAAGGGAATCTTGCTTTAGAGGTGATGCTTTCCTCATTGTGACTATCAAGACACATTCCTCCTTTTCAGGCACTGGAAAGGTCTGTTATAAATGTATAATCCCACAAGCAAAATAAAATCAAAACCAACATGCAAAAAAGCATGCTGGGGCTGAGGAGACACAGTGCAAGAGATCAAACCATCAGAAGAGTAAAACATGGGGGAGGATAAACAAGAGCAGGAAAAAGGTGGCACAAGAGAAAGAATAATTAACAAACAGTGTATGTTGTATGGAGCAGGAGAGTCCAGCCCATAAAGAGCAAACACTGGGCTCTCTTTTCTGCTTACAGAGACAGGAATGATAAGAAACTCATTTCCAAGGTGCACCTCAGGTGCACCTCAAGGTGCACAACTCCACAGAAGACCACAGCTTCCTGCCATCAACCGAATGCATCTTCCAAGAGGTGAAATAAAACTTGAATGCAACCAACCCTCTTAATGCACCAACCCTTGAATGCAACTGACCCTGCAGCCAGGCCAGCAAGATGCTCATTTTTTACTTTTCAAATTCAAGTTGTGAATGCTGCTTGCTATGCTGCTTTGTCTGAACCACGACTTGCTCAGCTCCATGTACTTCCACACATACTAGAAACGCTCCAGGTAAAACACAGAGGGAAATTCAACACGGCTTAAAATCTGCCAAGGTGAAAAGCACTGTCACAAACCAGGGTGGAAGGAAGAATGGTTGTTCCTTGGTTTTCTTTTCTCTTAAGAGTGGCAATTTCAAACATCAGGAAATGACAAAGACATTATCATTTAGAAATATACTTACAATGAAGCAGGAAAGAGAATTAAAACGTCAGTGCATTTTGGCCAGGAGACTGGTTGATCTCTGGCTGGGAATGAACACACGAAATTGCAGATCCAGTAGACAGTCGACAGCTGACAGAGCTAGCAAAGTGGTGCACTGTAACATGGGGAGGGAATAGCAGCACCTACCCCCTTTGTACCTACGTCTTGTAGTATCATTTTCTTCTTAAGAGTAGATAAAGAGGATTTACAGAAGAGCTGTCAGTCAGTCATTAATAGCTAACTAGATTTTACAACAAATTTGAAGAAAGAATGAAAAGGAGTAAAGGGTAGACATTTACAATCTGGGTTTCCTGAAGCTAGACGGTGCCAAGCTATCCTGAGAGATTTTTCCACAAAAAATTATTTTTTGAATTAAAATTCGTAAAACGTACCCAGTCTTCATTAAAGTATTTCAGCAGGTGCCAGTTGGGAACTACTTAACTCACAGGGGGGAAATAGAGAATTAGTCAGAAATCTAAGGTCTGGGCTGGTAACAGGGAAAGTGAAGATGTGATACGCTGCAAGGGGAAATATGGGGCTGGAGGGAAGGTATTAGGGGAGCTCCTCAAAGATGAGTCTTTGGACTGATCTCATTTAATGATTCATTAATAAACTTGGCACAAAAAGTAAGAGTGTTCAAAGGAAATTTGCAGATTGTACAAAGTTGGGAGGCACCATCAACACCAACGAAAATCGCAATATCATACAGGAAGAATTGGATGACCTTGAGGACAGAAGTAATAGAAATCGGATGAAATTGAACAGTACAAAATGCAAGGTCATGCACTAAAGGACTAATAATGAGAATTTCTGCTAGAAGCTGTTGGGAATGACAATGGAGGAGAAAGACCTGGGTTTGCTAGTTGATTACAGGATAAATATGTGCCATAATATAATGCAACTGAAAAGGCAGATGCAATCCTAGGATTCATCACCTGTAATAGTGCTAATAACGAGATGAAAATATTAATGCTACTACACAAAGCACTGGTGAGACACGATGTGAGATACAGCGTAAATTCTAGTTACCCATGCTCAAGAAAGATGCATGCAAATTGGAGCAGAGGGTGCAAAGAGGACTATTATAATGATCAAGGAACTGGAGAATTTCTGAGAGGCAACTAAAAGAGTCTCCTTGTTCAGTCTACTCGAATGATGCCTTAATGGGACACAGATACAATTCAGGAAGAGGGAGGGGCTGTCCATACCAGCTACATAAGGATATATACACATAGGGACGACCCAGGATGAAACATTTCTAAACTGGCTTTGATAATCTGGGAATTACAAGATATTTCTAACCATTGGAGTAAAGATTTCTGAAATGACCTTCCCAGGGAGTGTTCCCAAACCACAATAATAAAAAAGCATGCAGCTTTAAAATATAATCTGATCAGATTACGAATGTGGTGACGTAAGGCAACGTGCTGGCCATGAGGCAGTGACATGGATCCGATATCCCAGACATACGTTCTTAGATTTACAAGTAGTCTTTTGTACGACTTCCTTTAAGGTCCAGGAAAATGGTAAGAGGCATCACTTTGCCATTCAGTAGGATTATACCAGTAAACAGGAGACCTTACAACAGGAGAAGAGTCTTTTGGAGGTAAGAGTCAAGTTAATATCTCATAAAGATACTGAAAAATTAAGTTCAAGCGTATGTCATATCCCAAATCCATTTTAAGGAGAGATACTACTTTTTTAGCTGAGAAGAATTGTGGGTAAAAAAACTGATTTTTCCTTTAAGAGCCTACTTGTCAGCAGTAACATATGCTTTTTATTCCATATCTGGAAATACGTCTCAACATCGAAAATTTATTAGAAGTCTTAAACAACCAATCTATGATCTAAATCAGCTACTGGTACCCAGCTATTAGTATCAAAACAGTTATGGGGTTTAGAGACTTATATTCTTGAAAATGGAAATACGAATAAATTGTAAAACAATATGGTAGTATCTGGGTTTCAAATCTCTCTGTGCTTTATATAACAACCCAAAAATTTGGTGACATAAAACTCTCGTTTCCCTGACCTGAATTTTTTGCAGCTCTGGTCTTTTTACATACAACACGACATGTTTGTTTGTTTGTTTTGTTTTGGTTTTTTTTTTTTTGTGTTTTTTTTTTTTTTTTTTTTTTTTTGTTGTTTTTTTTTTTTTTTTTTTTTTTTTTTTAAAAAAAAGCAGAATTTGGAAAAGGCCAGATTAAAAAAACAGAACTAAACAGAAAAACAAAACCACCAGGAGACACTGCAAGAGGAAACAAATAAGAAAGCACCCATCTGAATGTTCACCCGGAAAATAATTTTTGTAACAGTTTAGTTAAGTTAACTTTAGTTAAGTGAGTACAATTTGTGAGACTCTACTATCACTAGCCCCCTATCACAAGAAATGAAGAGCTGGGAAGGAGCATCTCAGAAGAAAGCAGGTGTTTTTGCTGACTGGACAGATGAGCATTGACCTGATAGCTTTCAATACTGTAAACAACTACAGCATATGATCTCCTCAACCTCATAAAAGGCACAAGTTTCTAAAGCTTTTACCCACTGAGCATTACAATCATCCACTAAGAATGGAATAATTTAGCAACTGCTACCGTAGTACACAAGCAGGGTACTAATGACATTTTCAGTACGGGGGCAAAGTGTCTTGCTTGCTTCCGAATCCTAGACGGAATTTTTCAGGAAATTAGTTTCTTCCCTGAAAAACCTAGCTTCGAACTGACTGCTGTTATCTGTAAATTCTAATAAGTAAGGCCAAAAGATGCAAAAATATTCAGAAAAGTCTAGACACACATGTTCAACGTTTTTAAACCATCCATTTTGCTATTTCTCTCCAGACAATATTTTCAGTCCAAATATTGTTGAAATGCATTAATATATAACATGATAATAACTTGAGCATTTTTGATATAGGTCAAGCAAAATATTTTTGATAACCCAATGCACTTTTGTGGGGGAGGACTGATTCTTTATTATTATTTATTACTATTAAAGGTATCTTTATTATTTTTTTTCCCAAATGTGAGAAATATCAGCTAAGGCCCATTTTATAACATTTTCTTCAATCTTAGTTAGCGGATGAGAAAAAATCGGTTATTCAGCTGCTCTAATGGCAACAGTTGGAGGGACAGAAGGGGAGATTTTACACTACTGGAGTTTAGACACCTAAACTGGCCAATTCTGCTTTTGCTTAGCAAATAATATCGACAAAGTGAATTGTCCATTGTCTCACGGATGCCCAGGGCCAGTGGAGAATGTCTGTGATAGGAATGCTATCAGAGCTTCACAATAAAACTAGTGGGGGGTAAGGCTACATACAGAATATATATACATTTACACAAATAGGCATATAAATATATAAATAGGTAACAGGTATATACAAACATAGTCAAATGAGCTGAATATATCAATGTATTCCTGCTTTGAAATGGTGTTCTCTATTAGGAATGTTCTTGCTGGTTTGAAACCTCAATTAAATATTACATTAAGAAACGTTCTTTAATTGCAAACATGGCAGGCAGCTACAGTTATTTCTTTCTGCATTGACACGATAACATTATCTCACTGTGAATTCTCGATTCCCTTTCCAAGGTAACTGCAACGGCTACCAGTGTGTAAATAAGGAAGTGTGGGGATATGCTGGAGCGCTGCTGACTACTTACTGTTGTACAAGAATAACCTCGCGCAGCGGAATTCAATTTGTCCATTTACATGGATGTTTCTTGGATGGGAAGTGTCACTGTTCCGCCTTGCCAAGCACTACAGCTCCTGCTATAGAAACACAATAAAGCCAAACAATTAGTTAGAATTATTGCTCTTGAAGAAAACTGATTTGCTTGTCTGTCTCCTAAAAAAAATCTCAGTTACCGTATACTATCAGCCATGCCTTGACTGGCAGTGATTTTCCTGATCTAGTCTGCTGGGAACCTTAAATGAACATCAGCAATTATAAACCCAAAGTCTTCAGCAATTTGTAGGCATTATCTCAGGATAATTGCCCTGAAATGTTCACATTGTAAAGCAAAGGTAGATAATTTAAAAATCCATCTTTCTCTGTCTGCACTGCAAGTTGGGCATAACGCTCGTCCCTCCTGTGGGCCTTGTAGCAGTATAATAAAGCTCGGAATTGGTCCTTTAAAAATGTCTGTTGCTGTCTTTTTGAAAGCAAAGAGGCCAGGTTTGAGTTCAACCTTTTCTGGCTTGATTATTTTTATAAAATGAACCCGGAGTCATATTTTTCCATCACAAAGAGAGAAAAACTTGAATATTAAAAGTCAAGGGAACAAACCAGCTGTGAGGAGTGCTGGACAATAACATCCATTGCAAGAAAGCTCTACTCCTCCCTGGGTAAGACGGCTAGACCTCAGAAGGAAACCCTGCGGGCTTGGCTTCCTTATGGCTGTCCATGCACAAACTGAGCTTGGTATTTTTGGGGAGTTTTACTTACAAGCTTCTAAAAGTGCTCATAAGCACTCAGCTCCCTCTCTACAACTGGGAAAAACCTCCTGAGAAGTGCTGAACGTTTCTCTCTTCTCATGACTCACACAACTGCCTCATCTGTAGGTGGTTTCCTCAGTTCCTTGCCCCCATCCTACTGAGCAGGCAACTGAAACACATTCATTGCCTTCCTGATTTAAAACAGCTCTTCCTTCCACTGCAAGGAAGGATGACTGTTTCTGGCTTATGAGCAAAGCACAGTGATCTCTGAGCTCCTTCTGCAAAGAACTAGGAAGAGGAAGGATATTTGGAGTGAGGAGGAACAGAAAGGCTTACACACTCCAAATGTTTCGGAGGCTTTTAGGAAAACGAGCCATCACTATTTTTGCTTGCTCTGAAATAGTCAAACCACACAAAAAATCCTCAGTGAAATTGGACTTTTGCAAAGCCACAAGGCTTGCCTCAGTGAAGAATGGAGAGTACTGACTTGTGAGAGAGGAAGTCGAGGCCCCCAGAGCAGAAACATCTGGAACGGTAGGTATCTAGTACCTGCACCCATACTCCAATTTATTGAAAGTAAAGAAGTCCACCTCAGCATTTTCCAGGGAATTGTTATTAAGACCTCAGCAAAAATTAAAGCTGCGTCAGTCCAAACAAAAGATTGGGTATCAGAAAGATTGTAGAAAGACAGCATTTACTAAACAATGAATTAACTTATGCTGTAAATCTTCAATGGATGCTTTGTGTATTCACCCAGTACGCTTCCATTTGGAGTCCTTACTTTCCTATTGGAAGTAGGTGAAATTCAAGGAACAAATATGATTTTTAATGAAATACCCCTGCAATATTCCTTTAAATGTCAGCGGTTCTTGATTGTGCTAGCCTTGGGAGAAAGCTTGAATTTGAAAGATTGATCCAGTTCATTCCACCATTCACAGTTCTTCTGTGGCCACCACGAGAAGACAGGGACCTGAACACTTCGTGATTTTGCATCCAATAACCCTTTCCTCTTCTCTCCTTCACTCCATCGTTTTTCACACTCAGCCTATGCTATAAATTTGCAAAGCACCAATGCTGACATGCTTCATCAATCCATTTGGGAGTCAGTAACAGTCACTCCTGCTGACAATCACGTATTTATTACTTTGGTTTCCTTTTGAACAGGACTTGCTCTCGAGCAGGGCTCCATTCTGAGTAGTGCTGGAAGACTGCAAAGCATGACAGGAGCACAGGGTATTACCAGCTGTGCCAAATGCAGTCAGGCCAAAGGGTAGTGGACACATCCTCCTTAACTCCAGCACTGTCCATTGCCATAGATGTTCAAATGCACTTGTTTGTATAGACCCTGGAGAGTTGCCTTTCTTCTCGCCCTCTCACCAGCACCCCATCCCCACCCCCAACCCCCCTTATTTATTTAATTTTTTTTAATAATTGAAGCACAGAGTGAACTGGGGAGAATAGAAAAGGGAAAAGGAGAGTTATCAGAAAGAGGGCCAGCTGAGTGAGGTTGGTGACCTGATTTCAAGCATACTGGGGGTACTCTGTGACCCCTGTAATTTTACTGCCTCCTGCGTTATCGCTTGTGATTTTCAGTGGAGTGAAATGATACATCAGGGAACAGTAAGGATTCCAGCAGCCCACAGACAAGCAGAATACAAAGTACCTACCAAAACAGCTGCCATACCTCTGGCAAAGATATATTTTTAATTCTTGTGAATGGAGACTCCAACCGCCTATCCAGATCCCCTAAGGCTTCGTTAATTGAAAATACTAGAGAAGGGACGTTTTCAAACAATCACAGGCCTAACTCACAGTGCAGAAGCTCCACAGGCTTCTGTAATGCAGCTCTCAAGGAATTTAATCCAGATTCAAACATCCTCTCTTTGGAGTTGTGGAACAGAGCTTGTTCCCCATGAACACCCACTTTCCTTAATGACCCCACAAAAAAAATCCTTGCTCGCTCCAACAATGCCATGTTCAGTGGAGTCCCACCAAAGAGCAAGGGCTTGTAATCTCAGGTAGCTTAGCAACAACACGGAGCCCTACCAGAGACTGGATCATTTTAAAAAACAGTTTCAAGGAAAATATTCATCAAGAAGGAACCGATGTCAGAAGAGATGCCTCCTGGAAGAAGAATGGTAACAGGACAGATATACTCTCTTTTAGGTGAAATTTCAACTTGCACAAAACCCAGTTTCCTGCAGTGTCTGACCCAGTCTTCAAGTTCATCATGGCTATCTTAAAAAAGTAAAAGCAAATAGGAAATTTAATATATATATGCTACATTCTGCTTTCAAGTTAAAAAATGGTACCTTTTTGAAAAACTAGTGAAGTCCTGTTTCATTTCTTGTTGGAAAGCGGAAAATAGTCTTTATTTCAAATCAGTTGAAAAGAGCAAAAGGTAAAGTGACAGAACAGAGAAGGTTACATACACTTCCCTTTACACGGAGATAAATGCATTGAAAAACTTTAACCAAGACACTTCTGGCAAGGTTTCTTGCTTGAATTGAAATGCTTCTTCTATTTAAAAGTTTAGGCAAGGAATTTTTGACTAAGTGCAGTGTTCACACAGCTTTTAAAAACTGCTACAAGCTGAACATGTAATTCCAAATCCCTCTGGAAAAGTCCTGTAAAATTATTATCAAATAAATAGAATTGTATAGTAATGACAGGAAACCATCTGTGAAATTGACTAGAGAATTAGTTCCCTGATAGCAAATGCAGACGGCAAGGCAAAAAGCGCTGTAGAAGTTTGCCCCCTCTAAAATGTGAATATTTTTAATCATTCAGTGAAAGATTTCTTTTTTTTTTTTTTCTAGTAGATTAATGTGTGAAGAGTCTCGGCACCAAAGGTGTGTTCAGAATCCCTTACTGTTTTTAAAGAAGAAATCCAATCCAGATCATAACAGCGATGGCTTCTTTCTTATTCAGGTGCTTGCAACAGAATACTATTCAAGCGCTGAGATTGATGATGCGCTTGCTGAGGAACACTACTGCATGGCAGGTTGTAACACAGGCACCTGTTTCACCCATAACCATTTTTCCAACAACCAGATCATTTTGTTCCAGCCAGCGGTTACCCACCTCGTGACAGCATGTGCACTGCAAGTGGCACGGGCCAGGCTTGAACCAACGACCTACAGCTCACCTAAAATAGCGACGTGACTCTGATGGGCTAATGCTGCCAACAGGGAGTTGTTGCAGGGTCTGATGCGGAGATAGAAGAGGTTTCTTCACGTCTCAAACAAGCAGAAGATCAGATGCTACTTTACAGCACGCAGGCAATGGCAACTGTGAGGCACACAGCTTTATTGTGACAACCGGTCCTTCGGATTGCAACTAAAAGCAAGGTTTCTAATATAAATTCATGTGAATTTTCCCTTTCTCCTGTTCCCTCCATTGGCCTTGCAGAGCCTTTTGGCCATTTCAAGTTAGAACCTTAAGGTTTAATTATTAGTATGACAAGCAGAGCTTTCACAGAGGTGAAGGGGGAGTGCAGAGGTGAAGTGGCTGGAGACATCCTGCCTCAATAGGGCAGAGGCAGCAAATAGCACTTTCCCCGTGTTTCCCAGCTTTGCTGACTACATTTTCACAAAACAGCTGGCTGGGGACCCAGGTGGCCCATGGTCCTGATCGTACCCTCAATCTCCCAGCTCTCTTTGGAGGCCCCACTGTGATTTGGATACAGAAGCACTAATGCTATATGCAAGAACACTGTGGGGAGCAATAGGTAGCTTTTTATCTGCGCACACCCACGTGTACGCACACACGTTCTCCCTGGGGCAGAAAACTCTCTTTTGACCTCTTAGCACACCTTTTCGTTTTATCTTTTTTTTTAGGCCAAGACTTATGCTTTAGGTTTTGGCACAAGACAAGAAACAAAATAATCAACATCATTGGTAGGCAACTCTCCCCGGTGTCCCCTACCCCCATGCCACTTACATGCTACTCGCCCTTGTAATAATACTGTACATATCAGACAAAACCCCACTATTTCATTGCCTTAAACAGGAAAATGTTTTCAACTCCCCTACGCGTTCTTGCCTAGTTCATGGCTTGATTTAATTTTACAAGGCAAGAGCTGGAACAATTATCTGATTCTTCATGTACAGCAGGCTTTCAGTGGTCATTTCTGAAGTTTTACTGGTTCGTAACCTCTGTAATCAGAAGACCCAGTTAAAAAAAAAGAAACTAAGTGAACAGGCAGGAATCTGTTCATATTATCCCTTCCTAGCTGTCCAGGCTTTCATCCTCTTTTCTCCCACACATGCCCTTATTGCTCTGCTACTCACCCACCAATGAGGGTCTGTCAATGGCAGTGAGAGGTCAACATCAAAGCACTTTTACAGCTAGCAGCTTGCAGCTAATGCTGGCATTATGGAGAGAAATAGAGAGAGAGAGAAGCATAGGGATTGAATGAATAGCCCTCTCATATAGAAAGAGACTGAAGAATAGAACAAAACCTCCTATTCTCCCACTCTTTATAATACTCCTGGGCCGAGTGTGCGTATGTGGTACACAGCTGAGTTTGAACTGCATTAGCACTCTTTCAGTTTACAAACAAGAGGACTAATTTAGAAGAAAAATCTCCTATCTGATTATTTCTTTGTGTTCACCCATGTGGTAAAAAATGTCTGTACAGAGAAGGGAGGGGGGCTACAGAGGTGGCTTATTAACTTCTTTAGCTGTATCATGATTGTGAAGGGCAATTGCAAGATCGTTATTCATCCATAATTTTCAGACGCGGGGAAAAAAGTATCAAAACAGTCCCTCTGAAAAAAAACCAATTTCAATATGCATGACTATTTTTCAGAAGAAGGGAATGGAAAGATTATGGGTCAGTCCCACACCAAATGTATGGCTGATGCTAGTCTTATCCCTTGCCCACACAAAAACCCAGGAATTATTTTTGTCCCGCACAACTGACATTGAGATTGGATGTCCTCCTATAAAGACGCTAAGGCCTTGGTATAGCGAATTTCACAATTTGATGAAATTACCACCTCATGCTAGGTAGATAATTATAATCATCTCTCCTGGCTCACCAATCTATAATTCTGTTGGGGGGAGGAAGGGGATTCAAAAGCGTGTATGACTGCAAAGTTGTTAGCCAGAGACTCCAGCAGCAGGCTTAGGGCTGGATATTGTTTCTAGGACTCGTGAGTATTATTGGGCTTTTCTCCCTTCTCTGGAGCCGGGGACATATCATCTACCTGGAGTTGTAATTTTACAAACTTCCTGTTCCTATGGGGAAATTAAGTTTTGGCAACATCTTTGATCTATCTTTTACTACACACTTTACTCTTGTAATAAGGAGCCTCAGGAAAAAAGGTGCAAAAAAGAAGTCAGACTCATTTCACATCTCTGCAGACTATACTGTTCCTAAAAGACAGGATCTGATCTGCTTGAAATGGTCAAGCGAAGACTTACAGGGCCTTTGGGGGAGAGAAAGGTTGCTTTGAAAGAAATACAGGGAAGAAGGTCACTTGGATTCCCACCTTCCACTAATGCTTGAGGTTGTCACAACTGCCATTAAAGCAGACAGCTGGATACACCATCAGCATACATCAACGCTGTATGTTGGCCCAAATTCTCTCCAAATCGGGGATTTTGTACGGCAAGAATTGGTTCATATCCATGCCTTAGCAAACTATTTTTACATCCATAACTGGGACTTTATGTTTGCTCAGGCAGTGTGTGTGTGTGTATAAATGCATCATCCTAGCTGAAAGAATCTTTACTCTGCACAGATTTACATGAGAGGCAGCTACAGGGACACAAGAAGGACTACAAGTGAAAAATCTTAGCAACTTTGAAAGTTCTGCCGCGTTTTTCCTCCTTAAATTTAGGATGCAGAGATCACAGAGTGGCTGGAAAAGTCCACAAGTGATAGATACTGAAAAAAAACTGATCTTGGAAACTGACCTGAAGAAAGTATCAATGATCTTGGAAAACAGCTGGATTGGTTTAGGGGAGTCTGTTTGCTGGGGGATTTAAACTGTCTATGCTTTCAGAGACAGATCCCTCCAAGTTTGACAGGTAATGAATACAAAGACTTGTTTTTCAAGCCTAAATATGACAGAGATCTTAACCATACTAGTATCCACTACTTGCTGCTTAAAAAAATTCATTAAAAAAAAAAACCAAAAAGAATTAACTGCAGCATAAATATGTCCGTGACATGTAGCTGCAGGATGCCTTGAATGCCTCTTGAATACTAATGCTTTTCTATTTTATTATAGATTTTTTCATGTTAAGTTTTGTTAAGTGTTTCTTTATAGATTTTTGAATCGGAAATCAGCATAATCTGCATTGTCCATGCAAATTTTTCCCATGTATCTTCTCACAGGACAATATATAACAAGGTACTCCTCTTGTACAAAGGCCTCTAGTCTTTTTTATATTGTTCAAGATAATGAATGTGCAGCTCAGCGTGTTATATACTGATTTATTTTAAACAGAAAGCACTCTCAGTAAGCTCAGAGAACTGTGTTCCAACCATACTGGGGAAAAAAGGGAGAATGGCAAGTCCAGGAATCGATGAATGAAAGACTGCTGGATCAAAATTGCTGTTAATTGGTGGATAAAAGAATGACGACACCAGATCTCTCATCTACCCTTTCTGGGAGTGCAAAACACCTTTCCCTAGGCTATGAACTAAAAAGGGCTGAAAGGATTAATTATATTACTGATATTACTGTCCTTTGGGGGTAACTGTATTGGACCTGAGCTCAGCAGAAGAAAAGCAGATAAAGGATGTCATTATTATTACTACTACTGTTTTGCACACTCAATCAAGGCTAAGCCTGACTATATAAATCTAATAGTTTAAAGTCTTTGGCATGGCATTGATCTGTTTTGAAAATCCACAGAGGAGCAGCAAGCAGCAGTTTGAGCAAGGAGCAGCTTTGCAAGGCAGTACACCAACTCAAAACTTCTATTTATCTTCTTGAATATGGCTGTGATGTTTTATTAGTTAGTGTACGTTCGTAACTATACACTGTTTCAGACAGAAAATAAAGACATAAATATTTAACCTTTGAAAAGGAACTCATTTACTGGAACTCCAACTTTATGAACTAAGGTTATAAATAACTCCGATGTACTGCAATCAGCATAGTATAATGAGATCACATGAATGGCTCAGTTGTCTTTAACCTTTGATTGTTTAAAAGTGCAGATACTCATTTGTACTAAAGATTAGCGATGATGAACACCAAAATGAAGCCGAGTATCATCAGGCACAGGCTTGGATAGAGTAAGTCCCTGAAGTGAAAATAGCTCCCTCCCCTCCAGTTTCTAGCCCCAAGATTTCTTTCATTCATGGTAATTCAGTTGTACTCTGTCAAAACACTGGAAGGGACATATATTTCAAATTTATCTGTAGGGATTTTGTAATGTTAGAACAGGGCTTTTTCACTTTGCCAAAAGATACCTCCTGAGAGAGGCTTGTTCACGGTACACACTTTTTAAGCAATTGTATTAAAATACCATGTGTAAACCACATTTTTTAAAGTACATTCTCCCACACAAAAAAATCTGCTGCACAGTAGATGCATATTAGCACGACACACAGAAAAATTTCAGAAGTTTCACTTTTACAGGGTCATTCCTTGATATTGGTCTTGCAATTCCTGGCAAAAGAGGCCTGTTAGTAACTGGGGAAAGATAATTCTTACTGGTATTTTTTGCTTCATCAATTGTCTAAGCAGACAATTTAGAGATGATTACATCGCAACACTTCATAGTAATGGATAGAACTTCCAGCCTTATGAAGACTTCCAAGCCATCCCTGGATTAAACCATACAGCAGGTGGGACTTCACTTGTACCAGTGACGTAAAGCACTGATTCCTGTGTCATTAAACCCTTAATAAATGCAGAAGGTGAATTACAGGATAGTTAACCTGTCCCAAAAGTGCAGAAGACAGAGCAAAAAAACTAAAGATCATAATTGTCCCAAACCTGCTCTTCAATGAGAGGGCATACCGGGTCACGCATTCCGAATACTGTCACTTTGCAAAGCTTTACTTCTCTTGTTTTGAAAGTATTTGCTAATTTTGCCACTGCCATGCAGTTTACCGACCAATTTCATGATGAAAAAGCAGCATTTTCAAAATTACCAGTTTTTGTGTGACAACAAGCAACTGTCCCACCCCAAAATACAAAACACAGCAAAAAATCAAAGAGATGCAGAAATCATTCCTGAGCAATCATTCTTTTATACAAAAAATATGAAGGTGGGTTTTTTTCCTCCTAGTTCTGCTCATTTTCCTTAATACTTTGTGCTTAGAATTTGAGCCCTGTTCTTGAGAGCCGCAAAGCTTCTTCACTATTTAAGGATATTAAAACTAGCCAGTGTATGCTGCAAACGCTGAATTTTTTGTCCATTAGGAACATCTGCCTATTCCAGGAGGGATATCAAAAAACATGTCCAGGCAGAAACACAAATTGAGAAAATGTCTGTGGCAGCATATGAAATAACCACAACAGGATAAATAATAAAATATTTACCATGACACAGTAAGTCTCTCTCACCATGGCAGCCTAGGGCAGCCTCTCCAACAACATACTTCCAGCATTAAGTCATGGAAGTGGTGTCAGAAAATGGTTTATTGTAAATTACGGCCCGGATTGCCATATATCCACTACACCTCCAGGAATCTGAACTCTGAAGTCATTTAGAGGTAGGGTTACATCCAGAAGAAAGGATATCTTCCCTGGGAGATAAAACAATACAGCACTTCTATGTTTTACAGATGTAGTGAGAGAAAAAAAACATTGGAAATGGACATCAAGCTGGCGGAAATTTTTCTGAAACCAGAAAGCATCTTCCAGAAAAGTCAATTAAAAAGGTTTGTTTTGTGAGCCTTAATACTGCCCCTGCCCCTTATTTGGCCTTTAAACTGTAATACAGAGTCTGTTTCTGATTTTATCTGCTATCACTTTGATTGAAATATGCAAAACCCTTTGCCATCTATTTAAAAACCATGGTGTGCGCCACAGCTTGCACAGAACATGCCAGCACGAATAATGTCAATAAACGTAGTCAAATGACAACTACTTTTGTAGCAGGATTCCATTACTCTGATTACCCTTCCCAGGACTTTCTTCTTCTGATTGAAGAATTTGGGGCATGCAAAATAGCAACTATCCCTAATCTTTATCTGAATCGCCTCATCAGCAGTGCCCCACCAGCATCACATTTGAACAGACCGAAAGGCCACATTCTACTCAAGGGTAAGTAAATTAATGCCACGGAGCACTGAGAGACAAATTAGTATTTTCCAAGCAACAAATGTTGATGTTCTTTTTAAAATAGAAAATGTCAAGTTTATTTTACCCTGAGAGAATTTCGTTCACAAGTAGACTTCTCCTTTTTTACTTTCAGTCTTCTTGAGTTTGATAAAGCTGATATCGAGTGAAGGTAAAAAGCCCCATGTTTATTCTTAGATACACCTCTAAACATTACATGGGACTCCTGCAGCAGTTTTGCTTCATTGTTTCTCTTGCAGTATAGATGGAAAGACTGAGTGATTTCCTCAAAATTACACAGTCTATTGGCATTGAAACTTTTAGACAAATCCAAAATTGCCATATTAAACTGCACCCTGTTTTTCTGGAACAACGCCACTATGCATAATTTTCCCTGAGGAAATAAATTACAATTAAATAAAAATTGAATGAACGAGAGAAGAGAAGCCTAAATATTAAACTATATATGTTGGAAGAGGATACAACTTTTTGGCTGATTCCACCGTGCCTATAAATTACAGCATAACGTAATGTATCATGTCTCAGACACAAGAACAGCATTGAAAAGAATAATTCAGTTTCTTATACACAGTTAATGATGAATTACCATTTACATGTTTCATCATTCACTAGTACACATGGCTATAATTCAGAAATTGTGACAGTACAAAATCTATTACTCTAACAAAAGATGTGTATCAGACTATTTTGATGGTTCCCTGCCTTGTTCTTGGAGTAGCAGTGTATTCAAAGAGCTCTGTGAGTTATCTGCCAGCTCTGGAAGTTCTTAGATACCAGTGAGCCTCCCACCTCAATCGTAAAACGTAGAAGAAAAACTAATGTTATTTTTATGTGTAACTTAAGAATGCTCACATTCCCTTCTCTCTCTGTTCAGAAAGGCTGCAGTAAACCACTCATCTAGCCTATTCTTTCTGTTCTTTTAAGAGGATTCCATGGGCTGCATTTTTACCTGTGCTTTTTTTTCAACTTTTATGTGTTATACAGTCAGTTTCTGAGGACCTGGCAATTCTTATCTGCATGAAGTAACCAACCTGTTTTTCCAAAATTGCATTACCTTATGATGTTACGAACTGAGCTCTGGAGGTCATCAATTCATGGTTTAATTTTGTATAAGACAGTACTTTTTTTTTTTATTCCCTGTACTTTATGTGTAACTATAAACCAAAAGAAAACTTCAAATTCAAAAAGGCTTGTATCAAAAGCCATTTCTTTCAGTAGAATACAAGTAAATATATTATATACCACAGAGACATGGAATAAAGCCGTGAAATATTCTAATCCTGAATTAACTATTGACTCATTGTGCAAGCTTTCCCATGCCATTTAGCCTCCATAAATCTAGCTATGAGACTTCAATGAACACAAAACAAATTATGTCCAAATCCAACTGGGCCTATCTGGTTTCTGTCATGGTTTGACATCACCTGCTTCATTTTACAGCTCAACTCACATTAGCAATCCATATCCAAACTCATGCAATCTCATACGTGCTAAAAAGTCCACAGAGTGAAGACCCATCTCTTTATTCAGGTTTTTCAGTAACTTGCTGAAGCTCTTCCCGGGCACAAATTTTCCCTCAATACCAACACACATCTCAATATTTTGAGCCTCTACCCTGCTCCATAAGGAAGGGATGAAGTATTTTTTAATGTAGTCTCAACTTGTATTTAGTCAAATACTTTGTGTTTCTTGGACTAAGTATGAGAATCAGATGTATTTATTGACATTGTCTCTTTTATTTCCAGTGTCTTATCTAAGAAGTTTCCAATGAGTCTGTCACATTCCTTGATTAAATCATACGCCTCAGCTTTGAGCCTGTTTTTCCCTCAGTTGACATCTCGCCCTAAATACAAGCTTCTGCTTAGGGCTACCTCTTCCTCATTCAACCTGTCAATCCTAAATTTATCAAAGCCTAAGATGTGGATATCCTTTTAACCTATTTATCCATATTAGATAACTCTTGACTTCTCCCCAGGGAATTTTTCTGGGAAGCTTTCCACTCTTTTGTCTGCTTATTAGGCTTCAAGGTTGTCACATTTATGCAATTCATTTGTACTTCTGACTTTAATTTCTTTCAAGAAATGGCAATTCATTTGTTGAGTTCCAACTCAGTTAAGACAATGTCCACAGGACTCGAAAGCTCCCACAGCTGAAGATCTGCCTTTCCAACAACATGCTTGAGTCTCCTCTGACTTACACTTGATTTTATTTCCCTTATTGTATCTTTCAAGAGATTGACAGCCAGCTGAAGACAGGAGAACTGAGACCTTCATAAACACCTAGAACTGGAGACAATCTCTACAGCCTTGGCCACAATTTAATACTTAGAAAAGCACATTAAATCATCAGGTGGGCATGAATACCAACGTTGCAGTTAGACCACCATGTCTGGAAAAGAAGGGTGAAATTACTCTCCTTTTACTGTTTGTGTAGTTAAACATGGTGGGAAAAGACACAGAAAGGTTTGACCATCATCCCCTTCTCCCCTATTATCACTGTGTTTCTGCTCTGCCACTGGAAACAGAATGATAACTTTGGATTAAGCCATCCACTGATTCAAATCCAAAGTGGATCCAGTTCAAGTCTCAGCCTACCTACCAAATATGCACAGATACAATTAGTAATCCTACTGAATATGATTTAACCAGAGTTTTCCATTGGGCAATCTTACAGAATGAAACCAGTGAAGAAGGGGTGCATGTATCTAAAGAGTATGCCGCTTCCGAGGATATTACATGCATCACATCAGGAATAAATCTCTACAAAGGTGTTTTTTGCAAAAGTTTTCCTTTCTGAATGGAAGCGTCTGGAGTCCTATCAGTCTTTCATAGAGCATATTACATTCCCAGGATACATCTATGTGTCACACTGTAAAAATAGTCCCAAAAGAACATTAACCGATAACTTCACTTAATGCATGCAGAAGTGAAAAAAAAAATAATAAAAAGAGCTTTTTGGATTCATACATTTTAACATGTAAGTATATACCTTTCTCATCTGGACTTGCATATAAAGCAATAATAAGCAGTTCAAACAAGCTCTTTGTACACAAGCTATTGCTTACAATGCCTGTTAAAGCGGTGTTTAATTGTTATTTACATTTTATCAATATACTAACTATGGAACGAAGTAGGAAGTGATAGAAAAGTGAGCAGGAAAATAGGATTAGAAGGTAAAGCCTGGACTCAGGAAAAGGTTACAGCCTGTTAAGTGATAGGCAGTCACGGTCATGTGCCGAGTTAGCCCTGGCCACTCTCATAAAGAGCACACACGTACAGTTATCACAGATCAGCAGCAGTAAGTAGTAAAATCTAAGTCTTAATTCCCAAACAAACATGTCCATCATGCTAAATGGAAGTAGGTATGTGTCAGTATGCTTTGGTGATTTAAATATTCATTTCAAAGACTAAAAATAGCTTCTAGAATATATTACAAAATGTGTTTCTATGTTGTTTTTTGTGACACCCGTTACTTCACTTGCAAGAACATTGCAACAGTGTCCATCTTTATGAGATTATAGACTGCAGAAAACACATGGGAGAGACTGAGTCTTTACATGAAGGCTTCTCTGCACCCATCTGGCAATATAAATAAAGCTTACTAGTGAGGATAGATGACACTCAACTCCGGGCCCTTTACACTGCTAGACTGGTGCAAAGCAAGAAGCCAGCGTCTAGTGTTCGTCTGTCAAGAAGCGAATCTATTTTTGTTTATATAGCCTTGTGGTAGATCGTTAGAATAAAAAAACCCAAACCCCCAGATACTTGTGCCTATTGGAGGGAAGTGAGCTGAAATAGCACTGAAGACTGTTGAATCTTCCAGGACATTAATAACCAAGAACCACTAGAAATAACCATGGTAACAAACAGTAGCTAAGTACAGTACAATCACTCTGATTACCATAGAATTAGCACAAAACAAATGTTTATTTTTCCTAAATACGTGTATTATGATGATGATGATAATGTTAGTAACTACCCCAAATTACAGAGTATTTGCCCAAAATGCCAATGGCATTGCATTAAATGCTTTGCTCTGCACTTGTTTTCAGACTTGCTTGTAATAATTTGTGTATGAAGTGTATTTATAACAGGATTTTTCCTCACTCCTCCTCCCACCACGTCCTACCTCCCTGACTCTCTACCAGCTCCACTAATCTGAATATCAGTCAGATTCATTGATCACTTCACAGCTGACTGCAACACTTTCTGACATTAGTCATCACACCATTAACCTTTTTATAAGGCTCTCACCTAGTAGACATCACAACCTTGATTTTAATTTACACTCAGGGATTGTGTACTTCGGGAATTATACTATAATAAATGAAAATATGAATTTAAAACAATAGACTATATGCAGCGTTGGGTTTAACCACATTGGGAGAAAAAAGGTACTACGTCAAATGAAGCAGAAATGTTGGTAGTGCAATGGGAGGGGCTTCTACTTGCTTTTCTTGAGCCCCAGTGCATCTAATCCCACTTCTTAACTCATCCTGCAAATGATTCTAAGATGCTATCTGATTTCTCTGCTGAGCTTATCTCACTTCCACTGAGCCACTGCTCTTGCCTGCTGGATCCTGGTCTGGGAAGGAAAAATACCAAAATGTCCTAGTCACTGTTTTGGTTGGGCTAGTTTATTTCCCCAAATCCAGTAAAACTAAATACTAGGAATAACTGGCTACACTGTAGCATTAAATCACATGTTTGGCTAAGTCTTCACCGTTTAGTTAATTCCTACCCATATCCCTGGACACTTGCTTTTGTTGCTTAAGTATTATTGTATTTTAAATCAAGATCTACTCCCTGAACATTGAGAGGAAACTAAATTATTCTTTAAAGGCAAGTAAGCTTTCTGGTGCAGCTCAGACCAAGCACCATGGTTTTGCTGATACACCAGAGAGGAAGCATGGACGGGAAGGAGCAGTTGGGGACAGAAGAAAGGAGGAACTTTGTAAGCCATCTTTCTTGCTGGAGGAGTATTTTAGAATTGCCCCCTTACAGTCCTCTCCTAAAGATCTCCTTCAGTAACAGCTTAAACTTCACTATAGGAAAAACATTCTTGGGAATTGCAGGGACCACAAAGAAATTCTAGGAACGCAGGTCTACTGGTTTATCAGCATACTAGCACTGGTGTAACAGCTAACGTTTTTCCTTCTAAGTGTGTTGGATAGTCCCATTACATTGTTAAGCGCAAAGAAAAACCCACTAGGAAAGAATTCAGCCCAAAGCCACATGTGGTTCTACCAGCTGGTACAACAAACACCAGATCAAGGGAGGGATTGACACTGGAAAGATCCTGAATCTGAAACCAGAGGACTGAGACAAAGCTGTTGAGTCTGGCAACTAAGATCTAGAATGAGATTGTCACTCTGATTGACAGACATTTGATGGACCTGATCTCCTTGTCACATTCACCTTATGTCAGTGGAAGTGCGTTAACTAAAATATAATGACTCCAAATTGATACTGGTGCCAGTGACAAGGAAAAAAATCCACACGGCAAATCAGGTTTTTTTTACGTACAGCCTAGGGAAACGGTCAGTTGGTTTAAGTGTCTGAAACTCTGCTGGAGTTAACAGAACTAGTCTTGTTTACACCTGTATAGACAATAAACAGCATATATTCTATAATTTCCATTATTCAGTATGCATTTCTCTGCAACAGAAGTACATACAAATGCATACAGGCAAACACATAAGTATATAGGAGTCCCATATAGACAAGAGACACATCCACTGTACGTATTAAGATTCCCAGAAAGTTGAAGTTAAAATCTAGTCACAGACTATCAGGCTCACATCAATGTGAGCCGTAATGACAGCTGGCACTCGGCTGTTTTCAAAACCCCCTTTTACAGTATACAGCACCATGCTTCGACACGCGATTGAAGTAATTAGCTGCCGAGCGGCTGAACGTACCCCGCAGAGCACTGGTGTCTCGTCTGACACATCTGGGCACAGAAAGTAATTGAAACAGCTGCTTCTACCCATATGGCAGCAAAAGCTGGTGGTAGAGAGCCTGCTGGCTAGGCTGTACCAACCTCAGACAAATTAGCCATCATTAATCCCAGAATCTGACCAGCATACACACAGCCACTAATCAAGACATCTGGGGGAGGGGTGCTGAGTGGGAGGAGGAGGGAGGACTGCCAGGGAAGAAAGGGGCCATTTAAAATTATTCTTAATGGCAACAAAATGCTTGTGGGGGGAAAAAAAAAAGAAAAAAAAACCCATAATACTTTTTTTTAAAGACAAAAACCCCAAATCAGACGACCACAGCCCTCCCTCACCAACACTTTTCTCAATCAGCTTGTCTAGGTGGCTTCGCCCATGCTGTTCATTAGAGGGCTGCTAAAATAGCAGCGTTGCTTTCTGAAAGTGTCATACTGATAGATGCACATGTCTGGCATCGCACAAAGATTATAAATAGCGGCATGTAAGCTAAGAACCTGCGGTATTTGTGGTGAATGGAGCAGCAAGGCTAAGGCTGTGGGTGAAAACTACACCTGCCCTTGTGTGCAGGTATTTGATGTGTACCCTCCTGTTCTGCAGGCTTAAGCGTAGGGCGAGGAGAGGGATGTGGACTGTTCCCTTTCACACCTTTAATACTGTTCTTGGCTCTGAAGTTTGTCACCGGCAGTTGTGCAAAACAACGTAGCTCTTCTTGGCATTGTAAAATCCAGCATACAAGGGGGAAGACAGGGAAAACTTACACCTTATAACCACAAAGTGCTGTGTAAGCAAGCAGTTCGTTTTGGGAGGAACGGATCATTTGAAGCCTGTGGTATTGTGTCTCATGTAACTTTGTGTCTAACAAGGTGTGAAACTTAACATGAGTTTTTCCTGTTGCCGGGGTATTTATACTGTCCCTCTGGATTTCCTGCAGCTTCTTTTGAATGCCTAAGTTTATAACACAGCCTCCACCTTCAGAAAGTTAATTGTTTTGGAAGATTTTTCCCTACCCATCCACTGGTGTTTCTAAAACTTACAGGAACACAGCACACAAGATCTCTGCCGTGTTATCAAGTGTTGAATGCTTGAAATTAACCAGCCAATTTGAGAGTTACTGAGGGAGCAGGCAGCTCACTGACTGCATTCCCCATGCTGCTTCGGACACAACATTAAAGACCTTTAAATGATGCCAAGTGGACATACATTAGCATTTCAGTTGGTTTCAGGAGCGTGCTTCTGATTAATCCTCCTTACTGTGCTTTGGCTTGAATTGTGAAATGGTCTAGGCTGCTTTAGATTGATCCATTCCTCTTGGATAAATCTAAAGCAGAAGACGCCACAAGTGCACCTACTGCACTCCAGCTGCTAATGGGACTAGAAAGAGCCAAGCCAAAAGCAGTCCCTCAAAACCAGAATAGCGTGGATGCCAAGTCCTCAGTGTTTTGCTTGACAAACCCACCCCTACAAGGCTACTCGCTCACACACTCATCTCAAGCAGCGTAACACTGGTGGTGCAACAGCGCGAGCATCACAACTGCATGTAACACTGCTGTTCCCGTGCTTGCTCTGAGGGGCTGAAAGACACTGTGACTTAGTCACAAACTGGTTATATGCTGCAAACAAGCTCTTGGCACTGCCACCCCCGCTTCTGTTATCGTTGTTCTCTGCACTGTTTTGGAAGTACAAAGTGGGAACACATTCCAACTACTTTTGGGACAAATCCCTTCTGAGACAAGTAGTGCTGCTGTTTGCTTTAAAGCAACTACGTTACTACTCCCAGCACCCAGCTCTTCAGCTTTCAGATCTAGAGATATAAAAAATGTTATTTTGGAGGGAGGAAATCCCACAATCAAAGTGGGAGAGGAGATTATAATCAGTGAATTGCATTGTACCTCCACACCTTGCAGGCTTGCAAAGCAGGCTCTGTCTGGCTCGACTTGAGTTACATTACGGTCTTAACAGTGCACACCTCACTCTGCCCACGTGGGATGGAGAATTTAAAAACACTTATGTCTTCCAATGGAAGGGGAAATTCTGCCGGGACACTCAGAGAAAATTAAGTAACAGCTGTGAGACTGAGGCTAGTGAGCTCTCTCCTCTGTACGCATCTTGCCATGTCCCTTGAAGCCTGATGGTTCTTTGAAATCTGCTTTGTGACACGAGTACAATTCCTTACATAGATTTAGAATAACTTCAAGCTTCAATGAAATAAACAAACATGCCAAGTCTTTCCCCATTTGAAAACTAATTCTTATTGATATGCTGCTTTATGATTGCTGGGATGAAAGATGCCGTGTAAGTGTAAAAGTTTATATTACATCACACCACGTTACAGCTTCGCTTCAGGCTCATCCAAACGGAGCTGCAAGACAACTGCACTGGTAATTAACAGAGTAAAAGAAATTATGGAAAGCATATGAAAGGCAATCATGTTTTCTTTAAACGTATCTTCTCAATTGTTATTCTCTCTAGTAATAAGCTGTGGTTCCCTTGCCATCCTATGCCTCGTTTATTTATTGTTTAAACAAACCTCTGTTACATAAGAAGAGCTCCTGTCTGGAAACATCTCTTGACAGCACGTTTCCAGCACTTTGAAAAACCCAGCACAAGCAACATGACAATTTTGGCTGCTTGTAGCGTCAATGGACTGGTTCTGTCTTGCCTGGCTCCTCACACACTGCTTAAGACAAACGGCTTTGTGGGATGTGCCTGGTTAGAAGCAGTGAGGTGGCCCCTTAGTGATTTGTTTACTAGAGTGTTGCTTCCATCAATCTAGGTCTGTGAGGGTTAGAAGCACGGTGTTAATGCTTCCCTTGACACAGATCAGGTAATGTTGCCAAAACATACCCCTCCCTTTCAGACATTCCACAGCTTCTGGAACCTGAAGGCAGATGTAAGCCCTGTCTTCTACCAAGGCATCTGTCTTTCCTTTGGTTAGAAATTAACTTTTTTTTTTTATTATTATTATTTATTCCTTGGCTGGTAGGTAAAGAAACTCTTTATTATCAAGAAGGCTGTAAGAAGAGTCATAGACTGCAATTTCTCTTCCAAACGCTGCTGGCTATTTGCTCTCCAATTGTTTCCTTTATTCTACGCAGTTTTATTTCCTGAGTTGGGCATTAAAAAATTCTGCAGTAATTTTGTTTCAGCAGTATAAAACCGTGTTTTCCAAGGACAGTATGGAAAACTTCCATTAATTTTTTTTTCAGGACTACTTCACAAGCTTTTCCAGCTACACATTTTCTTGTAGGTATTGATAATTCATAGCCTGATAGATTAGCATTGCTACGCACTAGTTTATCCACTACTGAAACACTAACTCCCTATCAAATACCCTGATACAGCACTTCCCCTGGGATACATCCTAAACTGAGGAAACGACTCACTGATTATCAGGCCTTATAGTTTGACAGGTTTAGAAGTTCTGGCTAAGCACGTGAAGGAAATGAGATTTCTGTAATTTCATGAATGAGAACAAGAAAAAACAGAATAAATATGCTCAGAGGTAAATTAACATTGTATTTTGAACTGATCAGTTAAAATAGATTCAAATGTTGGCACTAGTATTCAGACATTTAACTTTTTCAGATAACTATTCGCAGTTCAAACAAGTTGAAAATGCAAAAAAAAACAACCCCAAAACTACACGTTAGTATCAACCTGAAGTCTATAATCTTTTGTGAAGAAGCTTGTTGAAAACTTCTTCCCCTTTGGGGAATTTGGATGAAATGAACAGAGCAAAACATAATTTGATTGCTATAATCCTGAAGCCTGTGGAAAATGCAAATCATTGAAATGACACTGTCAGGCCAGTAGGAGATAAGGCGATGCTATAAAAATTACCCTAAGAGAAATTCACTGTGGCTGTCTCAGGCAAGTGATGAGTAAGGTATAAAGAAAGCCAGCTTCTTTAGACAGACGCTTGACAAAATTTTGGAAATTAATACTTTAACCAGCAGGAGAACTTCCCTGCAGGAAGAGTCTTTTAGCCTACTGGACAGCATTAGTTCCTGAAAACTAAGTTCAGCTCTTTGAGACACTTAAAATCCAACCTTAAAAATAACACAGATCTTTGCAGGAAATAGGGTTCCAGGTATGGAACAATCCTGAAATTGTAGAAAAAGAATCTTGGCACATTTACATTGATTTTGCCTCTCATTCTTGTCACTGAAAAGGGTCACAGCTCGGTTCACAAAAAAGAACGCCTTTTGCTCTTTCTATGGGAGCTGGACACTCCACTTATCAACCCACACATTACTTACCTGTGTATTCCTGGACAAGCATTTTTTCCTGGTCAAGTTTGTGAGAAAGGAAATACGTGTTTCTCCTTTTAAAGGAGGGAATTTTAGATACTATGGATTTGAAGTGACAATAAACAGTCAGCATATGTGAGCACCTGCAAGGCTGCAATGGTAAACATTTAAAGGGACCTCTTCCCTCTCCCCCCACCCGTTGTCCACAAGTATATTTAGGAAACTAATTACATTTTTCTACAAGACGATCAACTGTTTTCCTTCCCTGGCGTATATATCACACCGCACAATTAAAACAGTTCGCACCACACCTGGATTACAACTCTGCAGTCAACCAGGGGCCATGTGTTATACTATTCCACATCAAACCCCAACCATACATATATATTCTCTCACATAAATACACCCCCCCAACAGAGATTTTGAAAGCCTGCATGCTTTATTTCTTTATATGAGTAGCTGTTACATAAACTAATATTTCTGTGCAGAGCTGTAGCAGACAATGGCCTGAAATGTTCAGTTTTCATTCAGATCTACTTTCAGGAAAAAAGTAATTCAATTTGAAACATCTGCAGTTCTTCATATGAGACCTATCCCGAGGGCAAGTTCTACCTGTGCCTGCAGCTTCCTGCCTGACCATAACAGGTTATGAATTAATTACTAATCTACATCTTGTGTGCCTGTATGCATGATGGGGTGTATGTTACCAGTATACCCACAGAAAGTGAATACTCCTTCATTCAGATATTTGAAGTCATCTGCAATGTCTGTTACATACCTCTGCTAAAAGTTTGTAGGGTTAGTTTTATGGAATTGACAGATTAGACTGTATTCACAAGGGATATATTATAGAAACTCTAAATTAATTTAAAAAATATTTTATGAAGAGAATGATCCTTCAATACTCTATTAAAATAGTTGCAAGTGTATGTTCAAAATGTTCCCTCACTAAACAATGATAATTAGTGGCAGTTCACACCAAGACACCATCACGTTTTAAGTGTTATTCAAAACGCTGAGCAAAAGGATGAAGCCTACCTCCAGAGAGCTAACAATTTTTCAGGAGGCCTTTTTGAAGTAAGCTCTACAGCTTCTAAGAACACAAGTTAATTCACAAGAGTGAGTACCACTCAGCAGGGTGCTGTTCCAACTCTCCAAAATGGCAATTCTTTAGTCTTAAGCAAACCATATGCATTTCTGACCCTAACTACTGAGGACATTATGATATTCCCTAGAATGTCTATGGTCCCAGCAGCTCAAATCACTTCATCTGTAAAGTTATAACCCCACCCAAGAGAGAGACAGCAGGATTGCAAGTGACACCATTCATCTTTTCTGCCAAGCAGCTTTACCCCAAATTGTGTTTCTTTTATTTATTTCACCCTCTGCCTTCCCCTGACCCTTAAGCTTCATCAATTTTTGTGTTGGGCTTTCATGGGTCTATTATTTTTCTTTTATTATTTTTAAAGAATTCTAAAAGAATGTTTTTAATTATAATTTGAGGAAGAAAATATATGATATTGTTGGAGACCCCCTTGGAGCATTCTCAGGGTGGTTTGCTTATAAATCAAATTATTGAGGGCTTAATTGTGCAACCCTTCTGTCTTGCAAGCCCTTACTCATCTGAGTAAGTTCAGGGAGACTTCCCAGTGGGTAAGTCCTCGCTAACATGTGTGCACAATCTGGCATTACATGAATATCACTCTCACATATTTTGTGGCCTAGTGTATTACCAGTATTTGCAGTGTGTTAGATACACTTTAATGGTAAACATCTGTTAAAAATGATTTATCAACATTATGGGCCAGTTTCTAACATCCTTACTCATACAAAGTGGTACCTAACTCCTTGAAAAGTCCATTTTAAAAGAGAAAGAATCACACACTGGAATTCATCAGAATTCAGCCCTACAAAGCTCAAGTCTGCTGAACACTTTGGCCTAGTCCATCAGAATATTTAAACACACAATTTAAAGCACACGCGTATATACCCTGCATCTCTCTCTCCTTCATGAAGAAAGCGCGAAAAATCAAGAAAGTAAATGCTTTTTTTAAAAATTTCTGTGGCCCTCGCCTTACAGGGTACTGATTTTTAGAGAGATGTTAGCATATAATTAGAGTTAAGTGTGCACTTAAGTGGGTGGGTTTTTTTTTTTTAAATTTTTAAAGGGTTTTTTAATTTAGTTCCATTTCAATCACCTTGTGGGACTGAGCACACCCCAATAAAACAATTATACAAGATAATCTTCACCTAGAAGTTCAACCAGTGGTTTGTTACTTAGTGTTTAAGTCTATCAAATGTAGATGGTTGGTGCAAGACAAACAAACCCACTCTGTAGTTTGGGAAATGCCTTTATCAAAATGTGTAGAAAATTTTTTCTTAAGAAAACTAATATATACACATAGTTAGCGCATGTATACATAACAGATACATATACATGGACATACTGATATTTTTTTTCCTGTATCTCAGCAAACAAATCAAAAACTTGTTTGCTTTTTAATCACATCTTGATTTCAGAAAAACAGATATGCCTTCTGAGTAATCCGAATACTTCTTATACAGTTGCCTATACAAGCAACTGTCCTCCTGCCTATGGACTGATGGAAGCTCCCCACTTTCCTAGTGGATATTAACCGAGAAAATTAAATACAGACAAAAAGAAGAAAAAGGAAACTAAAACTTACATCAACAATCACCCAGAAAGCTCACTGATTCAGCAACTAATCTGAGCTTATCCTTCTATTAGTTTATAGGTTAATGTCCCATGCATACCCTTTCCTGTGCTATTACTACTTGATTTCACAGTGTATGATTAACATGTCTCAGAAAGTCAGACAAACACATTTCCTTGTTATACAGAATACAGTTGATAAGATGCTCTGTAATAACGCAGCCCCCAACAAAATACAGCAAGACACGTAAGAAAAAAAAAATTGAAATTTTAACTTTTAGTGGTAGTGACTGCATGTACAGCCTGCAGCAGTCTCATCCGTCTGACCTTGCTTTCTGAACTACAAATGACCTCACTGAAAAACAACAGAGACCTTTTCTTGCTCTAGGCTGTCTCTTGATTGTATCTCTTCCTTCAGGTTACTGTAACTGCTCTTTTCCAGGGGTTGGGAAGAAAAAAAAAAAAAAAAAAAAAAAAAAAAAAAAAGAGAGAGCAGAGTAGAAACACTTAGCTGAAGACCCAAAGGCCCCCCAGGCCTGCTTCTTCCTCAGTTCTACCATCACTCTATTAATAACGGACAACGTTTTCATTAAACGATGCACTTTCCCGCTCCAGGATAGACTTGAGTTTTTTGTACTGATCATTATAGGAGTCCCAGGAGGGCTCCTACAACCACACTGTCTTCACAACAGAGACAAGAACTATCGGTTCCTACACAAACCATACGCTGTACTGATCCCAAGAGTGAGAGAGACCTAATAACCCACAAGTGAAAGAGGTACAGAGCCTAGTTATCAAATTCCATCCTGTAGGATAAAAGCGTCCCTCGTTCAAACTTCTCATACAATATCTTTGCGGATAAAATATTTCTCCCAGCTGCCTGTGAATGGCAGGAACCTGCTTCTCATGCATGGCAATTACCCTTGTTTTATTTTAAATGGAAAAGGCCTCCTTGATTGTATTTTTTTTTTTTTTTTCAGATCTAGGCTAGTTGTTGCATTGAGGAAACACTCTCTAGTTCAGTTTAATACCTGAAGCAGTGACTTGTAAATAGGAGCAAATTATTGCTTCTTCCTAAGATTCTTCTCTCTCCTTTAAACAATATTTCTGATATACATTTAACCCTATGTTAGGAAGGCCATTATGTTGTGCAAGGGGCTGTACAAACATACAGTGATACCACTCACTGGTCAGAGAAGTCTGCAGTCTAAAGACACCCTGCACGGTAACCTCATCAGAAACAGAGCAGAGTTACCACCTTTCCTGTTCAGAATGAATAACATTCCCAATACACCCTCTTCAAAAGGTAAACTACATACTGTTTGTGTTTCCAAAGGCTCCCCTGTATTCCTAATCTTTTCTTACAAAAACTGAATGAAGAGACTAAGAGTATCTATAATTTAAATGTGGACACAAACAAGCTATCATGAAGAACTGACCACGGGGAATTTCAAATTTTCAAAGATTATGAAAAATATTTATTTCCGGAATATTACCTAAAATCTGGCTAGGATATAGCCAGATAAGTAGCAAAGGTAGTCAAGTTAGTACTGCTAGTATCGCTCAAATTCACAGCCTAACAGAAGTTCCCAAGCACTGAAGAAATAATGAAAAATTTACAACTCAAAACTTTGTACTTGCAAAAATGACTAGTGAGAGTGTTCCACTGGCATCTGGAAACAGATTACTTTGCTACTACTATAGTTAATGCTGCATCACATGCCAAGTTCATGGGCGCTGCTAGTCAGACATGGTGAAATGAAGCTTCACTTTTTGAGTGGTCACCTCGAGACAGATTTTCAGAGTAAGCTGTTCCACTGTAGTATGAGACAAAAAATTTAAAAGCCCTCAAAGATGTTCCCTGTTCACTTGCATCTTCCAAGCCGTGGTATAATAATGGTCCAGACAGCAGCTGCAGATTACTTGCTACCAGCTAGTGCATCAGCAGCAGATACACCTTCACAACTGTCTTTTATAAAGTTCCAGTCTACAAAAAGTATGTACTCTAGAATTTTAAATGTCAGTACGCCTTGGAAATCTATATGACAAACTTTTGCCTAAAAATCAATTCTGAGTTACGATTTGATTAGCAGAAAATTGCTATCACATTTGTTTCTACATTTGTCTACCTCATGTCCTTTTCATTCATAGGCTGGCCGATTTAAGCTTTCTTTAAAAACTCCCCAAGAAAGTCTGTGACATTAAAATGTCCTTTGATGCTCTTTCACTAAGCAGTGAATATTAACAGTTATGGTGACCCTGTTCCCTAATGTGTCTCTGTTGGATCAATAGCAGTTAAGTGCCACTGTTTTACAATTAAAAAGGGGATCATTTTAAATTTAAAAGCTCATAGCTAATTTTCTTCTTGGCACTTAATAGCATAATTCATTTTTGAAAAACCACATAGGGAGACCATATACTTTATTCTTTGTCGGCAGCCTTATTGGGGCTAGTTTTAGTACTCGTTGTTGCATTATGTATAATTTATAGCAATGCCCAGTCAAGTTGTCCACATGGCAGGAAGCACCACACTGCTCCTAAATAGGAGTCTGATCTGCAGGCAAGAAACAGAGGAAGAACCTAACGGTTTTATACCTTGGTGAACATTTTTTTTGATACGTATTTTGTAGTGAATCACTTATAGTGTTCTATTTCTGTACCTTTTTGTTAGACTGAGAGGTTTTCGTTCTGCAAAGGAGAAGCCAACAGGTAGACAGAAGTTCCTGAAGTCTGGGCAATCCAGTACTGCATGAAAAACAGTACAAACCGAGTAATACAACACGGAATTTTCATACCTGTCAAAAAAGCACTCCATCTTCATTATTTCATCCTGTAAGATTTGGGCGTTTTTATTTTGTTTTGCAGTTGGGAAACCAAACAGATGAATTAGACGAAGACTCTAACGCCTCTTTCCCAAGCGCCTCACAGATACTTTAAGCTGAAGTGTGTGCCTGCACATTACCTAGGATTTAACTTTTTACTACCATTACCCAGCCAATGCATATGAACAATGTTTTTTTCTCCTACAGCTGGATCAAAGTAGTCTGTATCAGACTCATTTATGTAGGGACAGATGTTAATAGGGAATGGTGAGGTTTCTGGTGACTAGAAGCTTTCCTATCTTCAATATTTCTGCCCTTAGAGTCCTAAGCATACTGGAAGTGAGAAGAAGCAAGAGAGTTGCCTTCATTCTCATAGATTCTACAAAGCCTCTAGAGAGGACTGCATTACCCTTGAGAAGGAGGAGGTTTCCAATACAGACACAGAAAGATGGTTTTGAACCAATGGCTTGGAAGCCACAGAATCTGTCCCCGCAAGAATACTTCTAATTTGAATATAATCAGTGAACAACAGAGCCAAATTATCCACACAGAAAAACATTCACATACACTCCTCTACTTCCCAGCCCGCATAAAATAAAATAACATTTCAACCACACTTATATTTCCTAAACAAAGTAGGGGGTTTTGGAAAACTTTCCCCAAATATAAAATTATTCTGCATCGGCTTAATTATTAATACCTACACTGTCAACAGATAGATAATAATTTCCCTGACCCTTTGTAATATGCACAGTAACAGAAACGGGGAAAATCAGGGACTTACATGTACTTTTCAAGAACTGCAGTTTTAAAATTGATTTTTGTAGCTGGGATTTCGAAGCCCATAAATTCAGTGTCCCCAAACAATACCATCTATTTTCAAAGTAGGGACACAGACACAGAATTGACGAAAGTTTAGGACTATACAAAAATAAAAGGCGGCATTTCCTGAACTTCAGAGATCAGTATCCTTTGACACCACAGCAGAGCTAAGTATACAGATATAGCTAACTGCATCAATATCGGGTTTTGTATGTGATTACAGGTACTGCTGAAACAGTAACAGCAGCATGAAGCCAGTGCTGGAGAATCATTACCTGATTGTTTTAGTAACTTAGTGAAAAAACATACTCTTTGTGTTTCTTTGTGAAAAAAACATACCCTTTTCCCCTGAATAATAATACGTGAACTCTTGAAAGATATTTACGGAAAACAGCACTTCTGGCCTTCAGCTGACACTGACGTTAGCAGACAAATAAGCCTCCCTCATTTACAGGTAAAGACCAGCCAGGGCTTTTAACATAAAAGCCCATATTCACCCTGAATTAAATAAATTCTCTTTTAACAAATCACTGCTGTGCATTAGTAAAAAAATAACTGGAGCCACTGAGCTGCTGCAGCATGATAAAGGCACATCAAACAGAGGAAATGTTCAGGTTAATGCAAGTTGGCTCCCCCAGGGACACTCTCACCCAAATGGTCATCTCTGTAACCCAAGTCATCAAGGGGACGAGGAGCCTGGAAATGGCAGTAGATCAGGTTCTAACAAAGTGTGCTGGTCTAACACGCCACTGTACAACACAATTAACTGCTTACACCAGGCGTTGCCTTGTTTCTGCCACGTTACACTTCTCACATTTCATGTAATAGTGTTTGCAAAGTGCTCCCCATTTTCAATTAGTCAGCCTTGCCCTCGCCCTTAAAGTCATCTGTGTCATTTTGACTACAATGGACTGCTCCGAAGTTACATCTAACAGACACAAACTCTCAAAGCATGTGTTTCAAAGACACTGGTAGCAGTCTTGTGTTTTTATTATTTTCTTTTTTAAAGGCAGTCATTAAATGTAATTTATTCTATACACTTCTGAGGAATCAAATCAGGGATGTAACTTCCCTTTGCTTTTCTGCCTGAGGTGTACAAGAAATTTGTGACAAAATAAGCAGTAACCCACTTCATCTGTAAAATAACCTTTCTGTGAACGTCCTTCTACCTATTGATTTGCTGATCTCCATCACAAAATCTCAAACTACTGTTTCATACCCTGCTTCTCTTTGAAGCAGACGTATGTAATTGCATACAGATTAAAAAAAATATAAAATAAATAAATAAAAAAAAATATCAAAGACCCAGGAGTTTCATCTCCCCTCTCTGTGCCCTCAGTGAGCACCACAATCACATTTGCCTTTTTTTGTGTAATTATCCTTTTATATCCTTTCATACCTATGTGAAATATATGCCTTTTAGGATAGGAGAAATGAGATGGAGCATTCTATAGGCTTGCTTTTCATTAGGTACTAAGTGCTTGTAAGTACCTGCAAGACTGTCAGTCATACCTCAGAAAAATATACCATTTGATTTTCTAGGACTGCGTTACTATGTTTATGATCCAGATACATGAGTGCTTCAAGCATAATACAGTAATATGTGATTTCAAACTCTCTAACAGTTACTGAGATTTAAGGTCCCTGAGAGAGTTACAGTTTATTTGAAAAATGCAGATGCTGCAGGTAGCAAACTAAATGGCTCAACAAATACTGGCTTGTAAACTTCAGATGATCAGGAATCTTTAAGCACGCTTGTAGTTGGTACTCCAATCTAAAACAACTTGAGAAGTAGTCAAAGCAGTCTCTTGTAAGAATTTGATTTTTTACATATTTCAACTCAGACGCCTCCTGGGATATGAAAACCCCACACTGTGAAACAAGAAATATTCTATCACAAAACCAGATGCAAGTGTGGCCAAAGTTCTCAGTTTTCAGAGCTGGATGAGAAACTGAGCTAAAATAATCTCCTAAACCCCAACTTTTATTACAAGAAACTGGTTACTTCCGATTGCCTGATGGACAAATTCTCACGTGTTTCTTTTCTCTTTCTTGCTTCTTTCTTTCCTGGATTTCTGATAAAAATGATGAGATGAAGATTACTATTTCTAACATTTTCATCCCATAAAAATATCAGCTGGGAATGGAGATTTATTTACCTTATTTTAGTACATCTAACTAATCCTGCTCTGTCTTTATAGTAGTGAATGAGAAAACAGCTTCTAATCAGTGATATTCAGCATGGAAATCCAAGAAATAAAAGACTCAGGAAAGGAAGAGCAGGAGGAGCTTAGCTTGAGTGTTTGGTCTGTTGCTGGAAAACCTCTGGCTAAAACCGGCCAGCCTGGGCTTGGAAAAAGCAAGGAGCCAAAGCTGACAAAGCTCTAGCAGGAATCTGAACCAGGGCTGGGAATGACTCCCTGTGTATTGATATTTTAACAGACATTTGAGCATGTTGACAGTAAACCTCTTCTCATGGTATTTCCACCATCTGGAATTTCCCCAAATAGGTCTACATAAGAGTCTGGGTATGACCAAACTATACATGGAAAAAGACCCCTGCTTAAATATGAATTGTAAACAAAAGTATCAGTTGGAGAAGTCTGACCTCTACTCTTTACTAACATTCCAATGTCTGGAGAAGGAATCATGTTTTCGGTTCTATACATTTTCAAAACACTCAAGAAGGTCTGAGATACCAACTGGGCTGCGGACCTGATCTGGAGGCCAGAGGCCCCCCTGCTGACTTTGTGGATTTGGACCCGGGCCTCAGAGAAACAGCAACTCTTTCCACTTACATTAGGAGACAATTGCCATTTGTAGGCAACGTGTAAATATTCAGGAGACTTTATTGCACTGAATCCAGTAAAGTTTTACTCTGTATTAAGTTATTGCAATGTTTGAAACTGAGCTACAAAATTTTAATTAAAAAAATCACTAAATTCCATATGGCTCCCAGGTGTTCCTCAACCTGGTTCCAGTTTCCCCTTTTCCCCTCACCAGGAAAAGAAAAAAGGGATCTGGATTTATACACAGAGATAGCCTTCAGTCTGCCACCATCCTGATACTACTATATCCAGTGCTGCAGACCAGGGCTGGAGCTTCCTGCACAGTATGGGCCCAAGTCTACTTTCCCATTATACAGCATTTACAGATGTTTTCAGGAAATTTGCTCCAAGCAGGTGAAGAAAAGGAGTAAACTTCTTGGCATTCCTATATATTAATGTTTCCTCCCTTGTCCCAACATCCATGTGTAATTCATTCTCCATTCAACCCCAAGATGCCCACGTTTCCTAAACAGGCATAAAAATCAGTCAGGATTTTCTATTAAACTTTGTTGGATTATTTTTAAAGCATGATTATCGGGTTTCTTTCACTCAGTTAATCTAACCACACAAAATGTTCAAGAATGATCAAAACTTAGAGGTACTACCTTAGAAGTCACTTCGAGAAGCAATCTTAATACCTCAGTTAATTTATGTATCTCAACAGGATGAAAACACAGTAAGATTTAAGTCATTTAGAGATATTTTCCAACTACGAACCAAAACGGATTGTGTCATGTGACACCAAAGAAAAAACTGCAGTTTTCCTAATTGTTTTTTTTTTTGTTTGTTGTTTGTTGTTTTTTTTTTTTTAAGCTTTAGAAACACAATTCTCCAGACATCTACTTGAAAGTTCATTGGCATTTTCATCACTACACAGTAAAAAAGTGTTTTAAGCAGGTTAAACAAAATAATCACTCCAAACCATAGAAAAGAGTATCTAATTCTACCTGTGATTTCAACTTCTCTATGTAGAGATTAGAATTGCAAGGCCTGTCAGTTCCTAAATCTAAGAGTTTCCCAAACACCCAAAGACATTGCATGAAAAGTCAAGGACAAAAAAACCAAAACTCACATGTCAACGAAAAGAAAACACATTTGCCTACTGAAGACTACATTGGGACAAATGAAAATGACTAGCATAACGAGAACTGTACAAGACTCAAATTCCTGGAATACCTTTTTTTCATCTTTAGCATTGAAAGCAGTGCACACCTCTGTCCAGAAAAATCTTGACACTTCTACCCAACAATTATTGAGCCCTGTTCAGTAGTCTTGTCACTCATTGTTCTCTTCCCTCCTCTGTGTGTCCTCTCGGTTGTACCACATTTTCTCACTTTGCACTCTTAAATTACCATTCACTGCAGTGCCCATTCAGCCACTGAAACTTTTAAAATACATATACACAGGTGACAGTTGTCTGGGGAGAAGTCCATTTCCTTATTCTGGTCCTTTATGCTAGATTTGATGCCACACAATTCCCTAAATATGGATATTTGCCATGGCAACAACTGCAGCAGTTTTGCAGAACTCACCCCTTAAGTGGCTTAATGGATATGGTATTTATTCCCTTTCTGAAGATTTAGCTTCAGTGACACATTAATACAAACATAAATGGAGCAAATATTTGTGTGCTTCTTGGGAATAACAAAAGCACGTTTATCTGATACACACAGAAAAGACATTTTTGAACCTCATTAATACATGAGTAGAAGTCAATGGAGGAAAATGGATCTTGTTAACTGGCTTCTTGGATACCAATAAGCATCTCATTTGCCTTAAACATATCAACCTAGCAACACTATTTATTCAATATAGAATAATCAGTGACATTAGAGAGCCCCGGCATTGCACACAGAGGAATGATTAATCTATTATTCATTCCACAATAAAGACTCTGAGGGATTTACCATATGAAAAGTGATATTCAGAGAAGGAGGTGATAGGGTTTTTTTTCCCTGACCTGTATGGGAATTCCCATCCTGTGGGATGAATTCCATTGAATAACATTGAGAGATTTGGTTGTGGGTTTTGGCGTTTTTGAACTATCCTTCTTTCCTTCCTGCAAGGTAAGAGATGTTGTTCAGAGGACTAAGGGACTGAGTACACTGTATGAAGACACATGCAGACACAGAACTTTCTATAAACTGTATCACTTTTATGCCTTCTATATAGAGACAAATTATGCTGATAGGAGAAACAGAAGCACCTTCCTTCTAGCTGGTGTCAATTTTGCCAAGATGGTTAGTGTTGACATAAGGATACGTGCAGAGACACATGTATGAGCAGACTCGTATGTATAGGAACACTTCAGAAAAATAACTAGAAACCTCACAACAAAGATTTCTCCAAAACTGTCAGAGGTCTGCTCTCCTTATCCTAACCCACAATTCCTACATCGCACCCCACAACCAGAAGGCTCTGAGGATCTTTTCCTTACACATTTCAGCATAAGCTAACATCAATCCACCAGCTTCTGAACCAGATCACAGCCACCTAGCACCATGAAGGTCAGTAAACAACTAGACTGTGCACCTGCTTGAGATAGTTCAGATGCAGCCGCTAACTTTTTTTCATGAGCTGTTTAATAATTATTAAGAACCATTCTGCTTACTCCACAGTAACAGCAATGGCCTGAGTTACAACACATCAGTAATCTACCCCTACACATGAACAGATGCACAGCTGTGTGTTTAATTGGTGTCAAGATGGCACCTGAAGAGCAGTTATTTGAATATAGATTTAAATAACAGGACAGGTGACTTGCTAGAACTACAAGCACATTTGTGTGGACAGCTTGGGAGTCTGCTATTTCAAAGACCAAAACTTTTTTACTTTCTTTTTTTTTGCACAAGTTTTTTCCAAAAGCTAAGAGGCCATTACAATCAAGGGGGACCTTTGTCTAAGTAAGCACTAAGTAAAAATTATAGAACTGGGATTTAGATCACGAAACTGTCTAAAAGGGAAGTTGTTATTTGATTTTGAAATGTAATTGAAAATAAGAATAATGAAGATAACTCCAATTACTCTGGAATGGCCTTCTGCTCCTTGCAGGGTATGCAGTGATTAACTAGCCTTTTATAACACTTCATTTTTTTCCCCAGTGATGGAAGATTTACCCAGAAATCCTTGGGTAAGAATAATTTGTTTTGGCAAAGATATTCGCAATTGAGTGAAGGGAGGGTGCCAACCTCTCCCTCAGTTAACTCACCTATTCTGCTGCTCAGCTTTTCTGTGGGCTGCCCGCAGAGGCCAAGAAATAAACTTGCACGAGAGGATTCTCCACGCCCGTTTTGAACAGACAATGCCGAAGACTGCAGCTTTTACTGTTTGGGCTAGCATGAAATTAATCTTAGAACCTACAGCACAAATAGACTGGCCTCAGCACACCTGTAAACACCACTGAACTGTTCATGAAAAACAGGGGCCACTACTAAGAACCTCTGATGAATACTCCACATTGTTAGATTCGGAACAGGAGAGACCTTGTTGGTACATTTCTTTTCCTTTCACTGTTAATTTTGGAGACTAATACAGTCCTACTGACATCCATGAGCTACCCGTTGTCTTAAGACACACTAAGAATATATTAGACTAAAAGTAATGGTAGCTTCTCTTACCAGGAGCTCTATAGCATCTTATCACTTGTCACCCATATGCATCTTGATTGAACTCCAGAGATTTCAGAGAAAACACTTACTTTTTGATGACTGAAATAAGGGTGCTGCTTTATGCCACAGTTTAGTTTAAATTATGCAAAACTCTGAGATATGCAAGGCATAAAAAAAAAAAAAAGGAAGAACAAGGCCTTTAATTGAATTCACGATCCATTTCAATTGAATTGCTAAAACCCTAAAACAGAAGAGCAGTTTTGCATTCTAACATGCTCTGGTTTTGCATGCTAACATAATCCACCTCCATCCACGTTACTCTCCATGAGTCACACACACCCTTAGTGCACGAGATGCAAGAAAACACCACAGAGCAAGGAGCTGTATTAGCTTCTCCTTTTGGGCCTTCTATTTGATCATAAAGAGTGAATATTGAGATAGAAGCATACCAACCACAACTCGTTGTTAATTGTAAGAAGGGAAATGGCTTCACTTGGAAATCCCAGTGTTTGTGCCAACTAGCTGCATTTGTTCCTCTGCTGCTGTCAATAACTGTGTTTACTTTAGACCCTTCTAACACAGCATTTCAGCCCAGAGCAGAGTAATTCAATCTGTTAGGCTACTGTTCCCATAGGAAACAGTATTTTTGTGTTATTGTCCCCTGTATTAGCTTGTAACGGGGGCAAACAAAGTGACAGAGGCAATTAAGAGGCAGAAGCATGTACTCCACTATCAGACGTACAGGTCCTTGATGCTTTAAGCTACAGAGCCTACAGAACAAGGTAGGGAGATAGTGTTGGAACCAGCCATAGAGGCATTTACCTGTTGAATGACTGAGAGCAACAGCACCTGGAGGTGCCTGTCCCCATCTGAGGGGGTCTCTCCAGCCTCCAGCTGAGAGAGGTGCCTGTCCCCATCTGAGGGGGTCTCTCGGCCTCCAGCAGGACTGCCCACCAGCAGCCCTTTCCCCACGGCCCAGCTCTGACCCTCTGCCCCTGCAGGCAAACACAGCTCCTCTCCCTCAGCGCCACTTCCTCCCTTCCTACCTGCTTGGGCCTCTCATCCTCTGCTTCCCAGGAGCTTGAGACCTCCCACCAGCCTCCCTGCGGTAAGTGTATTCCCCTGCTGCCGTACACGCACCTGTGGCCGTCCTGGAGACGCACCGTGAGCCACGCCGCAAGGCCCTTCAGCTTCTCCTGACCAAAGCCTCGCAGCCCAAGATGGCGACCGCAGAAGGAGAGGGAAAATAAGCCCTTGCACTGGTCACGTGACGGCTCTGCATCGCCCTGATTGGCTGAGCCGCTCAGGAGTGGCAGCTGTGTCCCGCCCTCCGTGGGGGTGGTACCTCAGGGCGGTGGCGGCCATGCCGGGTGAGGCCCTCCTTGCACAGGCCTCTGGAGATCGCATCCCCCAGCAGTGACCCAGCTCCTGTAGAAGAAGGAGCCCTGCCAGTCCTGGGAGCATCTTGCACTGGTTGCTGGGGAGGGGCAGAAGTTCCTCAGAGAAGGCAGCGCTGCTGTGGCAGCCGCTGGTGGCAACAGGGAGAGCCAAGGAGTTGCGGGGGGTCTCCATGACTAAGACAGGGCCTATATCTCATCGTTCCCACGCAGGAACGATCAATAGAGATGTAATTACTACTGTTGCAATTTGGCACAGCTAAAAAGGGTAGCGCGGCTTTGTGCCGGTTCTTCCATTGAGGACGCAGCTCTGCAAAACTACTCCCTTTATCCTTCTTTACATATTTATTACAACTCTTTAGGCTGGTCCATGCAAACTAAAGGAAAGCCACCAATAGAAAGAGGCCGGCTCGTGCCAGCAATCCCCAGACTGTCAAGCGATCACTGAAGATTGGACAGGTCCTGATGAAATAAATGTTGGCTGCTGACTCTTCCAATTTTGCAACACTCCTCTGTGTCACTGGAGCAGCCTTGTCCAAGATTGAGATATTTGCAAACTGTCATCTTTCATAAATATCTGCCTTGAGTGACACTTTGCCCCCCTCCATTTCCCTTTGAAATGTACCTAGCTGGCACGGAGCCTGCGGGATTTCATTGCTTGTGATAGGTGATTAGCAAAGAGATGATTTCCTCCTCCCTCCTCCTCCTCCCCTCTGCCAAAGGGCTGAGTGACAGGTCCAAAAGGCGAAAGGCAGACTGGGGAAGCAAATCTGCCAGAGGCAGAAGTGATGACACTCCGAAAACACTTCATTCATCTTGCCAAATTACAGGCTGGGCTGGGGACTGATGGGGACTGGAAGAGGGGGGCAGGGGGGGGAATAATCTTTTGCGTTTGCCTTGCATGCTCTCTGCTCAAAACCATTGCAAAGCAGCTCCTGAAGCTTGAAGGACGCACCCCAGAACCCTTCAATTTCTGCTCCGTAATGCTAACTGTTGAGCTCCTACCTGGCTCATGTTAGTAGCTTTCTGACGAAGCGTATTAACTGTCTTAGTCATGGATGTCAGATCCCTTAAGCTCTCACAGGCTGCCTGCCTAGATGTCAGTAATTGGGGCTGAGAGGGAATTTCAAAAAGCAAAATTAAGTAGTAAGTGTCTAGCCCTCCCAGACAGCGGAGCTGGTGCTAACTGTTCGTCGTGCCCTCCCCTAATTTGCTCGGCGGGGAGCCGCTCAGAGGGCAAACCAGGTATTTGTGGTTGAGAAGTTACCTGTGTCTGTTTTGGGAAGGCTCCAGCCCTTGGGCGGTAATTTGGGAATTAACACAGGTGTGAGCCAGTGATTATGCTGGTTTTCTGTGAGCTATGATGTCTTCTGAACAACAGCAAAAATTAATTGCGTGCTTGGACAAAGTTCTGCACAAACCTTTTTTTTTTTTTTTTTTTTTTCTTCAGGAAGAATAATGATTTGCAATGCAAAATCCAATGGACTTTTTTCTTTCTTTCATTTTTTTTTCCCCTCCTCAGAACATTATCAAGAGAATGGCATGATTGGGGTTTTAATTTAGGGAAATTTTCTTCAGTTTCTTGGTTTGAAGTGAATGTCTGTCTTAAATGTAATTACATTTTTTTAAATTCACGTTTAACAGTTCAACATTGAACTACTTCAGACTTGTCAGTTAACTGCTTCAACCCAAAGTATTTCACCTGAATTCTCAACACATCCCAAGTCTACGCTACTTACATTTTCAGACTTGATGGTTCTGTTTAATTGTGAGGTTAGCAACAAACAAAATGATCTGTTTTTCTCCTACCTTTGCCCGTGGCCAGTGTAAGCACTGATAGATCGTTGAATCTTAAATTCGCTCTTACAAGTGAAGAACAAGTGGGTTATTTCAGCTGGTGCAATTCAAAGTCTCTCTCTTCTGTCCTCTTGAAGTACTTCCAGAGATACACAAACCTCTCCTGAAGAATAAGAAAGAATGATTTTATTTTTAATAATACATGCATTTTTAGCTACATTTCAAAAGCAGATTCTGGCCTCACCTACATGAGTCGAAGGCCCATTGTGCACTCAAATATAGGCTTAATGCTAATGAAATAATTTATGTGAGTTTTGTTATATCAGGACCTAAATCTCAAATAAATGCTGATACCACTTTTTATTTTTACTTGCATAAATGACGTCTTGGCTTACTTTCTGTAGCATCATCTCCAAACAGTTGTCTCTCAGGATATACTGGAAATAGAGACTAAGGCATAATAAGGTAAATTCCTAATGACAGACATAGACTCCTTGTTCAGGACAGAGTCAAACCTTTACTCTAGGCAAGAGAAATATAATCTAAAATGAGCTCAGCTAATGGTCACGGAACCTTTCTGGTCCAACCTTTCTTGGAAAGAGCACAGTCTAGATAAGATGGCCCAGCACCCCAGAGTAACTTGTACCCAGTACCTCTGGCCTTTTCCATGTGACTCCTGAAAAGAGAGTCTCCCTTCTTCTTTGTAGCCACCCTTTAAATATTGGAATGTGGTGATAAGGAGCCATTAATACAAGCATGTTTACTTGGTATTAATTTGCTAACGTGATGTTTCGTAGCTGTGTGGATCTTAAACAGTATTTCTACTTTGCTAAGATCTATTCAGCAGGAGCAATTCTATAGAACTTAAAAGAATTTTAAAAGTTGAATTCAAACATAGCATGATTTCCTTTATCTCTTGAGCACTAAAGATGTGTAAAATTGGGACCCAAAATCTGCGTGTTCCCAAATGCTGTGTGCCTTATGCCCAAACCAGCAAGTACTTGATATTCTCAGCTGGAAAAGAAATTTCAAGACAACAAAATTAGTAGATTTTTTCCTTATTATATGAGCTTTTGCTTCTAAATTGGAAGTGCTGGAAAATTACCATCATTTGGTGTTGGAACCGGGGAAAACCATCAAACGTGAAAATAAAGCACAGGATAGATCAAAGTCAGCCAACCCTTTCTGGTAGACTTTAGTACTAAAAAGTGCAAAAATAATAATTTTATATATATATATCTATACATATCTGATGCCACTTATTTTGAAAAGTTATGCTCTTTCACCACTCAGCAATTTAAAACTTCAAACAGCTAATTGAATATCATGTGCAGGGTGAGGTAGGCTCGCATAACAACATATTAACCCCCCCCACACACACTTCAGGCTGCAGAACCGAGTAAGAGAAGTTAAAACGAGCTTCTCAAGGACAAGCACAGAGTTTGTGATAGAACAGAGATTAAAACTTGGAGGTCCTTTGTTTCCCTTCAACAGCATTAACTACCTCGCTATTTTATGTACGTATAGTCAACCCAGAGGTGTAGTCATGCACACAATAGGAAAAAACCAACCAACCAAACAAAATAAAGAGGGAGGGAGCATATGGACAGATGAAACTGAATATCAGCACACGGACAAATAAAGCCATTCTGCTTCTAAAGAGGAGCTCATGTGAAGCTGAGGCACCTCCACCCATAATTGCAATTAAAAGTAAAAATCCTTCTCAGCTGTCCCTGTAGCTTAATTATTTTCCCCTGTAAAATCAGAATTAAAAAAGGAGCAAAGGAATGCCTCATCCACAGTCATTTAGTGCTGCTGGGGGTTTCTCCTGGGAGTAGGAGCTGTGATACACAACTCTGGAAATGGCTCAGGTGACCGGTGCCTGCCAGCAGAAGAGCAGTTAGGGTGGGTGCTTTCACCTTGGAGACATCTCCTGGAGTCGTGGGTGACACTCCCAATCTGTAGGGAGGAACAGGATTCAGGCATGTGTTCAAGATCTCCCCGTGGTCATCTCCAGGGACATTTTTAGCCATATACTGACCCTATGTGGCTCTGCATTAGGCCGGCGGGGTGCCTAAGGACTTTAGTAGATGTAGCCCTCTATCTAGTTTCTGGAGATAGAGGAGAAAGTTAGGAGAAAGTGATAAATACTACATATGTGAGCAAGAGACATAGTGTAACCCATCTGTCCACCTACAAACACGCGCCTTGTACTCATGACAAGTTAATTGTGCATTAATCAGGATATAATTTCATACCGCTAATGCAAGTAATGATGTAATTTTACCTTTACTACTTATACAACTCTGGCCATTACTATCACGTCATAAATCTTATCGCTTCAGACTGATGAATGACACAAGTTAATGTATCTCCACCTAGTTTGTGTATTTCACACGGGGATATGGCATTACTCTGACTTGGTTTTTGCCTGGGGAAAATGCCATGCAGTAGTCTTTAAGACTTCATTGGTCTTTTTCAAAACACTGCAACAGAAGGGAAAAAAAAGAAAAAAGATGATTGATTTTATTGAAAAACAAAAAGGGGAGGATTTTACCCCCTTTTTTACAGAGGGATTTTACAGAGACAGTGATTTGCTATTGTTAGGATATGAATTCCTTTCCAGTGAGCCCAGCCCTGAGCAGAAATGGGTATATGTCAATATACAATACAAAACAATAACTGAAAATGCTGACTTGGAATTTAACACGCATTTGGCCACGTTTGGCCTTCCCTCATGTTTGATGCAAGAGTAAATAATTGCACATCCACGGCACTCCCGCAGCACGTACACAGGCCCACTTGTTAAGTTGCAAACACGGTAGCTGTGGCTAAGGAGGAAAATTGATGTGTCAGAATTACACCATGGCATCTTTCTTAGCTTTTGCAGCTCATCTCTTTACACCTACAGCTGTGTGGCTGACCCTCAAGCTTTTTAAAGTTTCTGGATGGTGGTGTTTTGTTTTTTTTTTGCTTAGATCACTTTTTTGGTGATAAATACGAGAACGCTAAGAGGGAAGGTAGATCTAGAATGAGTTCTTTTTCTACCATTTTCCATTAAGCAGCAGCTGCTGTTACCAAGCTGTCATCTTTGTTGCTAAGGAGATTTTGTGTGCATGCCAGAGTAGGACTGGTTGGTTCAGCACATCCACCCTCCCGCCTGGGAATGTCACCGCGTCGGTGAACTCCTGGATGTTGGGCTGAACAAACTCTTTCCTCTGACCTCGGTGGGACAGAAACGGGCCTCGGGAGCAGGGCTCCTGGCTAAGGTCATTCGGCACTGCTTGTCCACACCTGCGTAGTCTTGTCTTCTTCCTCCCCCTGAAGGGAAAAAGATGAAATGTTTTATTTTTGACATTGTCGCAATTTAAAACATCTCGATTTTTCATTTTCAAAGACACTTTAAATTTCACGTACAGTTTTCTGCCGTATCCTCAAAGGAAACAAACGATAACCTAAGTGGGATGTGAAATAATTTCAGGTGGCGTCATGCAACGCGTCCTTATTTTGCCTCGGCCAGCAAACCCAACCCAACCCAACCCAACCCAACCATCGACTGTCTGCACAATGCTAATCAGTGACTTCAGCGGAACTGAGCACACACCGCCTTTCAAAGTGCAACATTTTCCTGCTCTCCGAGGTAAGACCCCAAGAAAAGAGAGAACTACCTTTTCCCTTGGTTAGCCCACTGCACTCAATGTATGGTTTCTGAGTGCACAAAGAGGGTAAAGTGTTCTCAGTTCTTCAACACACTGGTGAGAAAACCTTATCATTTTACTGGTGAGGCACAAATGGTAACAGGTCAGGCCCAATTTCTCATGTGGCCTAAAGATCATAAATGCAGTTCCCAGGGCTACCTTGACTTTAATAAAATGAAGTCATCCATGTGTTGCTTTGTATTAATATTGCAACTAGGTTTAAGCATATATAAGCCATGATTTTTCCTCAAGTGTTAAATCAAATTGAATCACAGGTTTTTTATGAGTGATAAAATGATAATAGACCAGATCTGGTCAGCTTGGATAATAACTTGATTCAGTACTTTGGATGTAAGTGTTTAAGGTTTCCACAATAAAACTGTAATGTTATACTTTAAAGTGTGTTAATAACATTAAGTGATGTAACAGTGAAAGCGAACTGACAGAATGTAATACCCATAGGGCCATCATAATAGAAATAATTTATAATGTAACAGCAATAAAATCTTTAATGTTATCTCAATCCAGTCCTGTCCCCATGTCTGGGGTTTCAGATTACACGTGATTTTTTTCTATGCATTTAAGTGTTAACTTAAAATAATTAAGAAAATGGTTTTCGAAGTGGAAGAGCCTTTCAAAGTTGCTGACCTGATAATGATAGTGTTAACTCTTTCCTTCCTACCAAAATCCCATGTGACTGATAGCTGATATAAAAGGAAACAATTTTTTTATTGCTTCCAATAGAAGATCTTTTTTTTTTTTCCCCTTTTCTTTAAAAGCAATTTAGAGCAATCAAGGAATATGTAGGACTACCATGAAAAAAGTATCTCATTCTCACCATTTTCACACCTGAACACAAACGCCAAATACATTGTGAAAGGATTTGAACAAACACCCAGTGAATGTCACCTTACCATAAACACGTAATGTTTGCATATGGAGCTAGCTGGTAGAGGAAAGGGAAAACAAGAACATGTGCCCCGTCCTCACCATGGCAAACCCAAACATGGCATGGAAGAGCCTGCTTAGATACTGGAAAATGTCCTCACTGGCAAAGCGCTGGGATAAGTTCCCCCGAGGACCCATGGGATCTCCTGCACTCGAGTTCTTTAAGAACAGAAATGATCAAAGGTCCATAAGGTGTCAACATAACGTAGTTTATCTAACCTCTTGACAGAGGGATAGGTCAGAGAATTTCATATATTTGACGTAAAATCACTCCCTCCCTCTCCTACAGCATACGTATCTTCCCTACAATCTCTTTATAAAGTGACCTTTGGTATCTCTCAAGGCAGCTGTCTTCAGGAGGTAAAGAGCATTTTTTCTTAAAAAGCATTTTCTTAAAGAGCATACTGTCTTAAAAACATTTAAAAAGTACTAACTGGACAGACATGTACACAGAGATTGCAAAATGCGTGCAGAAACATGCCTTTTCGGAGTAAACTGAAAACAATCTTTATTACTACATACAGGATTTCTTTGCTTCAAGGTAAGGTATAGTTTTATTCCTTCTTCCCAGCCAAACAGCCTTCTGAGAATATTGACTGTTTAAGCGGACATACTGAGGGCTTTCTGTAATGCGTGCCATGGCTCAGAGGAGCCAAAAGGGAATAAATTCAGCGTTTGAATTCTCTTGCAAGCCCATCCAACCCAGGACTAATAACCTGTGTCTTTAGAAAAGACTCCAGCATCAGCCATACAAGATAGTTATTGTGCAATTAAGAAAAATCCTCTGACTCTCAGGTTCTCTCTGGACCCACCAGGGAATGCAGAAAAAAAAATAACTGGAACTGAACAAAGCAGCAGCTTATCATCTTGAAATATGCAGGGTTAATCGTCCCTTTAAAAGCAAATGTATTAGGAAAACATTAGATCCTTAGCCCTCTGTGACATAATTACACAGGCTTCTGATTAAACAGAGGCATTCATTAAGTAAAACATTTTATTTTAGTTTCTTGTTGGTTGCTGGTATTATTGGGCTTCCTGCCCAATTCCAGCCAGGCTACCATATGAACAGTGAAAACGGCCAACATTGTTAATACAATAACAACAACAACACTTGGCACTTCTGTCATTCCCTTTTGATCTCGACATCTTAAAGCAATTTACAGATATTACTTGGTTGCACCATGTGACAAAATTGCCGAGCAGGTAAGATTGATCACCTTTATTTTACAGGTGGATAAAGCAGGGCAGAACGGGCATTCAGTCGGCTTTCCTGGGCTGCTGGAAAGTTAGTGGTAAGACCCAGAAGTCCTGAAGAGAAACTGCTTGGAATTACTGTTTCAACAATGACCGAACTTTTTTCCTTCCTCTTTAATTACCACTGTCCTTTATTGGTTCTCTGGAGCAGAAGGCGGCTTGTGCTGTTAAAAATCGAGCAAGGATGTAAATCCTGCTAAAAAGGAAATTTTAAGCATCACTTATTTTTTGCAGTTTGAGAAAGCTCAATTCAATTTCTCTCCAGCATACCTGTGTTTATTTATAAAAACCCAGTAAGGACCTAGTTTTGGCCAGCTAAGATGTATATTTTGAGTGGGGGGATAAAGACGTAACTAGTAGAGGGGGAAGGTTATTTTAGCTCCTAATTCTCCAAATCTGGCTACTCAAACACAGGTAAAGAGGCTTCTTTGCAGAGCTTCCAGCAATGGGAATGTAAGAACATTTTTACCTGGGGTGTAGGAAAACATTTATAAATGTGCAACTTCTGAGTTGCCAATAACACTCGGTCTCAAAACCCCTCCCAATCTCCTGATCCATCTTTGGCAAAGACATTCTTCACCCGGTGGCTGTGAAGGAGGCTCTGGCAGAGCAGGATCCAGGTATGGATTTATGTGGCCAAAATAAGGCCACAAAATAAGGCTCCCATCTACAGATGTCTATACATGTCTTCAGTTTGAGAGAGTGAAACAAGCTTTTGTCTTGCATCTTAAAGCACCTCATATGCTGAAAGCTGAGCAGAGCTCACATTTGCTGCTCATGGTGTTGCTTCAGGAGGAAAATTTTGAAAAATATAGAGTTTCACTTCACACAGAGAGGGTTTCATCCCTAAGCTCATCTTGATAAATATTTCTCAGTGAAGTAGTAAATATTTCTCAGGGTATTAAGGAAACTCACTGGTCATTTGCCAAACTTCTACCATAGCAAAATAATTCTTTTTTGTCTTTAGCCTAAAAGAGAGAACTTTGATATTTAAGAGCCTGAAGTGTTAAACTCATTTTAGGCACCGAGGTTTGGAAACAAAATCTCATGCTGTGCATATAAATATCATCTGTATCCAGATTCTGTCATTGTGGACCGCAGTTGGCAGTGCTGTAAATTATCTGCGACTGATACACACCAACCCCTCTCCCCCCACCCCAGTTTGTAAGCTCAGGTGCCCCTTCCTTGCTACAAAACCTAAAACATCACACCTACAGGTAAAACTAATTGAGCCATTATTGGAACAACCTTTTAGGTCCAGGTATTCCAGGAGTAAGAGAGGTGGAAACCCGCTTGTCACTTATTCAGCTGGCTACGAATGACTGGCTTCAAAAGAAACTCAGGAGTAAAAGATTAAAGGGAAGATGACCATGAACTCTCCTTTCCCGAAGGAAGTTCAAAGCTTCCAGATTTAGGTTCTTATCGCACTATAAAGAGGGGAGCAAGGAAGATAAAAATTTAAAAATAAATGATCTTTAAGAAATTGTCCTCATCTGAGTGTCCTCCAATACGTCTGGTCCTCTAAGTGTTAAGTGAATTGTAACTAGATCCTAGGGAGACAGTTGCAACCTGGTTATCAGTGGCAGTAAATGGAAGATAATAGCCCCACTAGAGAGTTATGAAATGGCTTGTCTTTGAGCTGCCAAAGTGTTTAGGCTCTCTTTTATTATATTCACAGCAGTAATCCGATATGTCCTGACTTCTGTCATCTGTATGTAATGCTTATCAACTCTCTGCCAGTGATTCACCCCCTTGTCAGGGACAATTATTCCTCAAAGAGCTGAGGTTATGACTGAAGCAATATTATGACTGGAAAGAAAATATGAAAGGTGCAGCACATCACAGCAAGCAATCTTGAAGCTGACGTCAAAGTGAAGGAGAACATTGTTGATAAAAAACTAAGGCATAACGGGGGTGTCGCACTGTTGCTCCCGTAGCAGTGCTGGGCACTGCTAAGGTCGTACATGCATATGACTATGGTAATGGGAGATTTCCCCAGTAGTTTATTGGAGCTACTTTGTCATATTTCTCTGGTGAGGTGTCTCCGTTTCTACTGTAAGTCTCCACTTAAAGCCTCCTCAAACTACACAGGCAGAGTCTGTCCTGCCCCTCTAAATTCACAAACAGGAGTTCAGCCTGGAAAATTAATTTTCCTCCAGAAGATGATGAAATGAAAAGCGTAATACAAGGGACAGAGGGTCCAATTTGCAGTTGCCGAGATGCTTGAAATTACAGTAACACCTGTGGTAAAGTTCTGATCCAAGCATGTTCAGACCAACCTGTTTCATCACCCTCTCTGATGCTTCAGGCAAAACCGAAGTCGGTTCTGTCACTCCTTGTATTGCTTAGGGATTCATTAATTTGTGGAAGCGGAATAGATAATCTTGGGTTTGTAGCTAGGGAGAGCAAGAAGGCAGCGGGGAAGCTAATGTGAGCATCCTGGCTACCGTGGGAACAGCACTGAAGAGCAGAAGGCAACCTGCGAACCAGGGCAGCGCCTCGGGGCACCAGAAGCTCAAGGCCACTGGGAGAGGGTGAAAGGCTGTAGTATTTCTTTGTCTCTTCTGGATGCAAGGGGAAATGGTGGCTTGGGAAGCTTTCTCGATAGCCATGAGAAAAAGCAGCTGGTCAGTAAACATAATGGTGGAGGCCAAAGAGGGGTGCCAGATGGTCCCAGGGGCAGCCCAGCTGACCAACAGCAGCACCTGTGCCCCTCGTGCATATGTGGCTTCAAGCCAGTATGGGCTGTTAGGTGCCTGTCAGCACATAATTCACTGGGCTGAGGGTTTCAGCCTGCAGAGAGTGGCAGAAGTGGAGGAAAACAATCCTGTTCTGTGCTGTTTTGATAGTTCTTGGGCTCTATATATATAGTATAGTGTATAGTATAGTGCAACCTCTGTGCTTCAGTTTATTTTGCAAACAAGCAGTTGAGCAATGTCATACGCCAGTTTAGAGGGTCTCAGGGGTCCCATTGCGAGGCTGAGGAGGGCCCGATGCGAAGGCAAAACAAGTGGGGTAGGAGTACAGGAGGAGGCAGTTACAGTTGAAAAAAATGAAGTTACAAATCAGCTGGCTAATCAGAAAGTGGAGTCACTTAAACTTACGCTTCTCCGGCCGCAAAGATGAATGCGATGCCTTTCTGTACTGTTTGGTGCTGTTCTTGGGCTGGCGTTCCTGACCGGCCTTGAAAGAGACCTACGTGCACCCAGAGGGAGCCCGCGTGAGTCTCCGGGGTCACGAGCAGCAGGGTCAGCTCTGCTTCCATCGGGAGAGAAACACAGCCTCCTAAAGCAACGGGGAGAGAGAATGAATCACTGCGCCTTGTCTAAAATGTTGCAGTAATGTAATATAACAGCAATAACCCCCCAAGTACCATCTGGTGAACTTGTGCCTAAACACAGCTCCTTTTGCTCAATGCACACAAGCAATGGACTTGGTTTTTTTTTTTGTTTGTTTGTTTTTGTGGTGTTTTTTTTCTTTCCTTCGCCCTTCTTGCCCAAGTGCAAGAAGTAACAAAACTTTTTCTGAGAACGTTAGACCATCTACAAAGCAGAGCTGCGAGCAGGTATTTCTCCCCTACAAAGCACATAGGTGGCTCACTCTGCAGGAGGGTGCTCAGCACCGTAAACTCCTGAGTCTCGGTTCTGGCCACCAAAGCAGAGAAAGATCTGCTCTCAGCTATTCACCACACGTTCCTGACGCTGCAGAATCCCCCGTTAAAGTCCTGTGCGTAGGTGGATATTTCAGGTGATATTTCCCAGGGATGCAGGAGGCCTGGCTCTCCCGGGAAGATTATTGGTGACTAGTTGCTCTGACCTTGGTCAGAGTTAATCCTGCAGGAATGAAAAGGTTCAGATTTCACTACTCACTGGAAGAAAAGAGAGGGGAGGAGGGGTAGCCCCCTACTAACATAAAGACGTGACCAGTGGCTCTGCCATCGGTTATAGCATTGCTTGCATTTGGCATTATATTATGAAAATACCTATTCAGAGTGGAAAATAAGATCAAAGACAACATTTCCGTAGTGATGACTTTAGCTCCACTTCACTCTGCTCCCTCTCCTCCTCCTGTCCTTCGTGTTTCAAGGCTCTTGCTCTATTCATCCGCTCTATGCCACCCCAGGTTTATAACATCACATCAGCCGCAGCACTAATAACCCGTGATTCTTTTCCCCTATTGTGTTTGTCAGAGTCAGTAATCTGGGCACTACAGTAGCGCAGCACTGAAAAGCTACAGCGTGTTCCTATAGCAACCACCTAATCCGCAGGTGGAAGGTGATTGGGCACCTTTTGCACCGGAACAATAATTTGAAAGATCTTTTTCAGTGTGCCGCTCTGTGGCATGAGTTCATTGTATTGCAACCCACCACGAATCATTATAAGCTGTCATGAAAATGCAGCCACGGCTGCACAAATCACAGCAGAGAGAGACGCGTCTTCCAGCAACAAGCCCTTGAAATATTTCACGGCAGGTTAAGAGGCCAAATTGCGTATAGCGAGATGCATTGTGTAGGATAAAACAAAGGCCTTGTATAATAAGGCGATGCTGACAGTCTCCGAGTCAGGGAATCCCAGCAAAGTGTAAGAGTGTGCATGAATATGAGCTTGCCTGAGCTGTGGAAGGAAAACAGGCAGCATAAAAGAAAACACTGGGCACTTTCCCACATCCAACTCTTCCAAACCCGATTACTCCCACCTGGCTATTCCCATTTCTCCTAAACCATCTCCTGTTACCAAAGAGAATGTAATAGTCTCTAATTGAAGCCTCTAATTTAAGGCACTTGCTTACAACCCTCGAGATCTGAAATCCTGGCCTGGACTTTTGCAAGAGCTTGTAGAAGTCTTGAATTTTTAGAAATTCAAAGTAAGAAACCTTCAAGTCATACAAAATGCCTTCCTTCTGAAAGTCAGGCTTCTTTACCTTCCTAACAGTAAGTACTCTCAAGCCAAGGCAGGGGGTGATCTCCCAAAGTAAACCATCTTAATCTGTGGAGCAAGTGCAGCATAGACAATGACAGAACAAATGTCTTCAGATCCACCTCAAGCAAGGATCCCTGCCATTTGCAGTCTATGTCTAATTTCTACTCATTTTTCTTTGAAAACACTGGACTGGAAAATACTAGATATAAATAGAAACCTCTTCAAAGCTAAGTTGAACAAGCACTGCCCGTACAGCTGCTGCAGTGGAAAGCGAGAGCAGATAACGTAAATAATGCATCGGGCAGCGACACGGGAAGGCAAAAGAGGAAACCTGTAAAAATCTTCAATAAGCATAGAGAAATGACACAAGCGCTTCTTCCCATCAGTTTAATCACCCTGTAGAAAGAACATCTTTATCAAGAGCCCGGGCTTAACAAAAATGTCAAAACTCTCATTGCATAAATGATCTCTTTCAAGGTTTGTTGGGGGGATGAAGGAGAAACCTCAAAAAGAGAGGGCAAACAGAAGTTCAGGTTCTCAGCTATGACTTCTATGATTGCAGCTTAAAAAGCTTCTGCGTGTTTAGAGGCCAAAGATTCCAACCTGGGACGCTTCCATCTTAAACAAATTTCCTTACTAGGAGACAATGAAGTCAGTGTCTCATTTACAGCTGAAGAGCTTTATAAAGTGATGTCTCCCCTCAAAGCTGAATCAACAAACAAGCAAAACAGAGGGGATACTGCTTTTATGATCTTTTTTTTTTTTTTTTTTTTTTTTCTTTGACCAATCCCTAAAACAGGATGAGCAAAATGGATGAGGCAGGTTCACATATTCAATCCAAATTGACAGAAGACAAGCTTGAGTGGGGTCTAGGATATCTCCTAGGGATATTATGAGGCTACTGAATATTCTACAGCAGGTATCAGCTTCTTCACCTTTCTGCCTTTCACCTACCATACAATTCAGGAAGTTTTCTTAAAGAAAACCTTACTGAAACAGGCAAATGCCTCTAAAAATTTCTTAATTCAAAATTTCCAGCAAAAAATGAAAATATTCTTGACCATCTTTAATTGTGAAATATATTGATTGTTCCTCTCAAGTAATTCATGCCTTAAAATGACATATTTTTGTTCCTTTCAGAGGGCTTGGATAGATAACATTGTTTTTCTTCCCAAAGCACATCAAAGAGCCCACATTTTGGCAGGCTTTCTGTTTTCTTTTAAAAAGGAGAAAAAGAAAGAAAAACATCGGCAAAACAAAGCTAAGAAAAACTGCTCTTTTCTGCAGAGTTTTGGGCTTCATTACTTCTAGAGTCACAGTCATGGTGCTCACTTCAGGGAGCTGCTGAAGCAGAGAGCCTGGAGGTGGGGAGGTGGAGAGGAACGGAAAGATCAGAGAGCTGGCACGGGACAGAGAGCCTTTTGCCTCTTAATGTTCAGACCGAATCTAGCCAAAGACAATCACAAACCAAAGTCATTGCTATTTTTAAGCACTTTCATGGGCTATGCCAGGTCAGACTCGCTTCTAACCCGGTGGACCAGTTTCCATATATCTGCAGCCGGTACTTCATTGACAGCTCTAGCGATAGCTGTGGTCTCCAGTTTGTAGTCTCCCAGTTTTGTCATTAAATAAATTCTAGAAAATTGCTGGGTCTGGGTTAATCACATCCTTTTCCTTTGGAACAAGTAGGTACAATATGTACGTACCTTTTTTGCTGGAAAAAGCTGGTATCCTGAGTAGCTCCTGCTGAAACGTTCAGAGGAAGTAGATCCGTATTGCTCCAGAAAGGTCTTCAATTTGGGGTATGTTGCACTGGGACCCATTTTTCTTGATTTCATTTCTCCTTTTCAGCCAGTAACTATAATTTACTCATCACCTGTACTCCTGAAGCAGGGCCTGTAGTCTATACTATTTGTTTGGGCACTACTGCCCGACATTAAATATGAAGAAACTACATCCAAAAAACGCATGTGAAATACCACCACCCCTTACTCTGTGTGGAGCAGCCTTTATCATGGTTTACTATGTAACTGGGCTTGTTTATTGGTGTTAGAATGAAATTGTTTTAAGGCTTAAAAGTCTTCTTGGGACTGTGCTACAAGCGGGAGAGTTTCCACAGCTTCCTTAGCAGCGGTGCTTTCCTCTCTATTCAGAGTAAGATCTGAGGAAAGACTAGGAAAAGAAATAATACCATAGGAAAATGCCAGGCCTGACTGCTACATCTGTCAAACTATTGTGCCACACGGAGCTGGAATGCACAATCCTTCCCCACAGTGGCCTGTTCCGGGGTGAAACTACTTTTGACTTGAACAGGAATTTTACTGGGACTGTTGTCAACTAACAGGCCATATAGCAGTAAAAACCAGGACAACGTTGCAGGACCTGGCAGCGCATGGCATTTCTGCCAAAGGGTAGGGACCACTTGGGGTGCTGGGTGGAGCTGCACCCCAGTGGGGTTCACCCTGTCCCCACACTTCAGGCTTTGGGGAACGAGCAGAAAACCCAGTGAGGGGCCAGCTGGTATCAAATCCACTGTGCTTCTTAGCTCAGAAGGATAAACGAAAAGTGCATCACTTTGCCGACTTGTAAATGACTGGGGTAAAGAATATGTAGTCTGGATAAAGATGAGAGGGTTTGTTGCTAGAACAAATCAGACAATATGTGAAGTTTGACTGTGCCCTATCGCTTGGTACAATTATGTGACCTTGGAACAAAGCATGGCCAGGATGGCAGTGATACTGCATATAAAACAGAGCCCGCTGGAAAGTTGCTATTCTTCAAACTCGCATCTAGACATCTTTCAAGTGATTTCAGAATTTAGGGTGAAAGTGGATCTTAGGCCTTTTTTAAAAAGCCATTTCATATCCTCATTCATATCATAAATGCTTTTTTCTCCTTTTTTCTGCAGGCCACTTAAATCTCTGGGGCCATGACATTGTCTGGCACTGAATGCAGCCCCTTTTTATCATTATAAAGAAATAATGAAAGCATATGGTGGAGAGGCACTCATATTCTAGTGTATGGTGCCTTCCTCATTCTCCATAACTAAGCACTGAAGGATATATAGTATGATGAGAACATTAATTATTTCCAATCCACTAACAGAAAATTCCTAACAATTCAAAGTCATCCCTGCTGCCTAGCACGAATGTAAGTTCAAAGGAAAAGAACCCAAACATAGTCCCACTTTTGTGCATTAAACAGCAGCAAGTGACCTGTATTTTATTACAGTACACAGCTGTTTTATCACATAAGTAAATAAATCACCATTGAACCAACTTTGGGAATGAAGATTTTGAATAATAACACAATTAACTTTTCCCACAAAGTCCAAATAGCCCACTTGCTCGTAGTTGCTACAAGCTGTGATTCCCACGTGAAAGATATCAACTTATTTCCTTTTCCTGTCAATCATCAGTACCAAGTGGGGCCATGGTATGTCAGGTCATGACCTTTCACTCTGGGCATGAGCCTGAAAGCCACTAGTGAATCAACTAGTTTAATTATTTAGGCTGTTTTTAATAAATATAAAAATGTGGCCTTAAATATTTCACATGCTTCTTCAGTTTGGGCTTTCAAGTAGCTCTTATCAAGCCCACCAGCCTGAGAGCATGCTCTTATTGGTAGGAAATCATTCAGTTAAGAACCAACTCCACCTTTTGGAATAAGGTTTATTTTGTTGATTTTGAGCTTCCTGGCTTGGGTATCGCTTGCTGGTTTAGAGGACAGCAGTTTTATTATCCCTTTTTACATACGATTGGAATGGTTTTAATCATCGCCAACAAGGCCCTATTTACTCACCTCCCACAAAACGATCCTTTAATACGAATGCCACAGTAGGATTCCCAGTTTCCCATATATGGTATCATTTTCTACATCCTCTTCACCTATGGGGAAAAAAAAAAAAAAACAAGCAAGAAGAAATCCAATATTGTAAAGCTCTTCTAAAACAATTCTTTAAAAACTATTTTTAAGTAATGTTGACAGCTTTGCTAGTAGGTCCCTTAGCAATGGACAGTTTTCTTCCGTTTCAGGTCAAAGCGTGATGACAATCCTCCTCTGCTGAAAATCCCAACAAGGTTTTTTCGGCTTGTAACTCCCATAGTCTAAAAGCCAAGCCTGAACCAAGCTGCTGGCTTCGCCTCCTGTTTAGCACTATCGCATAAGGAGATTGCAGTAATGCTACAGCCCCGCAAACAGAGGAGCAGTAATGCTTTCAGTGGATGGGGAACTAGTCAGACGCAGTGATTTATATTCTACGGACATTTAGGCTTATTGCACAAGCAGCTTTCCAGCTGGTAAACATGGGACAGAATTAAACTCGAGAAATTAATTGATGGTGCCTTTTGAAAGAATAAGCCTCTAAAACTTGGACTGCCAGAGCAAATTTTTGCTTCGGAACATTCCTGAAATGTTCAGAACTTTCCCAACATTTCTTAGATTTATTTTGTTCTTCTTTCCCTTAGCGCTCTAAGACAACTCAAGAAAGTGAGTGTGAAGTACTGTTGCTATTTATAGATGGCAAAACTAACTCTTGCCCCCCTATTTATAGGTGATAAAATGAACTCTTACCCCCCTCCCTCCTCTTCCCCCCTTGGCTCCTGCATCAAAGGGAAGGGGAAGAGAGATGCTCTTACCCTGCTTTGCTGTTCAGTCTCATGGGCTGCTGAAGAGGAGGGCTGCTGGTTCTGAAGGAAAGAGCAACATGTCAAAATATCCTTTTCTTTCAAACAGGCGTAATAATCTAAATGATGAAGTGTACCACAAAAATGAAATAGAGATCATCAAAGCTACCTGACTTGAAATGTTTTTGTTTTGGGACAGTTGAAAACATTTCATTTTGAATTCTTCATTTTGACTTAATCGCTTCAAGGTGTGCACAACAGTATATTAGAATTTACAATATAATCAAACAAAAGTCAAATGAAGCATTCCATCTCTATTGAAGAAAAGCGTCCCTGCCTGATAATGTGGCTCCTCAGCAATTTCAGCAAAATTGCTGTAGTCCTGAGAAATCTTTCAAATTCATCTAAGTCAGCATTTGCTGATGAAAAGCAATCTTCTAAGAAGTTTTCATTCTGCTTCACTCAAGATGCTTCAGGAGGAGCATATGTTTATAGCATGTGAGCTACCCCCCTGAATCTCCTGGTGGATGAGAGATCAAAATCAAAGTATTGATCCAAGGATCTACCACTTTGAAATCAGATATGGAAAAACGCTAAGGAGCAGCAGTGGTTCTTAGGGGTTTCAAGTGCATCTGGAGTACGCGGTATCGCCTGGAACATGCTTCAGTTTGCACTTACCTTATTTAGCTTTTCAAAGGCTGACCTTTCATGCACTAAGTTCAGCGACATAGCAGTCAACCTATTAATGTCCAAGGAAGCTGTGGACCAAATCAGACAGTTTAAATAACTCAGCTGTGAACACAGAACCCCATTATCATTTCTGTGAGGCTAATCTGAACAGCTGATTCATCTCAAGCAGTTTACTATGGACGACAGGTCTTTGCAGCAGCCATTTTAAGTTTTAAATCAGATGAGGGTGAAGAACTTTGCACTCAGACACTATGTTGGGAGGTGCCATATAAAAGGACAGACAGGCAGAGAGGCTTATATGAAAGGGCTTTATTTCCCATCATATTTTACTAGCGCCACTCTGATATGGTTACTGATTTCAGTGGACTAAAAGCACGTGATGAAGTAGAGAGTTAGGAAACTGTATAGCCTTTCTTCCCCTACAACACACATCTCCCTGTTAAATATATCTTGGCTTTGCATGTATCACATGGCTTTAGTCAGGGAAGGCTGTATTTACCATGCATATCCCTGTCAGCAGTATAGAGACTACACAACTCATTACGGGACCTAGCCTCTCTTTTAGAAAAGGATGGGAATTTCTTCATCCCTACTTGCGTTTTCCTTCCTCCTCCAGTGGGGGTTCACATCTTTCATTCTATGAGCCTAAAGGGTGTTGAGCTGAAAAATGCTTCCACATCTTTAGTACTGTCCAATAAATCACGCCTTTTGCATACTGCCAAAATGCTAACTAGACACGGGAAACCCACCAGAGTTCTAAAATCAGGTTGGAAGATGCCAGAAACAATCATATCTTACAGCTCTTTGACTGTCTTTCAATATATACATGGAAGAAAAAGGCCATTATGAAATAGCAATGATGTAATTACATTGCTCCTTTTCCCTTGGACTATTATTTTAGTCATGTAGGCTGTTGCTTTTTAGACTTGATCTGCATATTCAGCAATTCCATAAATAAGATTTTCGTTATCAACACTGAAATCAGAAACAGTTTTCAGCTCATAATGAGGCTTTCACTATTGTCAGGCAATGCTTGGAAGAGCCTTTTACGGAAGATAAAGATGTGAAGCAGTCAAGGAGTATGTGTTGCCAAAGACATTACCTTCAAACAGCCCTCAGTTTCTTCACTCGAACAGGTGGGGATCAGGTTCTAGTAAAAACAGACTTCGAATAATTTCAGTTATCCAGCCACTGGAAAAGAAAAAAGAAAGACAAGAAAAGAACAGAGTTGTTACTACCTTTGCAGCCTCCAAAGAACTCAACGAAACATATCTTCAGAAAAAAAAGTCAACTCTTTCATTGATAAATTATGGCTTCCTGTAGGATATTTCTAATAATCCCCCTCCCAGTTTAAATATGTTAATGCTTAGGAATTTTGGAAAAAAGGTCTTTAAAATGAGACATAACAAAGTAACATGTACAAAAACATGGTATGAATACGCTTATATAAATGCAAATATTGGTGAAGATAAAGAGCTCTCAGAGTGCTGAGAAAAAAAAGATAAAAGACAGACTCAAGACAAACTGCAGTATCTGAGCAGATTATTTGAGAGGAGAAAGTAAGTGTGGTTCAGATTTTAGAGCTGCCTCTTTACCACACAATGACAACATGCTGGATTCATATACTAACAGTGACACGGGGGCCCACAGTTTGCAGTGGACTCCAATCTATGCTTGAAGAAGACAAAGGATTTCAAACTTAAGCTGAACTTGAACGCTTAAAAGCCTTAGGAGCCTTGGAAAGGTCACAAGAAGCACAGGAAACTCATGTGACACTATTCTGTAGAAAGGTCAGTTCAATTAAAATTGAGATGTACTTGTATCATTCATACTTTGCATTAAGAAGTAGAGGCTTGGACTGGTTCCAAAAGCTGAGGAACTACTACCCTTCTTATTTCGAGATGCCAAAATAACCTTGTGGGGTTGGAAGAGGTGAAGAGGCTTAGCAGCCAGGGAAAGGCAAAGAAGCCTCTGGGGTGCTCTAAGCTTCACTGGAGACGGAATGCAACGGAGGGCCCCAACTCAAGAGAGGGGGCTCGTAGCCCCAAAGAATTAAAATAACCACATAGGGCAGTCTGATCCTGGTATTAACGTTGTTTTTGAATTTCTCAAGTCACAGTGAGTTTTTATGGCTAAGTGCCATGATGTTCTTTGAAGATTTAAGAAGCGTTAGGTTTCATTTCAGATAACTTGCTTTTGGAGTTGAATAGCGAGTTCCATAAATTCCTCTTGGATAAAATCTGAAGTAAACATCACAAAGTTTTGCATGGCTTTCTTGCAATTTGTTTAGGAGCTTTCATGTCAAAGGGGAGGGGAAAATGGCTGGCAATGTTTTATTTGACTTATTAAGAATAGTTTTTGGGTATGCAAGTCTAAGCAAGAAATACTTGGAGAGCGTGACTGTGCTGCAGTTTTGCTGGAATAAGTGGCAGTTTTAATTAAAACAATTATACAAGTCTGTTTTCTTCAACTTGTTTGATTTCGTTCGTTTCTTTAGCAACAAACAAAGCTTTCATGGCTTCTTCACTTTTGCACAGAATATTAATGTTACTGCCTTCGATTTCAGAGCCATGTAGACCTAAGCAGTCTCTCAGCATTTAGGTCTCAAACTACTGCTAAGGTTACACGAGCAGCAGCGATGGGGATGTGGGTACTTGTTGGGTTACAAATAAAGAGTCCAGGAAATGGCTAAAAAATACCTGACCATGACAACTAGAGAAGCAACCACATTATACCACATTTATGCAAACATGTCAGAACTCTCACAGGTTTGGCTCTATCCTCCCTTTCTTCCTGCTCCTAAATTTTTCTCCTGAAAACAGTAGGACAAGGACATAGAGACTGACATTCAGTATTTGGAGCGTCTGCTATTGCACAAAATGAGTTACAACATATGGTCCAAGGGAGGGCTGGCATTTGATATCGTGCTGTGACAGGTAAATTAAAGGCTGGATTAGGAACTTCAGGGTTACACAATCATAGAATGGTTAGAGTTGGATGACCTTGAAGATCATCGAGTTCCAACCCCCCTGCCATGGGCAGGGACACCTCCCACCAGAGCAGGTTGCTCCAAGCCCCATCCAGCCTGGCCTTGAACCCCTCCAGGGATGCGGCAGCCACAACTTCCCTGGGCAACCTGTTCCAGTGTCTCACCATCCTCAATCTGCCACTAAACCAAAGTGAAACATCTCAGGACACTACAAAGTCTCTAAACGAAATTAAAAGAACTCAACAGTAAATAAAAATCTCTCTAAATGTTCTATTTGGCTTTTTCTCAGATAGTGATTTACTTTATATCAAAAGGGGAGGTTTGAAATCAAAAATTGGCCCAATTCACAGGAAATTACTCTCAAGAATTGGTTTTGCTTTTATTTTCTTCTGCTGAAGTTACTCCTTACACCTGACTCCAGTTACACCCCTCTCTTGAAATGTCCCCATGAGCGAGAACACGGAGCTGTAGCAGCTTCTCGGCTCCTGGACAGAGAATGAAAGCTCTCACTGCCAACCACAGTGCCATCCTAGACAGATGTTTATATAAAAGCACCTCTGACTTGAAAGGATGAAGGGTTGTCTCTGTCAACGTGTGTGCAGAGGCTTTATCAAGGCACACGTGATGCCTGGATAAGACAAGAAACACAGCTGGACAACAAAGAAAAAGAAAAGGGTGACCTAATATTGGAAAAGGCTACTTCTGTTAGAGAATTGCAAAATTGGAAATGTCAATAACCTTCAAAACCTTCTGATCCACTTTATAGTTGGCCCAAAGTTATGGAGTTTATAGTGGTGATTCCACGTTTTTTCCCCCTCTGTAAAGCTCCTCATTTTCTTCCTTTTTTAATGAATATTTTTGATGAGCTCTACTACAGCACATCATGTTTTCCATAGACACGTCCATGTTTATGTTTAAAATATCAATTCATTTGTCTTCACAAATGTTGACATGAGATAAGAATCACAACAAAAGGAACTGGTTTGATTGGGGTGCTTTTTGAAAGGAAAGGGAACTTAAAAATGCATTGCTCTCTGGAAATGTAGGTTCAGATTTTGGCTCATATCAGAAATAAAATAAATAATAAAAAAACGGTGGTATTTTGTCTCATGTCCCCAATTCCTCTTCGTTCAATCCAACAGAAAAAAAAAATACTAAAATTGTTAGGAAGTGTGGTGGGCCTTGAAGGTGACATTTAGGGGGCAGCAGGCAGGGACCAACAGCAGAATGGCTGGAGGTGATGCCCCACTGGTCTGGGCAGTGCTGGGAGTATCAGAGTTGGACCAGCACAGAGGAGTCAAATCCACCGTGTCAGGGATGGAAGAGATTAATCTCTTGCTACCAAAAGCATGCCTCCCCTTAAAATTCACCATCAACTAATTCAAAATCTCTCCTTTAGCATACGCCTCTTGCTGTTTTTAACATACATAGCTATATCTCCTTCCATGTTGGTTGTTTTTTTTTTTTTCTTTGGCTGCTTATCCTGAAATCAGTACATTTTCCTTTCTTGGAGTTGTAACTTAATAAAAGCCAAACCATTTCTTTCCAAAGGGTTACAGCTCCTCCCAGACGAGCACATCTAGGTCAGGTTTCAGCCTGGCATAAGTATTTTATGTTGGAGAACTAAAGGTCTCCAGAAATTGGGGTTCGTATTGGAATGCCTGACGTAGCCTTAGCCATACCAGCACATGCGGGTGCTTGCTTTAATAAAAAAGCCCTTAATCTCATTTGGCTCTACCTCACTGGCAGCTTGAAGTACTTGAATCAAACAGTACAGCTGTGAATTGTGACACTGCCTGGATGGAAGCCCAGAAAACTTTTCCCAGAGAAAACCCTTGAGGGAGGAAAGAAGAAAAAAGAAAGAGAAAAAGAAAAAGAAGAAGGAGGGGGGGAAAAAGATTTGACGGTTCGACAACCGAAATACAATAGAGCGGAGAGTGAAAAAACCCACAACCAAACCTGCTCCCCTACCCCAAGGACCTGAAATAAACCAGAAAACCAAAAGGTAGTTGGAATTCTTCTTTTAAAGGTTATTTTGTAAGGTAGGAGGGCCAACCTGGGCAGCCCTGAGTAACGGCCCCGAGTCCATATTTTCCACACAACGGCAAATAACCAAACTCAAGCACAGAAACGCGAAAGCTGAATTGTACCATTTAAAAGAAAAGAAGACAACTTTGATTTTTGTTATGAAGAAGAAAAATACCCTACTGGGGAAATTAAAAGAGGGTTGGAAGCACAAGTGCCATAAACAGACCCAGCACAAATGTGCTTGCGGTATTTATAACGTTATTTTTTTTTTTGAATCCTGACGATGATACCTTCCCCTAGAGCAGATAGCTGAGCAACAAGGAAAAGCAAAACAAGAAAACCATAGAAAGCACATCTGAATGGAAGGAAATGTTCTTTTTTAGAAGGCAGCAGCCGTACTCTGGAGTCAGAAGGTCAGGAGGTGAATTTCTACTGAAGGAAAACATTAGAGCTAGATATTTCTCATCTGTCAGTCCCATTAAATACCATTTCTTAAGGACTCAGGACTGTGCATTGCGCCTTTCTTCAAGTTAGCAGGATAATAAAGATTCTGTTGCCTTTTGCAGATGTTTAAAGACATGATGTGAAAGACAAATTCTTCAGCTAAAACCCTCAAGAAATGTCACTTCTGTGTCTTACTGAAGGAGCTCCGGCACATTCTCTACATAAACATCTGCCGGAAACATTTTAAAAAGGAGGCTGTTTAAATAATGGCTTTTGTAGGCTCTTTTTTATTTTTTCCCCCTTCCTTCTTTAAAGAAAAGAAAATGAATTTGTGGAAAGTTCCCTCTTCCAAAGCAACTTTCCTTTGCACACATGCCTCAGCTCGGAGGATCTGAGGAAGCAGGCAGTAAAACAAAGGAGAAACGTTGAAAATATTCCTTCAAAACATTCTATATCAATCACACCTCAGAGACAGTCATAAATCAGCGCTTGCTTTGACTTCAGAAAGTTGTTGCTCTTCTTTTTTATGCTAACTTGTTTGTGACAATTATAGGAAGGCTCTATTTACATAATAATTGGATTTTTCTATTAAATTTAACAGACAAGGAGAAAAAGGGAAAAATAATCATCAACGTTGTGTCGCAAAGTGGTAAATTTGTGGCTTACACTGAGAAAAGGAAAAATAACAAAAAGAAACTTGGTATATAATCTACTTACTGTACTATGACTCTTCATCTACCCTTTGCTCTAGGTGAGCCCTTAGGTTTCCGCATCCTTAAACATCTTCCACCGTGCTGGACTCAGCAATAACTGTGACCGTGTACCAAAGCGGGCTAAGGTTCTGGGTGGGTTTATCTTACTTTACATTTATTAGAAGAAAATCTATACTTCTGGGTGCAGTACTTCTATTTCAAACCGACAGAAATTAGAGGCAGTTGGAAGTCCCTCTTGTGAAGTCCACCTGGAGCCAAATCAAATGGTGCTGCATCTAACCATGAGCTTATATCCAAAATACAGTACTGTATATGTATTTATACGACAGCTTCAGGATAGAGATGGAGAATGACGAACCTATAGCAATTTATCTGCTGAGTAGTCCCAATTGCCTATCTCCTTAACTGGGACAGAGCACAGAGAAAAGGCTGCCAAACACTGTGGGAGAACAGAGAAAATACAACCCCCCCTACCTGTTATAATATTAGCAATTACAGTGGTACAGTGTGTTTTATAATTGGGTTAGAACCAGGAGCACGAAACGGGTATCATCTGGCTGGAGAGGCATCTGTCGACACAGCTCAAGAAATTGGTGAGGAAAAGAAAAGAATCTTCCATTTTTGCAGGGCTCAAAAGAACTTCTCCGCTGCTGATGCCCATCCCCTCAGCATTACCTTCGTCTGTGGATTCACGCGCAGCAAACAAAAATCTGACTTTCAGCAAGGCCTCGAAACTTTTCTGGCTTTGATAAGTTACTCAAGTGTAAATGAGACTATTTTGGCAGAAAGATCTCTGAGGGAAGAGGGATCCAAGAGGCCATGTATTCATTTCTACCCCCTGGTTCTGGACTCTCCTGGCGCTTGACAGCGATGGCATCATTACTTACCTCTGGATTTCTTGTGCTGTGCAGAAAAGGTCCTAAAGTGTTAACAACATACTCTTTCCTTTCTTTCTAAAATCCAAGAGAGGTGAAGACCTGATTTCCTTATTGTTTAACACCCCTGATTGTCTCATAAAGCTTACTGAGGAAAACTGCTTTCCAAGCTTAAATAATGTAGGTGAAGAAAAACAGTAATATTTTCCAATTGTTTCTTATCTGCTGGAGATTTCTTTCATAAGTCACTAACAATTGTCTCTCTTGATGATTAGTTGCTATTGTATATCAGCTTGATTTTTGTATTCATATGCTTTCACAAAAAAGGTTGAAAGTTCAGTCTTTCCCAGTTTTCCCATCATGTAATAAAGCATCTTCCGTGTGATCTCAGCTCCCAGAATCCCTTGTGACTTTGACTTCACTGCTGGACCCAACCCTGCAAAATTTGAAGTTCGGTGGGTTTGGGGAAAAATACAGCTCTTTGTGTATCCCTTATGGATACATCGAGAGGTCTGTGCGATGCGATACCCTCAGGTCAAAAGTCAAGCTGATTTCCTCTGTATGAAAATTATAAACATCTCATTTAACACTTCCTTTAATTAATCCGTTGGCTTTCCTAGCATACACTTATATGCCTGATGATATGAAAAATGAAAATAACCGAGTAAGCTTTTAGAAGATACTCTAGGATTTAAACGAAAAGGTGTCTGACTACTTGGTAACAAGGAGTAAAGGACAGGGAAATCGAGTCTTTCATCCTTTCCTATAAAGGAGCAAAGAAGGTCTCAGCTTCTCGCTGGTTTTACTCAAATGATGGTTGCTGATGTTTACTCTGCACTTTTTCTTAAAAACCCCTCTAAGCTGCACAAATCTCCTTGCAGAACTCTTTAGCAAAGCTGATAGACACCAGCTGCACTGTAAAACAAGAAGTTTCTGAACAGACAACGATTATCTGTCAGTGGATAATATCCTGTTTTCAATCACCGATGCCCCTCTGCAGGTTCAAGGATGGGATACCAGAACATGCTGAAGCACCAGCTTAAATATTTGCACACACTGAAAGCTGTATCAGAAAGATGTCAGTATTAAAATAGTTTTGACAATATTTTTTTTTTTTCCCCAAGGAGTTTTCTGCAGAGTTTAGGACCCTGTCCTTTTGCGGGATACTTTACCCCTCCATGTAAGATCTCACTAAGCCAGGTGGGGAACCCACCTTTTTATTAGCAGAGTGGGTGTGATGTAGACAGGTGTAGTTGGATCCTCCCCACACTGGCTTCTATACAACTTCATACCTGACCCGAACAAGCGCCGTCTCAGGGGTGAAAGACAGCTTGCTTGAGGAGAAGAAAATGACGATACTGCCGAGTTACACCATGACCACAAAGCCTCCTGTTTGACAAATACTCAGCATAAGCAAAGGCCAGTTTCATTTACAGAACCCCATGGGTACTGTACAAAGCTTTCTATGCAGCCATGGGTTCCAGCCTATTCAAAAAGGTGCTGCCTTGTTTCTTTTGTTTCATCAACTGCCGCGCTCTAATGTTACTTTGCGGCTTCGATGCAAATCACAGCATTTTATCCCGGTAAGCAAAATTAGAATAGCTTTAGATCTGCACTTTATGCTGTGGGAAGAGGCCAAATCCCAAGTGTAAAGTTTGCTTTTCATGTTTTTGATTCTCAGGTATCTTTTTGAGTTGGAAAAGAAATATCTCTAAATACTTAGTGTTTACAGATTTATTTTATCCCGAACGTGTGTGTTTCTCATTCACGTTTCGGGGAGCTGAGGATATTCACTATTCCAAAAAATAGGGAATTTGGGACCTCCAGCTTGCATAATTCCTCTGGATAAAGGATGCTGTATCTCAGATGCTCTCTCCTGCATTATATGACACCCAGCTAATATAAAAGATACAAGCGAAAGGACCGCCACTGCTACAAGCTTTACTCTTCAAGCCGAAGAGCCAGGCTTAAAGAAGGGGCTGTTACGGGCTTCTTAAAGGACTAAAACTCTTTTAGCCTTTGGGCTCTTTCTGCTTTTCAGTCACTACTGAAGCTCCAGTTTCTCTTGAGTACACAGCTACCTGCATAATTTTTTTTTTTTAATTGCTTGATGTTTCAAAACTCTCAGAAGGAGGAGGCAGAGAAGGAAGTAAGATGATTGAGAGTTTAAAAAGAAGAGGAAAAGAAAAGCCCTCCAACTTTCTCGATGTATTGACATTCTTCAAGGCAATGAGGGTGCGATGAAGGAGAAGGATGAAAGAAAAGCCATGACCATGCTTAGTTCCAGAAATTCTCCAATTATTGCTAGAAAAGCCATCTAAAAAGCCCTTGAAATTGGCGACGTATGCTGTTTACACTCTTTGGGAAGAAAAAAACCCCACTATCTCAACAAAACCCAAAACATCTTCTCTAAAGAGGGGAAAGGTTAGAAATTATTTGTGCTGCATTGATCAATTTACCCGAGTTGTCTTTCCATGGATTGTATTAATGGAACTTCATTTTCTTTTATTCAGCTGCTGGCCAATTTCTTCTCGACTCTTAAAAAGATCAATGAACACATCTCACTATCTTTGTACAAAATGAGCCTCTATTTTTGCCTTAAAGTTTAAGAGACTTTATTATTTTCATTTGTAATGGATTTTTCTGTCGCCTTTTTCTTTCATCCCCTGTTGTGATTTCTCTGATGTCTATCTATCCTTTCTTTTTCATGGATTTTGTCTAAACAACTCAGGTTTGCCTTTCTGAAGGGTACATACAGGCAGGAAGTTATGTCTTTAGGTCCAGTAATGTACAAGCAGTTAAGATTAAGCACAGCTCCTTCTTTAATGCTGGTGTGAACGGGAGGAACCCTCACTAAAAGGACACTAAAGTAAGAGCGTGTTGTTTGATGAAATTCAACCAGCAATGTCAGTGAAAAGTACTCGTAAATAGTCTCAGTAAAATCAATCAAATACTACTCAACGGGAGAAAGGCTAACAAGTTATGGCCAGACAGGATTACATTTAACCAGCAAGTGGCTTTTTGTTTGGGTTTTTCCAGCTTTGACTGATCGTATCCAGTTTTAACCCCCTATTTTCACTCCTTTGTTTGGGTCCCATTAGAAAATTATAACAGTTCCAAAATAATTTAACCAAATACTTCTAAAAAATGTTAGAATTTAGGATCTGGTCTTACACAACTTTGAACACAAAGCAAGACTAGTAATGCAAATGGAAGTATTCCTTGAGGTAAGCTCACTTGCGCGAACGCTCAGTCCCAGATCCATTCTTCCTTGGAACGTGTTGATTCTTATTTTCCCAGTCTTTTTTAATCATACCGAGTTTCATTTTTATTTGAACATGTGGTTGCAAAAGGAAGGACTCCAAAGAGACCTTGGAATGCTCTCCAGAGGAAGGCGAGCCAGTAAGCAAAATTCAAGTGGTTTGCCTTCATTTTGAATTTAATGCATAGCATGAAAAATCTGGACTGTTTTGAAAAATTCTTTGGAGGCTACTATGGGATGCTACTCAATGCTGTGTAAAATAACCTTTCTCTTATAAATAGGTGCTGCTTTCTCCATCTACCATGACTGTACATGATGATTCCTCTGTCAGGCACTGATTTTATGTTAGTCTAAAAACCGTGCATATTTACACATAGTTTTTTTCCCTCCTAACTCACAGCTGTTTGAGCCACAGAAGATACATCCAAAATCCTTGAAGGACATCTTTTTAGCTGAGCTAAAATATGATTTCATGTAATCTTTTAGAAAAACAGCTTCTGTATGTAAAACAGGCTTCAACAAAATATTTCTGCCATCTTGAAGAAATGCAAATTTCTCAAAACTCTCCGAGACCCCTTGGTGGCTTTGATGGTGGCATCCCATGAATACATAAAGTTCTTCATGTTTGTCTATCTCTTCTACGTATCTCACCAACTATTATTAAAGGTCGTTATTTAATGTGTTCAGGTTTAAGCTACTGAACTCTAACACAAACATCTTTCATAAATGAAAGCCAAGAGCGCATAATTTATTTGGAATGAAGCCACCGTCATCTCTAAACTGCCAGTCCTTATTGCAGATGTTCTGGGTCCCTGAAAGTGTGACTGAAATTTAGTAACAACTAGCTCTCCCTTCCAGAGAACTTTGTCAAGTAGAGGTGTGCATAAAAACATACTCCATGCACACACCTCCCTGCACCTCGACTGACACATGCACAAACACACAGAGAAGACCATTCCTCACAGCTCCATGAAAATATACGCTTGTCATGGAGGCAACAGTCAAAGACAGAGGCAGAAAACCTTTGCAACACCCGTTCTTTACTTCTTACATGTAATATTACCATTTGAGTTAAAACGGAGGGATTATTGGGAGCATAAATGCCTTTAAATGCAGCTTGTCTAGGATCTGCTCTTTGTTTATGCACATACAAACCACACCACTTGAATAGCAACGTGATGTCCCAGTTGTTATATTCCATATACAGTTGATGCCAGTTGTTATATATGCCAGTTGATGCCAGTTGTTATATTCCATATACATTGAGAACCTCTGCAGAGAAATTCAGTAATGTACTTAATCGGAATTTTGCCACAAACCCGGTCTTTTTAATGAAATGTTGACAAATGAAAAAAAAAAAAGCATAGCCTAAACTTGGAAGCCAATTCCAATAACCTTCCAAATCTATCAACAAGAAGAATTCTTATTCTGCCAGAAGTTCCAACACTGAAAACTGTGGTTTTAGTTAGCATCTGTAAAAGCGACCTCCCTTCCCCACCAAAGCTTAAAACATTCCTGGAAATGAAGTTGTTAAAGTGAAACTGTTGCGAATTACTCTGAGTGTTTTATTTCAAATATTCCATTCTGATTTTTATTTGAAAAGAAAAAAGAAAGTTTGCCTGAAAAGACCATTTGAAATGTCCTGTTCTGCTACGGCCTTTCTAAAAACATTTCTAGATTTACTATCATCTTGTTGAAATTTATATCCTCCCATAAAACATTGTGATATGGGCAAAACTGCATTCACTGAGTTAAAAAACTTCCAATGAACAACATTTAGCTCATAGGGCCATTGGAAATTACTGTAATTGCCATTATAAAAGTCTACATTTATAGATCTAGTGCTGAAGATGCCTGAGACTGTTTCTCGTGCAGCAGAAATGGGCCATGGTGGGAGGCCGTCAGCATTTTGGCTCTTCCAGATTCACGTCTGAAGATTCCTGCTTATATCCACACAGATATTTAGCAGCATGTACAGATTCAGGAAAGGAGTAAAATAAAGAATTTGTCTCCTATGAATTATTACAAAAACGCTGCTTAAAAACCAAAGGCTTAACTCCCATCCCCAAATCCCAGAATGTCTGTAAGTATTTCAGAAGTGGCAAAGAGAAGAAAAAAAACCCCTTTGGCAGTATTGCCTGTCTCCATTTTCCCCGTGCCCGACTCTAGTCCCATATGCAACTCCTGCCTCCCTTTGGCTGCTGCGTTTCTGTTAATAAGCACGTGCTGTACATTTGGCACGACCTCCAGCTTCCACTTGCCGTTTATTCCTTTTACAACCTCCTTTGTTATAGGTCCAGTGTAACAAACTGCTGCTTTCTGGGAACTTGCAGCCCACTTGACATATGGTACAGGCTCGCTGGCCAAAATCATGGCAGAGTAGTGTACAGTATTTTACAACCCAAGTTCATTATCTGTCTTGTTCCAGGACTTTCTTTGGTCTGTGCCTAATGGGAGCCTAAACTCCTTATCGTATGATAACAGGGCTGGCTCCTCTGCACAATTTTTTGAGATCTCAGTGGCTTCTACTGATCTTGGAAGCGATACTGGCCTGTGCTGGCATTCACTTGCCACCAACAGCCATGGCTGAGGCGTGTTGGCCTTTGCTGGTGGTGATCCTACAACAACGAACCCATGTTGCTGCATGTTTCCTCATGACCGATAGACCAGGTCACTGAAAGCTCCACTCCAAATAAGTTTCTTGGAGCGTCACAATGAGATGACTCACAACACAGGTTTATCTTTGTGGCGGTACCACTGCTCTCCTCCTTCAACCAGCCATTGGAGCAATTTTTCTCCTCAGAATGACAGGCTTAAGAATCGATGTCTCTTCTGTACCAAAGTCACACACACAATGGCTTTGGTTTCAGAACTTGCAGAAATGCCCATTTTGTGCAATAGATGATGTAAAGAGATGCCCTGTTCTGTGCCCCACTAGAGGACCAGGTGTAATTAGACACTGGGAACCTACCAAGCGTTCAGAGAATATGTAAACTTAGTTCAGAAGTGATTTTGATGTGTGAGGAAGAAGAAATTCAAGTTAAATATTTCAGCTTGGGTCTATTTCCACTGGAAAGACAGCAAATTGAACTTTGCAACAACCCTTCTTATTTTCTTCCTGCTCAAATAAGAAATAATATGCTTTATTTAAATTCCACAGTGACATACTGTGCAAAAACCCCTTCGCTAAGTTGCCTCTGGCCGTCAACAGTAGCCAGAGCAAGAAGTTTTCATTTAGACACTGTGTGCTATGGGCGTTTTGCCCCTTACACTGATTGTCAGGAGAACCACACGTCACTTCTGAATTAAAACATTCCAGTGGAGCCATTCATAGCACAAACTACTAGTTGCTCCATTTGATTCAAACCACAAGCATCTATCACAAAACTTCCCTCTGTGTTTCCAAGGGGCAGCATGGCTGTCTCCCTTCCACCACGACCCCCAGCCCAAGGCTGACTTTCTCCTCAGTGTCCAAGGTCCTGTTTCAACAAAGACTTCCCACTTGTAGAACAAGTCCACCCAGAAAAACCATGTATGAGCTGTGAGTAGACTGATAAACAAGATAGAAAGCATGTTGAATGAGAAAAAAAAAATAAAAAAAATATTTCTCAGTAAAAAAACCTGGTGGTTGGGCAAAGCCAATAGCCAAGTTGGGTAACAGAGCCAGTGCTGCATCCCAGGCTTCATCAATATCCACCAATTCTGGATTAATCATCCCTTATACCCCAACTCTTTACAGCTTTTATTCCCTTGCCTTCATTTTCTTTCATTCTGGTTTCTCCCTGTAGCTGTTGCTTCTTCAAAAAGATCAATGAGCAGGTCTTACAATCTTGGCATAAAAAAAGCCACTATTTGCCTTGAAACTTTAAAAGACTTCATTATTATTATTATTTTTCTGAAGAGGGACATTTGTATCTGCTTTCTTGCCTGTAGCCCCCCTGCAGCTAAACTTTCTGATGGTGCTTTGTGTTAAAAAGAAAATTAATGGCAAAGAATGCACAATTTGACTTAAAACTTATTGATATTGTGAAATGAATTTTTTGTCCCCAGTGAAGAGCCAGTGTAAGGAACAGTAGGGGCTGCAAACACGACAGAAAATGGCATTGTAATAGCAAAATGCATTTGTTTGAACAGTGCTTCCCTTTTTATTTCTAATGATTTTACAACATTGCCTCCCCTTTGTTCTCTTCATTAGTTGTCTGTGACCACAAAGGCATTCCAGTAAGAAAGGTAAGAAAAAGCCCCATCCCTCCAAATGTTTTTGATATCAGGAAAAACACTTATTAGTACAAGAAAGCACTCCGGTTGGTTGGTGTCCTGTCCTGGACACACACAAAAAACCCACTAAAGCAAAATCCCAAGTGACAAAACCTCCCCAGCAAGCTCTTTGCCTTGCCAAATTTTGCTTCCTGCCCATGAGAAAACTGGGCCTGGAGGAGGGGAAGCTGTTGACAGAGAAGATGCCATTAATATTTCTGGAATGGTGAGAGCATTGATACGACTGTTATTATTCTAACAGCACTTACAAGCACTGTTGAACGTTAGGGATTGAAATACCGGTAGCTGTGTTTGAGGCTTTATTTATTAATGCCTGTAAAATGCTTTGAGATCTTCAATTATAGGATTTTTACAGTGAAAACTCTTATATTGTCTGTAGCCACACCGGCCTCAATCCTCAGCTGAAAGCTAAAACAGCATGCTACGATAAATATGAGGGCCATACTGTCCTGTAATGTAAGTTAATGTAAAATAACCACAGACCTCTAACTTATACTGTTTGGGGCTACTTGTGTCTGCTGGCTGGAGTTCATGGGGGTACACTGTGTCAGGGTCAGAGCATCTCTTTTCTTTCCCCCGCTGGTCCCAAACCATCATGTGTCCTGCCAAAACATGATTCTTCTTTTCTTTTCTCTTCTAAACATATTCCCTGCACTAGCCCCAAGATATCACTGGCAGAGAAGCGCTTGGATTTCTACACAAGCATGAAAGAGACAGGAAAAATATACTTCCTGGTTTTACATAAAACCCAAAAACGCCTTCATGGCCCAAACTTTAGCCTTCGTGGCCTACTGGGTCTGTGCAGTTGGGACATGCCAACAGCAGACAGGAGATCTTCTGTCCTGCATCACGTTGGTCAGATGAACTGAAGGGTGTCATTTAGCACAACTCTTGAGCCTGCGCAAGTTCCTGCCCTCAGGAGGCACATATGACTTTGCTGCTCTGTCCCTGCGTGACCTGTGTTACAAGGATGTTCCCAGTGTGGACCAATGCGACCTCATCGTACCATTCCCTTCTCTCCATACCCTTTAGTCTCGGCAACACGGCCTCCTGGCTCTGCAGGAAGTGGTATAATCTAGTTTGGTAGCGGCAGCAGTAAAAATCACTGCTCTTCTACCAGTTAAAAATAATAGTACTTTTTCACTCATTCTATTTTTCAGATGGTTCTCTAGAACCCTTCAAGATGTGGCCTTGGTCAGTGGATGTTCCTTCCTCCTGCTCCCATTATATCAAGCAGAGATCTGGAGGTGCCCAGCTCCTGCTGGCACTGTACCTTAGCTGAAGGCTGCCACTGTCTCCACTGCTTCAACCATTGTCCCTCCTCTGATCCTCCAGTCAATATTTCTTTGGCAGCACAATCTTACCTGGAATTTTCTCATTAATGTACGTGGCAAAGCCAGAAGTCATTAATATGTGAGATATTCCATAGAGAATTTTTGGCAAACCCAAACGTGACACATATTTAATAGCAAACCATTTCAAAAGTAGTTGAACATTTTTGAAAGAATTATTTATACTGCAAGTAGGGA